>OY759208.1:60992915-61561281 GCA_963662105.1 Meiosimyza platycephala
TGCCAACGCGCAGCAATTTTGTACTAAGCTATATACGTCACCTGCATCAAAAAAATTACCATGCAGGTACTCAAGCAACGATGGCGATACTTCGGCAGAGATTTTGGATCATAAATGCCAGAAAGATGATTCGTGCAGTGACAAGTAAGTGTCTTTTATGTTTTCGCTGATCTCCCTGTCGATAGAGTGCGTGTTGCAAAGCCGTTCACTACGACAGGAGTAGATTTTTGCGGTCCCATTATGATAACTTCTAAACTGCGAGGTGTTCGTCTCACAAAATGTTATATTGCGATCTTTATTTGTTTCGCAACAAAAGCTATTCATATTGAAATTGTGTCTGATCTGACATCCAAGGCATTCATTGCAGCGCTGAAGAGGTTCGTAGCCCGAAGAGGACTGTGTGCTCGCCTGTAGTGCGACAACGCGACCAATTTTATAGGTGCACAACGAGAACTCAAGGAGTTCAAAGAGATGTTTTTTCAGCAGCAAACACAAAATGTAATTTCGCAATATTGTATCGCGAACTCAATTGATTTTCAACATATTCCGCCTCACTTCGGCAGCTTGTGGGAGGCGGCGGTCAAATCTGCTAAGTATCATTTGTCTCGTACTCTAGGGTCATCACATTTGACTTTCGAAGAATTATGCACAGTTACCGCAGAAATTGAAGCGGTATTGAATTCTCGTCCGCTGACTGCAATGTCCAACGATCCGAATGATGAAGCAGTACTGACGCCTGGCCATTTTCTGATTGGTGGTCCACTTGTTGGTATATCGGAGCCAACTTCCGAGCAGCAGAATATTTCATGTCTTAATCGCTGGCTACGTCTCATTGCAATCCAGCAACATTTTTGGAAGCGCTGGTCGCTGGAATACCTTCACGAGTTGCAACGACGAGTAAAGTGGACCAAGAAGCAGAAAAATATAGTTGAAGGCGATTTAGTACTCGTAGCTGAAGACAACATTCCGACAAAGCAATGGCTGGTTGGTAGAATGACGAAAGCAGTAAGCGATGCATCGGGCATCGTTCGAGTTGTCGATGTCAAGACGAAAAATGGGACGATTCGACGCGCCATCCAAGAGCAGAGATGGTTGATGCACCCATAGATGCATCAAAGGCGTCGGCATGTTAAGAATTCATAAGTATTTTTTATAAATTAAAATTTAAATTAATTTAGCAAAAATAATAAATATTGTTACGAAATTCCCTGTCCCTTTGACAATAATTTCGATCTCTTACACTTTCTGAGTTCGATCACTGGATTGTGTAATAATCAAGAAAAACGCAATCTTTATTTAATTACAAAATGGTTTATTTAAATCACAAACGTTAGTTTTTACACAGTACAATTGTTTATTTAATCTTGTGAGGATCTATCAATAAAATAACATTTAAACTAATTAAATAGAAAAGAAAAAACAATGCTTATATTGTGAGTAATCAGCGCTAACACTAAATACTTTAATTTGGAATTGCTTTTTATAAACCTGTTTAAAGGTCGAAATAGACACAAATTCGAAATTTAAAAATTTAATGTGTAGTAAAAATATTTAGAAAACGTCACTGGTTACGCTTTTTACACTGCGCACCTTTGCACAGTTGCACACATCTGCATTAAAGCTTTGGGACAAGTCTTCGCTATGCGCATGTCATTTGGTTTAGACACACACTCTTCTAACGCCCTAGTTGATGCTATTATGCAGATTTCGTGGTGTACCGATTCGCCAAGGTGACATCGAAAGCCCTTATGTAAGCTATGAAGAGATCGTGTCATAAAATTCTCGATCATTTCTGCTAACCATCGTCAATGAAGAAAGATCTAAGCCAGTGATCATATTAAAATTAAGTGAAAAAAAAAAAAAAATAAAATCGGAATTGCATAACGGGCATATTACGTTGTTTGGTATCGATTAAAAGTAGATGCGAAACTTTCTTACTTTTGCTGCAAAATTACATCATTTTGTTTATAAAAAATACTTATATTGGTAAGCGAATAACTCCCAAAACTTTTCAATGTTCCTACGGCAAGTTACTTAAGCTTTGTTTTTAAAAGGTACAGCGGAGCGCCCTGACTGCCAAGGCTGCAGCAGGTATCGCTGAACACAGGGAAACATAGCATAAAACCAACGCTTCTCTGTACATTGCTGTTTCCAGAGTTTCCTTGTATGGAAAAGCCATCATATTTCCTCAAAGTATCCAGCTTTTAAATATCTTTCCACCATCAGATAGTCGCGAGCTCCATCGTGAGGTTGCCGAGAGGTCACTTTGAGACTCCGCAGATAGCATTACTAAACGACGTACCAATTTTTTTATAGAAAGTGGACTTTACAATGGGGAAATTTACAATTTACAGTATTTTCTTTTGTTAAAACTAAAAGAAATCCAAGAGTAGGACATCTAAGTAAATTTCTATTTCAAGTAAATATATATCGAATTTTAAATTCCTTAAATTTGCTACATAAGTTTATCATCGAAACTTAAAAAAAAAAACAGAAAAAAAAATCCTAGAAAATAGCCAAACTAACAATAAGTTTAAAGTAAATTTCTCCTTAAATTTGGTACTAGATATTCAATTTAATTTCAAATAATTTTTTTTATTCCACAAAATTGATAAAGTTAACATTAGATCTTATTTGAAAAAAAAAAAAACATCGGCTGATGCTAATATTAGTTTTAAATTCTACCTATTTAATTAAAGATTAAATTATAAAATAATTAAAGATTAAATTATAAAATATAAGCTTTAAAAATTTATTTTCTTAAATGTAAATTTAGTTTATTAATAGTTACTTTTAAACGCAAAACTAAATAGTAGCATCTATCTAAATACAAGTGAAATAAGGCGGACTCGAAAGTGAAGAGAATTAGAAAGGTTTAATTCGAATTGAGAATGCTATATTGAATTCGTTTTATAAGATATTATATTTCATTTAGTTATACGATTTTCTACATAAATCTACCCTAAACCTTCAGCAATAACCACAATCAATTATGGAGGCCTTCATCGATCGTCGTTGTGCAGAATTTTGAAAGGTATGTGGTTTTTATTTCCTATATTCTAATTTTTTTATCTTCGCCTAATTTCAATCAAACCTAAAATTAAAACAAAAAAAAAAAAAACAGAAAAGATATAACCTACCTAAGAAGAAGAAACAAAAGTTTCGAAAATTTAAAGAGAAGAGTAATAAGAATTAACAAAAAAAAAATAATTAAGGCATAAAATATGGAGGGGGAGCGTTCAGAAAATAACTCTCTCGATTGCAGTTTCTAGCAAATCTTACTGTACTCTCAGATCTGCAGATTTTTTCTTAATTGCTTTATTTGATTTTTTTTCCATTTTGTTCCTCTCATGTAAGTTGATCATTGTGTGGTCAATGATTTCAACATCTATTTTTTAATATATTTTTTTTTGATATTTAATGGTACAACAGTACGTCCTAGTTACTCGTAGCTACTACTATTTATGGGTTTTGTATCTATGAGGCAGATACGCTTATAAAGTTAAGGTTTATGTATATCTTTATTGATATTGTATAAGATTAGCACAGTATGTACATTGTGTCACAAGTCATGTCACTTATTGAATTTAAACCGTGAATTAAAATTTGTATGAAAATGAAGCTATAAATTTCTTTTTTTTTACACGTGTGAGGCAATGTAGAACCAAAACCTGCGACGCTACTTGGGCTGAAAGAAATAGTTTGAGCCTTTTAGCAGGATGGGTGGGTAATGAGTTGGGAGGTCATAACATCAGGCAACCCATGTACATATGTTTATGCTGATATTAGGGAAATGACACTTTTTTTTGTTGTTTGGTTTAGTAATATATTATATCGGTCTTTTGGCAGTTCACTTTCTTTACTATTTCGTGAAAAATCTCTGTTTCTTTTTTTTTAAAATTTTTTTCTTGTAACCCACTAAAACGTTGTATGACTGGAGCACAACACACCCCAATGCCCTGAGCACGGCCGGATGAAACAGAGTACGCTCCAAGCAAGTTTAACACAGTCGGTACGTTACAATCTTTACATTCAAATTGTATACATAAACGTTATACTTTATTACTTAAAATCCACTATTTCACTTTAGTACTTAAATTCAAATGTTCTCACTTAAGATCCACTGTGTTCCACTGTTCAATATCAACTGTGTCTCTGCTGCTCATATGACAGCCCTTTATACTAAAGTCATCATTTGCTAGAACCATCTGTCGTTGTCTAGAATGTCGTTTCCAGTGCCTTCTAGATGGCGTTATTTTTCTACGGTCAGTGATGCAAGTATTTTTCTACGGTCAGTGATGCACGTATTTTTCTACGGTCAGTGATGCTAGCTAATATCGTTTAATAATTATTACGAGAGTTTTCTGGCATAAACCAAATTTCGCTACAATATGCTGCATTGGCAGCACGCTGTTTTTTGTTCTTTAATGCCGTTAGCATAAAATACCTATTTCCTTACTCTCATTAACTCTCATCAATTTATATTATGTATTATTGTTAACTGTGGTTGCATTCCACTAAACGCATAAAACACGAAAGATGTAAGAAAGAGTTTGAGTTTGTCAGTTAGCCTTGGAGAAGGAACAACGGTATGAATTAAAATAAATTGATTGAAGTTTAAATAAATTTGTGTTTCATTTTTGCGAAAACTATTAATATTAAAAAGTTGATGTGTCTCAAAAACGCTTGTGACAAAACATGTAGTCTTTGGGTTCCTCATTGTCTCGCGTTTTGTCTCTGAGTCACGTATGCCGTCAATAAACGCCTCTATTTTGAATTTTTCAGCCACGACACTTAGCTCGTCAGGATAGGAAAGGTGTGCCAATCGTTCGATATCTGCAGCATACTCCTGTAAGGACTCACCAGATTTCTGGATACGACTTTCTAACTCCAGTCTGTGAATCTGCTTCATGTGGTCACTGCCATATTTTCGCTGTAAGGCATCCATGACCGCCTTGTAATTCTTTTGTTCCGCCACTGGAACCGTTTGCAATACTTCTGCAGCTGCGCCTTTTAATGCTACAATTAGCGCTGCTACTGCACTATCGTTATCCCAACGATTATGAGCAGATGTTGTTTCGAACTGGAGCTTGAAGACACTTAATGGCGTTGTTCCATCGTACGTGGTTGCCTTAAGCCTCTCTGCGCTGAATTCTTTTATTACTTGAGTGGTTGGTTCGCTTATTTCCAACTGTTGAATCCTTTTACTAACGTCTTCAAAATTATTTTTAACCTCTTCAAGATTATTTTGAACTTTTTCCTTAAATGATTCAACGTCATCTCGTAACTCTGTCATTTTTGCATCGAGGCCATTTACCATTTTGGCAACCTCCGTTCTAACAGCCTCCACATTTTGATTCATTGTGTGGATCTGCGTCGCGTTCTGACTTAAGCTCTGATCAATTTCTTCCCGAACCTCCAGGATCTGCAGCGCGATCTGACTTAACTTCTGGTCTATCTGCAATGCATTTTGATTTAACCTGTAATCGCCAGAAAGCGACGGGTGCTTGGAACGCGGACAACATGACCAGCGGCAGCACGAGTTAGTTTGCCGATGCCAGCAGTTCGGGATGTTGGGGTGGGTAGCTACTGCCCATGGTGTGCCTGCACCTTACAAATATAATTATCTCGTGCTTAAGTTGCTGGGCTCTGAAACTTCAAAAATTTTTCCAAAATTACTACAAACAAAAAGTCATCAGAAAAAAAAATGGGCCTCCCTAATAATTTTTTTCGGGCTGAACTCTCGAGCTTGGTGTTATGCTCGGCCCCTTCTATCACCCACCCTACCTTGTGGACCTATGGGGAAATTTTTCGGTCCACCCTAACTGTTATGGTTCTACATAAGACCTACCGTATAGCCGTTTATGCTGTCATTTTTCTACTTAACCAAAAAGAAAGAAAAAGGTTAATCTTTAAATATTTTATTCTTGCATTATTTGGTTTTTTGTTTTGCTTGTGATGCAAGTTAATGTAAATATCATTACAGTAACCTTAATGGTGAATTCTTAAGAAACAACTAGTAAATAACTACATATAGTTCAGTTAATAATCATGAATAAGTTTACATAAAAAAAAATATGCTTTTTTTTTTTTATTTCAACAACAGCATGTATTTCCACAAAAATCGTAAAAGCTAGTTTTAGGTTTAATTCTTCTTATCACCACCAGTTAATTTTCGTGGTTATATTCCAGTCTTATGCTACATTATCTTAGTAATTCATTACAAAAAAATATAAAATTTCAGGTTACATGTTGTAATCAGTGTATTCCCTCTTCATACTGGGAGATTAACATGTTTATTTTTTTTTTATTTCGTTTATTTACGGGTGTCTTCTCCTTCTTCTGCTTGTCCTTGATTCGAAATTATTGTAACAGAGGTTTTGATTTTTAGTTCTTGTATTTATTTTTGTTTATATCTAAAAATTAAATTATATTTGCATAGCTACTATTTTTGATGTAGTCCACGTTGTTGTTCATGTCTCATCTTATAGATGTTTGGTTATAGTTGGTGAAGTATGTGATGTTGTCGTTGATCAAGATGTTTTCTTTATAAAGATGTTTTCGTGTAAAATTTTATTCCATCTCGGATATTTGGTATACTTTTAGTTTAAGCTTTGTATTTATTGGTGTGAGTGCCCGCTTTTGGAACAAATTTAAGTTCACTGTATCTTCTGACAAACAAGTTGCATTTCTGAGATGTAAATAGCGACACGTTGGTATGAACTTTAATTCACAATTCGCACAATTACGTGATGGGCCAAATTTTCATGAACCACATCTCCAGAGTACGTTCGCACCTTGGAATTATTAATTTGTCAGGGAAAAATAATCTTGCACAATCAAATCAAAACGTTATTTGTCGAAAAAAAAGGAGCTGACAACGTTTAACTTTTGTTGTCACTTCTTTGTTTTGTTGTGGTGTTCTGTTTTTTTTTTTTTATTTTTACTTAAATGTCATTACATTATCTTTTGTTTTATGACTGTCAGATTTTCTCGTTGAATGTGTATGTGTATTGTCTCTTTTTCACTACGTCTTTTCTTTCTCTTATTTTTACTTTATATATATATGTTCTTCTGGTATGTGGTGGTGCGCTAGCGCTTCATCACTCAACTGTCCGCGAATTAACTTATTTCTTTTAGCATATACAAAAAAAAACCTTTGAACTAATTTTTATTAAATTTTAAGCAACTTCAATTATATTGTCGTGTGAAACGCCAGCGCTTCACCACTACCGTTTCCGCGAACTTGACGCGTTGTTTTCAGGTTAAAATTTATTACCGAAACCAAAAATTTAAATGTTTTATTTTATTTTAATTTAATATTTTATTTTAATATTTTCGTATGTACAAATGCACGTTGTGCAGAGTATTAAGTTACACTGTTGTGGATTACATTCACTAATTCTTTTAATCCATGAAACGATTTTAAATTGCCAAATCTATTTTTAATCCGATAAAGTGGGTTTGATTTTTTTGCTTCGCCCGTTTAAATAATCTTTAAAATTTTCACCGGAATAAAACACTCGCACAACCGACTCGTGACAACGTCCAAATCAAATCCTCGCGTGCTCTCAGACCTTTTCCTTTGTTCGCCCTCAGTTACAGCAACCGACGCGCAGATCAGTGATCTGATTGGCTGTAACTGAGCGCGCAAAGAAAAGTCTCGAACATAGGACGCGATAAAGCGATATTTAGTTGACAAAAATGTCAATGTGACATTTCTGGCTCAACTTTTCTATTTGCCGCGCTAGTGTCCAACAGATGGCCCATTGTTCAGGGTTAGTGTCGTTACAAATCAGTTTTTCGAAATCTGCGGTTGTGGGTTACAAAAACTGGTGGCACTACCTTCTAATATCTTTCGCGTGAAAAATGCCAAGTCGTTTATTGTTCATGTCTGATAGCTCATAATAAGCCGTACCCATTCTTTTAATCACCTGAGCCTTTTCGAAAACATTTGCCAATTTTGCACTAAAGTGATCGGAAGCTTTGCTGTGAGCAAAACTCCTACGATACACGATTTGACCTACTTCGAAACGAACTGGACGTGAGCGCATATTATAATTTTTAGCATTTGTATCATATGCCTTTTTCAAATTCTCTCGCACCTTTTCACGAATCAACTCAGTTTTTTCTTCGTGTCTGATGTCATCGGTCGGATCTTCTATAAGTTTTAGTTTTCGCAAAACTTCAAAAGAAGTTGCGTGGCAGATCATATTTTGACCGAAGACAACAAAGTATGGAGAAAAACCCGAGGACGAGTGTACTGAGCTTCTGAGAGCAATGCTAATAGCTAATAATTTTTCATCCCAATCTTTCTGATTTGGGTTAATGTAAGCTCTAACAGAAGCAATGACTGAACGATTGACTCGTTCAACGGCATTAGATTGCGGAGAATAGTTAGCAGTACAATTATGCGTCACACCATATTTCGTTAAAAGGTCTTTGAAAAGTTTAGATCTGAATTGAACACCATTGTCAGAGGTGATGACTTCAGGAACACCAAAAATGGCAAAAATTCGCTTTTCAAGAAAATCAACAATTTTGTTGGCCGTGAAACTCCTGATTGGCTCTAAGAAATGAAACTTGGAAAGATGGTCGAGGACAATCACCATACCCACGTTTCCTGGATAAGGTCCAAGAAGGTCTACGTAGAGTTTTTGAAAAATTCGGACAGACGTAGCCTGCTTACCCATAGGAGGACGAAGTATGTGATTCGGAGCTTTCGTTTGTTTGCAGATTTCACACGATAGAACGTGATCTCGCACTTGTTTAGACATATGTACGTGGCCAGAAATAAAAAGTTTTAAGTTTGGTTAAAGTTTTACCAATTCCACCATGAGAACTCATCGGATGATCATGTGCTCTTAGAATGAGATCTTGTCTCATTTCCAAAGGAACCCATACTTTCCATGATTGCTCTTCCTGAATCGGATCACCGCTAGCAAATTCGCAACGCTTATAAATTATACCATCTATAACTTGTATATCTGGTTGCTTACTTGGCTCTTTCTGAAATTCCTCAATCATCTTTAAATAATATTCGGTTTTGAAAAATTCCGAGTTAAAATCAATTACGAAAAATTGGTCTGTTTCTGACGCAGTCAGAGAGGAAATGTGGAGGCTTTCCTGAGAATAAGTTCTCGATAAAGTATCAGGAACCACGTTTTGGCTGCCTTTTCGATGAAGAATGGTAAATTTGAAGCCCTGCAACTTCAGTGCCCATCGCGCAAGTCTGCCATGCAAATCGGTTTGGCTCATGAGCCATTTTAACGAAGCATGATCGGTTATAACTTCGAATTCATGTCGTTCGACATAAGCTCGAAATTTTTTTTATGGCCATAACCGCCGCAAGACATTCTTGTTCGGAAACAGTATAGTTTCTTTGCGCTTGGTTGAACTTATGGGACATGTATGCAATGGGAACTTCATCACCTTCATCGGTACGTTGTGCCAAAACCGCTCCAACGCCAAATTGACTAGCATCACATTGAATAGAAAATGGACGAGAAAAATCAGGACTGTGTAGCACTGGTGCACTACTTAAACTATTTTTGAGGGAGTAGAAAGCAGCAATTGCGTCTTCGGTCCAAACAAATTTACGAGCCTTTTGTAACATGTTTGTCAAAGGGGCAGAAATTGAAGCATAATTTTGCACAAACCTTCGGTATCATCCACAGACACCTAGAAAGCGACGAAGTTGTCTAACTGTTTTTGGACGAGGAAATTCTTTTATCGCTTTTACTTTGTCCGGATCGGTACTTATTGTTCCATGTCCAATGACATGACCAAGGTAGTGAATTTGTTTGAGCAAAAATTTGCTTTTCTCTATATTAATTGTAAGGCCAGCACGTTTAATGCAAAATGCTATTTCTTGCAGAAACGAAATATGGTCATCGAAGTTTCGGTTATTAACAACAAATCGTCTAAGTATACAAATACTTTAGTTCGCAAATGGGCAGGGATTACCTTGTCCATGAGACGGGTCATGGTCTGCGGCGCATTACATAAGCCAAATGGCATTGTAACAAATTGATATAGAGGTCGGTTGGGGACAGTGAAGGCTGTCTTATCCCTTGACGCTTCATCCAACGGAATTTGCCAGAAGGCATCCTTCAGGTCTAAGCTTGAAATAAACTGTGCCTTCGGGAGCCTGCTGAGAATTCCATCGATGAGCGGCAAAGGATAAGCATCCTTCACTGTGACCTCATTGACTTTACGTGCGTCGAGACACATACGAACTTTATTCGGTTTAACGATTAGTGCAACAGGAGATGACCATGCGCTTTGAGATTCTTCGATAACGCCAAGAGAAAGCATTCTATCGATCTCCGCAAAAAGAAGTTTTTCAACGCCTGGTGAAACAGAAAAATGCCTTTGTTTTATAGGCTTCGCTTGACCTACATCAATGACATGGCTTATAAAATTTGTTCGGCCTAAGCCTTTTTCAGAAAAAGAAGGAATTAATAAAATGGTTGCATTTAGATTTGCTTGCTGTCGAGCATTTAACACATGATGATTGGAGTCCAACTCCGCAATGTTCAAATTAACAGAAATCGGAATATCCTCATGAAAAAGATCACTTGCCAAACCGAAAGTCTTCACAAAATCAACGCCCAAATATAAGTCTTGAGAAAGAGTTGGAATTATCAGAAATTTGAGAGGTTTGGTTATTCCTCTAAAAGTAATAAAAGTTTCAACGAAACCCAATGCAAAATGATTTGTTCCATCCGCAGTTTTAAGGTTAGTCTTAACTTTGTGCCAAGGGTGTTGGTTATCTTCTAAAAACTTTTTAGCTAAATTGTTGGCTAAACAACTGACAGAGGCACCAGTATCGACTAGTCCTTCAATTTTTTCTTTAAAAATTAAAATTTGAGCATAGGGACGTAAATCATCTTTAGGTTTATCAGAAACCACTGAAGAACAAATAAATTTTTTCTTCGCCTTTAAATTTTTCCAAAATTTTCTCAATCTTAAAGTAGAACGTTTCTTATGCGTTGACCCCGGTGAAGCAATGACTTCATCAGAAAAAATTCGCTTACGGGCGGCTTTATATTCCTGCCAACGAATGTGCAGAGGTTTAAAATGCCGAATAGGTAAAACTGTAGGAGATGGTTTAATTTCAGGTTTATTCTCAAATTTCAAAATAGGATTGACTGGTTTCAAAATAACTGTTGTGGTTTGGCATGCCTCATCACTTTTTAAGGTGGTGGTGGTGCGGTTGGCAACTCTAAAAAATGGTTATTCGGGAGATCTTCTGTGTTAACGTTTACTTCCGACACGTTGCGTGCAGCTTGGAAGCTTCTGGTCGACCTGCCGTACTCTTCATCCAACAACTCGCGTTTTTGTACAAATGTTCGAAGCTGTCTAATATTTTCTATGGAGACATAGAGAAGACTGCGTCTAACGTCAAGACGTAAGTTTCGTTGAATGATTTCCAACAAAGTTGCTGGTTCAAGAGGACGTTGCAATTTATCGCAGAGCTGAAGAACAGATTCATAAAATTCATCGAATTTTTCATCATATTTTTGTTTCCTTTGACGAATCAAATCCATTATGTCTAAATCTGTTCTCCGATCTCGAAATTGACCACGAAGTTCTGTGCACAGAGTTTCCAAATCTATTTGAGTCACATTACGGTGATAGCGCCAAAACCACTCCAACGCTTTCCCAGCAAAAAAATGTGTGCATGATTGCACAAGGCTTCAAAATCACCTCGCAAACTTTGAACGGTCAGAGAATGTACTCGGTAAATAAATTTATCGACGGACAAAGCGTCTTCTTTGCCACTAAAAGTGACTTTCCAAATGGAAATAAGATTTGAGACTTTCTCTGAGGCCATAAAAGGTGGAACTGACCTATGGTGAGTTGAAGTGCTTTGAGCAAAATTGCTTTGGGTTGTTTGTTGGTGATTGTTTTGCTGGAAAACAGGTGGAGGAGGAAGCTGAGGGTTATATGGAGGAAGTCCAAGTGAAAATGGAGAATTGTTGATCACATTTCTAGAAGCCTGGTTTATGTCAGAAGAACGACCAAAAGTCACAGGTGGATTTGGATCTCGATTCAGATCAGGAGGTGCATTACTGACTGAGTTTAAATTCATTTTAGCCAGTTGAGCTTTCACAGCTTCGTCAATCAACTTTTGCAACTGTGCGTCTGAAAACTGAGAAACATTAGTTTGTGCACTTGCGTGATTGGACAAGTCTGTAGATAATGGATGCACTCCTGACATGTTGAGATTATGTGCAGGTGTCACTGAAATATTTTGATCCATTAAGTTTTTGTAACTTCGGGTTACTGGCCGACTATTTTTAGTGATCGTACCTGTGTGGGTAGTAGCTGGTGTTATGGTAAAGGACTCCAATCCCAAATTAGGAATGGGCTTGTATGGCTTAACTTTTTTAGTACTGCACAACGCCTGACAGAAAGGGCAGTTGCGAGTCTCCTGCAACCAATTGGAAATGCATTCCATATGGAAAATGTGGAAGCAGGGAGTTATACTAAAATTTTCACCATCTAGCATTTGTTGCTTGCACACCACACAGGGATTGTCAGGGATTTCACCCAGAATGGACAAATTCTCATTACTACGATGCAGAGGCATTTTTGACGTAAAACTCAAAAACCGAATCCGCGACCGAGATGAAAGGTATCGAACAAACGAAAGTTAAAATTTTGTAATAAAAAAAATGTTCTTTTCTTACAAAAAAAATTCTCAAATTTTTTGTTTTTCTTAAAACAAAAAAATTTTTTTTCAATTTTTTATCAAAAGTTTAATTATTAATGACAGCTTGGTCCCATGTAGAACTATTCAAATTATTATTAAATTGTTTGGTCAGCCACGAAGAAAACTTTAGGGAGGAAGAATCGGAATCTACTAAATTTAAATCTCATTTCAAACATGAAATTGAAGTACGACCTATCCAAGTCTCAGTAAAGCGGTCGAAAAGTGCAGTGAATTGCAACTTAATCGCAAAATCCAGCAGTTTACCTTGACTTGCAGCCGCAATTCGCATTCAAGCAAAAAAAGTGAATCAAAATATCAAAAATGTAAAAAATGAATGAAATTTACTTTATTCAAAAAAACTTTAGTCTTCCATTACAGGGTAATTTTCACAAAAAGGAATAAATATAGTCAAAAGCATCTGAGCGGATCAGAACGGAATCCTCCCGGACTGATAAATCCAGCTACAGGCTTTGATTATTAAATTCTTGAATTTAAAATTCAAATAACAAAACACAAAAAAAATTTTCGCTGTAATAGGTTGTTACAAAAAAAAATCTTCAAAAATCCAGAGCTGCAATTATAATCTCATTTTATGAGTTTGAACTAATTCAATCCACTTCTTAAGTCCGAAAATATTGTTAATTTTCACCGTCACTAATGTCGCTGGCAATATCAAAATCAAGATCTATTGACCCTTCATATTTCAACTTATCGTAGAAATGGTGCTTTTAGCTGCGATATAAGTTTTAAGCTGTTTAATATCTATGTATTTAGATTTAGTTATTTTTTACCAAGAGGATACAAATAATCTAATTTCGTTAACCGAAAATCGTCTGCACTAACAATCCTTTTTCCTAAATTTACCACCAGTGCCGTTCCTTGATTAGGGAAAATAAGCTTCAAAGGCTTCTGTTTCAAAAAGAATTAAGATAGGATAGGACAAAAGTGATTCTCTCGTTTAAAGAAAATAACGGTATAGTTTTACAACAAATACTCTAAAAGCTAGGAAACCGCCAAATATTTTCGTTTTCTGCAAGTAAATTTACAGTTTCAGACGGTTGAAGTGAGAGAAGTTGTTTTGTTCTATTTTTAATTTCTGAACACTTGTGATTCAGTAGTTGTGGAAAAATATTAATTTTGCTATTTGTCAATATTAAAGAAAAATTTTTTTTGATAGACTTCAAAGTTGAAGGTAAGTAGTAATGAAATTAATATAAAAAATGAAAAATAATATTATAGTTTTTGATTGAAAACAACAACAAATAGATGTCTTAATAGAGTTAAATAATAAATTTAGTTTCCTAACTTCGGGAGAGTAGAAAAGATTTGTATTCACGTGTATACAGCCACTTTTTTTTTTAATGAAAGCTATTCTTTCACTGCTTCTTCTGAAAACAATATCTTTCTGCACACTTTTGTGCTTTCTATCAAAAAATGTGAGTTATATCAGGAATGGGAAAAATCCGCGAAAAACGATAAAAGCTTAAACCTATTTAAGCTATTCCTATTAATATAAAAACTAAGTGGTGTAAATTCGGTGTGAATTGATTAACCGGTCTTCGTGAAAATCATATTTTAAAAATATATTTGTATGAGGGCCACCCTAAATATGCATCCTTAATAAAAGTCTTATAGCCTAAACTGTGCGTTTTAATATAAAAGACACTTGGTGTAAATTCCATATGAATCGATCAAGTGGTCTTTGTGAAAATTATATTTTAAATATATTTTTGAATGATGGCCACCC
Organism: Meiosimyza platycephala; assembly: GCA_963662105.1. NCBI lineage: Eukaryota > Metazoa > Arthropoda > Insecta > Diptera > Lauxaniidae > Meiosimyza > Meiosimyza platycephala. The sequence goes on from OY759208.1 coordinate 61,007,384, forward strand.
TAAATATTCACCCTAAATAAAAGTTTTATAACCTATGAAACCCGCTTGATCGATATTAAGATACTGTAAAAATTTCATCAAAATTGGCCGGATGGTTTTCGCGTCCATAAATTTGACCCGTACCAGCCCAGGGGGTCGTTTGCGACCAGGCCTCCCATACAATTTTTTTATTTGTTTTGATCCAACAAATACAAAAACGCAAAAAAATACTTTTGTCCAGCTAGCTTGTTCTTGTCGCAACACTGTGGGCTGGTTCAAAATCGTATGAAAAAATTAAATGCTGTCAAATTTCTGGTGCTCAGGCCCGAAAATATATCTTTAGCCCATGGAGCTATTGTACCCGAATTTCAACCGAATCGGACCATAGGATGGCGTGTCAGTGGGTCGATTTGTATGATTTTTGTGCATTTTCGAGACGATTTTTTAGTATTATTTCTTTTAATTAAAAAAAATAACAACTTCGAGGTATATTCGTGGTTATCATTTTTCACGGACTCAGTATGATGTGAAATATGTGTGACAATTGTATATCAGAAAATCGCCGCAAATTTGAGTATTTATTCATTAATACGAATGTGAAAAATGCTAAGAAATCTGACATACTGCCCGTTCGAAACCATAACTATTTTATATTTTTCGGCCACGGCACGGCAAATTTTGCATAAGAGCAATCGTTTTTTTTTCGGTTTGGTTCACAATATGTAATTTTTTGGCCACAATCTTCGAACTTTTGTACGATTCGTCGTGAATGACACCGCGGAAAGAGCGGCTGCTCTTGTGCAAAATTTCAACAAACAGATAAAGAAGGACGAAGATCAGTTTCACAAATTACTTAAAGTGGCCGCCGAAAACCGAAAAAAATTTACAAAATGAACAAATGTGAAAAATTAGCGTTTCTTGAACAAAAATAAACTAAAAATCTTTATTTTCTTATGACGAAAATGCTTGCTTGCTTTTGTTAATCAAATATTTCTCCAGATCGCATCGTTTGTATAAAAAATCTTTGACATATCGTTTTCTGTGTAAAAAAAGAATCCCAATCGATTGCGCATAGTACCGTGGCAAGGTAGAAGTATGTCAGATTTTTTAGCATTTTTCACATTCATATTAATGAATAGACCAAATCCATCTCAAACCATGCAGTCGGAGTGACTTCAAATTGCGGTATTGGTTATTTTTTAAATATGGTGTTTTTCAAAGTAATTAAGGAAATATACCGTTCCCCGATTTGATTGAAAATTATTTTTTACGAAGCTATGCCCATTTAAAGTTTTAGTGTCAGAGCTTGAAAAATCGTTGAAAATTGTTTCAAAATAGTCGCATTTTCATCCAAATCAAAATAATTAACATTTGTCTTTTGATTCTAATAGAACTTCTGATTCTCTGTCAGAATCTTTAAGAAATTTTGAAAATTGTTGAAAATTGGCGGAGTTATAGCGCTCTTTATGAAAAAAACAGTCCCAATTTTTTATTCGCTTAAAATTTGATTGTGGATTTGTATTAATATGATAAAGAAAGTTTAATGCTTGCTAACCCACATTTGAGGTCAGGAGATTTTTCCCCAAAATGAAAATATCAATTTTTTTTTCATCATTGCCAAGCCACTCTACGGTACTATTTTCATAGCAACTAACAACAGCAACATTTCAAATTACTTTCTGCAAATCCTGCTTGCATTCTGCATACTTTTTTTCATCGTTATTTTCGTAATAACATTTTATGATAGGAAATATATAAGAACATTGTAAGCACAAGCATTCATGCTTTACATGCAACCCCTTTCAATGACTTCATCAACTCCTTTACCGTGCGCTTACAACCATCGGTCGCTTGCAACTCTGTTCAACGCTCCGCAACAAATAGCAAGAGAGGTTTTTGCGGTCACACGTTTTTTTTGGGTTTTTGCTGGCACAAAATATCTTTTTGGTTTTTGCTGTGAACGTGAACTTACTCTTTGAAACCCATGTTCAATCGCTTGTAAAATATTATTTTCACTACAGAAATGCAACTTTAAAAATATTCTTATATTTTTCAATACTTCTAAAGAATTAAAATTTGTCTCCTTGTGTTATTTATGCAGTAAAAATGTTTCGTATTTAATTATTAGTCCCGTATTTGTCTGCCCAGTTCAAATGCTCCCACGGAAAGACTAAAAAACTTAAATTTTAGGATTTTTCTTTGATTTTGTTACGTTATGAAGTTTTCATTGTTGTAGAACATATTTTATTTCTTCCCTTCAATAAATAATATATGAAGTAATTCAATTTAAGAGTTTTGTTAATATTGGCTATTTATATCCCTGCAAGAACAATGTCGGTCAGATGATAGGTCATCTGATAGACAGCGCTGATACAATTTTCGGTCAGTAGTTTCTATCAGTTTCTGAATAGCAGTGTGAAAAATCTGATGGAAACTCTTGTATACATGTGATTTTACATCCATTTCTATCATATGCAATTTTGAATTCCCTCAAACATACGGTTGTCTCACTTACTCCAATCAGCCATGACGATCAGATGTGACGTTTATACAAAGTTTGTGTTTGTGTTTGTACTGATTAAAGAAAATTTTTTATTTATATTAAAGTTTTTGATAATTCTCATAACATTTCACAAGATTTAATTTTAATGATATACATACAAAAATGTTCTCTTATTGATTTATGTTTTAAATTGACAAAAATAAAAACAAAAAACCGGTTCGGCAGCAAGTACCGTACAAGCAACTTCTCTTGAGAACAATTCTTTTTTTTTAATTTTTCGAAAATCATTTGAGAATATCTTATGATTACAATATAACACTACGAAATTCTCTGTTGGCACCACCTGAAGCAACACACAAAGACATTAATATCAGCAAGCACTATTTAGCTATACAATCACTCATACGACAGTTTTGGTCAAAATGGTCATCTGATTGGCTGTCGCATCTACAATCGCGTCTAAAATGGCATAATCAAGCAGAAAACCTCAAATGCAACGATTTAATTATTGTTAAAGATGATCGATTGCGCTCCAATCAGTGGGTATTGGGGAAAACTGGAGTATATAAGCGATCCGTGTCGAAGCTATGCAAGTTACCAATACCAAACCATACTGAATCTCAGATAAATTTGTAAATTTTTATTTTTATTTATTTATTTATGAGGTACATGTATATAAGACATAGTCTTTTGAGTACAATAGAATTAAAATAACAATGAGATAAATTTTGGATAAAATAATAATGAAAAACGAATATGATTATGAGTGCAAAAAGTTAGAGATTACTGAGGAAAGATTATTAAGAAGTCAAGAACTGCAATTTTAAAACATCTAGGATTGCTTAAAGATTTAATAGATAGTGGCAAGGAATTCCAGAGTTTGGCAACACTAACAAAAAACATTCTGGATGACATTGTATACTTGAAGCGAGGATATAACGAGGAAATAAGATTATAGCTTTTTAAGGATTGAGAAAACTGTAATTAGCAAAACAAATAATTAGGTGTTTTAGTGTGAATTAACTTATGAAGGAATACTAAATTACGCATTTTTAGGAAATTGGAGAGTGCACAGTTCAGAAGTTTTACGGAATATTGTGAAATATGATCAAGTCTGCCTTTGTCAAATACATATCTTGCTGAGGTGTTGACAACTTTTTGAAGCTTTTGAAACGATGAATAATCAAAATGACAATAAACCAGTTCGCTAAAAGATATAAGAGGCACAATAAATGATTTTACTAACCTTACTTTAACAATTTGAGGTACAAAAGAAGTAGTCGACCACAGTTTTCTTAGGATGAAATAAATTTTACTAATTGTAGAGTTAACGTGGGTAGCGCAGCTAAGGTTAAAATTCAGTTTGAAGCCTAGGCTCGTTACGGTATTTTCGTAAGGTATAAGATTGCCTCCCATATAAAGTGATGATAAATCTTCATTTGCAACCCGATTATGCGAAATAACAATTGACTTAGACTTACTGGCATTGAGGTTTAAATTATTTTGGTTTGACCAAGAGGAGATTGCATCAAGATCTTCATTAGTTCGTGCAATCAGATCTTCAACAAGGCCAATAGGTCTGGAACAATAAGTCTGAACATCATCAGCATATAGATGGATGGAAACATTTTTACAGGAAGCAGTAATGTCATTCTGAATAGGATGGGACCTAGAATGGATCCTTGTGGCACACCAGTGTAAAGTTTTTTTGAAAAAGATGGTTTATTGTTACACATCACGAATTGGTAACGATTACTCAGGTAACTATTTGGAAGCTTTGCAGCACTATTTGCGAAGCCAAAGTAGTTTTTAAGTTTTAAGCCAAGGATTTCGTGGTCAACTGTGTCGAACGCTTTAGAAAAGTCCAACAAAGTTAAGACTGTAACGTCACCTCTATCAAACGATGGTCTTATGTCCTCCATTATTTTGAGGAGAGCAGTTGAACAACTGTGGCCGGCTCTAAAACCCGATTGAAAAATAGACAGGAGTTTATTAACGTTAAGATGGTTAACAATTTGTAATGTTAACAGTTTTTCGTAAACTTTAGACAAGATAGGCAAAATACTTATAGGTCGAAAATCGTTCAGAGACTTGGCTTCAGATGTTCTAGGAACAGGTATAATTTTCACTACTTTCCGGTCATCAGGAAATACTGATGAAGTGATGGAGAAATTTAGAATATGGCTTACCGAGGAAATTATATACGGTAGAAGTAATTATAAAAATCTTAAATTTACACCATCAAAGCCAACAGCATTGGACTTCAGGGAAGCTAAACTTCTGATTACATCAACTTCGGACACCACTTTAAAAGGAAATTCATTAAATGGCCGATATATTAGATTCTGGTCAATTTCGAAATCAGAGTGAGCTTGTTCAGCATTGTACTGAAGGAAGAAGTCATTCAAATTATCAGCATCTAAATTACATGTGGATGTACTTTTATTGCGGATGCCAGTTTTTAAGTTACTCCATAAAGTTTTAGAGGGCAAACTAGGATCAAGTTTAAAGCAAAAGTAACTCTTTTTCGCATTGCGAGTACTCAAATTGGCTTGGTTTCTTGCTATGCGAAAAGTATTCCAATTATAGCTAGTTGTATTACGCTTCCAGCGACTGTCAGATTCGTCTCAAATCTCATATGGTGCGGACGTGTTTTGAGTCTGCTCTGTGTTTTTATTAAATTTGATTTCAACTTTGCTATTATTTTTATTTTTATTTGCTATGCCACGTGAATGTGGACAAAAGGTTGATAGAGGTCAGCCATCAACGCAGTGTGCTAAGTGCAATGAACTTTTTCACTTGGTTTGCATAAACATTTTACCAGCTGATTTAGAATACTTGCAAAAATCAAATAATTCTTATCGTTGTAAAAATTGCTCGGTAGTTCGCCGAAACTCTATTCGTTCGCCTCAGAGAATTCGTGAGAACTCGGTCTCTATGATGTCGTCATCTAATGTTCAATTAGTGCAACAACATAACACACACACGACATAACATTGCAATTAGTTTTTGATGAAATTGTTGCTCTCAGAGCCGAAAATTATCTTTGATAATCTCGTTAAAAGAAAATGAAAAAGTGCTTGTTGAAAAAATTGATGACTTGCAATTGGAGCTACATTCTTTGAAGTCTCAACTTAGTATCAATGATGTCTCTTCTGCACTTTCTCTTCTAGCACAAGATGTTAAACTCTTGAAAAACAATTTTGGTGGTGTTTTGAATAGTCCTAAAGCAATAAATAATAATCTTGTTACGCACTCGAAGAGCAATCAAGTGCGTGCTCTTAATGCAGTTCCGCCGTCATCTGTATTGGTTGATCGCTGTTTTGATGACACTGTTGTTGTTACTGATGTTTGTAATGCTTCTACATCTCATGCTGCCGCTGCTGTGGCTACTGCTGCGATTTTGCCAACTAATGCTGTCTCCCATCTTTCGCAGGCTTCACCGATGTCATATGCTGCTACTGTTTCTGATACTAATGCTACGTCTCCTTTTCTCTCACCTGTTTTCTTGTCAACTGGCTTAACTACTAGTGTGGGTGATGCTGCTGCTGCTTTAGATGTTGATTCACTTAATGTGAATTATGCGAATGATAATAATACTGCTAATGCTGCTGCTGTTGTCGAGAACTCTGAGAGTGAAAATCCATGGATCACAGTAAATAAAGCAAAGAGATTAATAAATAAACACAAAGCTGTTGTTGGTCAAACAGTAAGTGGTGACTTGGATATTATTGTCTGTAAAAAATTTGTACACTTGGCCTCGTTTAAACCGAATTTTTCTGAGGATGACATTATTGCGTATGCAAATAAATATACGAATATTGATAAAGATCACTTTGCTTTGTTTTAAACTTGTAAAGAAAGGTGCTGCTCAAGATAATATGAAGAGTGTTAATTTTAAGCTTGGTGTTTCTGAACAATTTTATACCAATATTCTTGATGCTTCTCTTTGGCAAGAGAATGTAAAAGTGAGGCCTTTCATAAATTTTAAAAAAATGGGAGTGAATTCAAAAGAAAAGTAGTTGCTGCTGCTCCAACAAATGGTATTAAAAATTTAAAGTTGTATTTTCATAATTTATCTGGAATGCGGCCAAAGTCTTCTGCAATTTTTAATTGGACTTCTCAAGGAGATTTTGACGTTTTTTTGTATTTGTTGAAACATGGTTGAACCTTGATTTCTTTGATGCTGAATTTTTCAATTTGAATATGTACCAAGTCTATCGAAAGGATAAAGATGCTGTCAAAACTGGAATGAATCGTGGTGTTCTCATAGCCTTTAAACGATACTTGTGTTCTAATGTTTATTTGTTGCAGAATTCTGATTCTTTATTAGATCAATTATGTATTGTTATAATAGTCCTAAGGGATCGCTTTATATCTGTGCGTCATATATTCCTCCAAATAGTATATAATAAATTTGCAATCTATTTTAAGTAATGTTGATAATCACCTGTGTGTTGTAGGTGATTTTAACTTGAGTAAAATCGATTGGAATCAATTTGTCAATGAACTGCTGCCTTCTAATATCAATCAATTGTATGAGATAAATTTTAATTGATAGCTTATTTAGTATGGACTTAATACAAATTAACTCTATATTTAATAGCTTGAATAAAATTCTAGATCTAGTTTTTGTTTCTAAAAACTTTAAAACCAATTTAAGTGAATGTCTTTGTCCTATTGGTTCATCTAATATGCATCACATTCCACTTGTTATTGAAATTGAATTTTATGAATTTACAAACTTGCAACCTCCAATAAATTGTTTTAATTTTAAATTGTGTAATTTCGAAAATTTAAACATTATTTTCAATTTGATTCACTGGAATATTCTTTTCAGGAGTAAGAATGTCGCAACTTCTTTTGAAATTTTTAAAGCGGAATTATTTAGAGTTTGTAACGAACATATCTCTCGTGTATCACCAAGAGTATATAAATTACCTTGGTACACTAAACGTCTAAAAAAATTAAAAACTTTGCGTAATAAATTTATGAAATTGTTCAAATCTACAAATAATTTTGAATTTAAACTTAAGTATTTGCATTATATGAGAGAATTTAATTTTTATAATAAATTTCTTTATAAGCAGTATATCTTGCGGTGTGAGAGTAATGTCAAAATGTATTCCAACATCTATGAATTATAATGGAAATCACTCTTCGCGTATTGAAGATACTGTGAACCTCTTTGCTGACTACTTTAAATCGAACTTTGATGATGTTTTTGATTGGTCTAATCATTCTAGTTTGAATAATATTTGTACTTTTTTGGACCTTGGTGCTATGGTAGTTACTGAACCTGAAGTTATAGTGTTATGTCTTATATGAAAAGTTCGGTACGAAATTATATTGATGGTATTGCATCTATATTACTTAAAAAGTGCGCACATGTTTCATCTAAGCCATTGTCTTTAATTTTTAATAAATCTCTGTCTGAAGGTGTCTTTATTCAATGCTAGAAAATAGCATCTATAACACCTGTTTTTAAAAGTGGAATAAAAAATAAACGAAACTTTTTGAAAGTATCGTGAAAAACAAATTATTTTTCTTGGTTAAAAATCATATCTGTATTCAACAATATGGTTTTTTTGCTGGTCGCTCCACCGTGACAAATTTAGCACTTTTCACTAAATATTGTGTTTCGACGTCTGAAAGTGGGTTTCAAGTGGACTGCGTCTACACTGATTTTTCCAAAGCCTTTGACAAGGTTTGTCATAATGGCTTAGTTGCAAAACTTGCTAAAATGTGTTGCCATTCCACTTTTTTGAAATGGATTCAATCTTACCTGCTTAATAGAATTTGCTTTGTAGAAATGAATAATGTGAAATCATATCAGTATGTTGCTTCTTCTGGGGTTCCGAAAGGTAGTATCCTTGGGCCACTATTTTTCATATTGTTTATTAATGATTTATGTAAATGCTTCCGTTTTGCTCAATTTTTGCTCTATGCGGATGACTTAAAGCTTTTTAGTAAAATTTCAAGTTTGAGTGATTCTACTCTACTGCAGAGTGATCTTAATAATATTTATAATTGGAGCGTTCAAAATGGTTTGCCTTTGAGTATATCCAAATGTTTTTCACTTACTTTTTCTAAGTCTAGGAATATTATTAATACTTCCTATTTTTGGCTGGCCTGCCTCTAAGGTTAATTGACTCTAATTGTGATCTTGGTGTTATTTTTGACTCGAAATTTACGTTTATCGAGCACATTAATTTTATTATTCCGAAAGCCTATTCTCTACTTGCCTTTGTGCGTAGGAATAGTTCAGAGTTTGCTGATCCTCATACCATTAAGGTTTTGTATAACTCGTTTGTTAGGTCGCGATTGGAATATGCGTCATTCGTATGGAGTCCTTTTTTCAGCACTTCTTCTTTTAGAATTGAAAAAGTTCAAAAATCATTTACCAGATTTAATAATAATAATAGAGTTTAGCTACTACAGCTATTAGCTTTCTTAGCAATTTAGCATGAAACTTTAAAACCAAGTAAAAAGCTTATATATTAATGGAAATGAAAAAATTATATATGCAATTAATTTTTTATTTTTTTATAATTTCTTCTTAGCTTTATCACACTTTCTCAACATACCCACCCAGATCATATGTATATAAACATACAATTGCATGAATGTAATTGTATGAATTTATTAACATGGTCCAAGGCATAAATGTTAGAAAAAATTTACCCATCATGCGGTGGGGCTCGGACAACATAAACATAAAGACCAACAACCACTAAGCTACAAAATTAACTGTAGTTATTTTTCAATCTAAGCTTGAGTTGACCTTTTGACAAGCTAATATCATATACATCGCAATTATTAATAAGAGTAGTCATGCGATTAAAAGAAGCTGTAGCCATATAATTAGTTCTTCTGAAAGGTTGGTAAAATAATTGATAAGAGTTACGATTACTCCTGCGATTAGTATTTAAATGAATATAATTAAGAAGCTCTGGTGCAGCAAGAGACCCAGTCACAAGTTGATGCAGATAAAGTATATCCGCAATATTTCTACGCGAGCTCAAAGACTGCATATGTAGTAACTTCAAACGATCCTCATAAGGAGGAAGGTTTAAAGAGTCAATCCAATTTAAGCCATAGAGAGCAAAACGAATAAAATTTTTTTGAATTCTCTCAATTCTATTAATGTGAATATTATAAAATGGTGACCACACTTGGCTGGCGTACTCTAAGTGAGGACGCACTATTGTATTATATAAAGTCACCGTACTAAAGGGCTATTAAATTCTTTTGCCCACCTCTTAATGAAGCCAAGCAGAGATGAGGATTTTTTACAAATTTGATTAATATGCTCATTAAAAGTTAATTTAACATCAAAATGTATACCTAGGTCTTTGACTAAATCAACACGACCAATTTTCTTATCTTTTAATTCGTAATCAAACTCCACAATATTTCTTCTCCTGGTGAAAATCATAGTTTGGCATTTATCAGGATTAAGATGCAAGTTATTTTTAGAACACCAAACCTCAAAGGATTTCAAGTCAGACTGAAGTGGAATAGTATCCCCAGCCCCCTTCACGTTCCTGTAAATTTTCATGTCATCTGCATATATTAGCACAGGGGTTCTTAAACTTATGTAGTCCGCGGACCCCTTATCGAGTTAAATTTCTTTGTGCGGACCCCATCCCAACTCTAGACATTTGACGTCGTTCTAAGCTTAATTTCTGACTCAATAATGACAAAGACACTCAGGCTTGCCAACCGATGTCAAACTCAACCAGACATAAAATGTCTGGTTATCTGACGAGGTTAAGGAACAAAGAATTTTTATTTTGCTTTAATTTTTCCGGTCTTATTTTAAAGGTCTTTTCAACACTATGTATGTTATGTATGTCCAGTTTTTGAAGATCCAGAAGTTCAAAAGCATGCAGACACTACTTTAGAATAAATATTTAACCAATCGTGCGCATTTATAGAGGCAAACATTTTTTATTAGGATTTTCATGTAATAAAAATATAAAATGAATAAAAATTGGGGCAATGTAACAGAATTAAAAAAGTTCCAAGTCAAAATATGTACATTAAACTCAGACAAATATTTCTTGGTCAAAATAAAGCATAGAAAACAATTTGTTTTTTTTTATATCTTTTTTAATAAATAATATAATAATAATAAAGTTCGAAATGAAAATTATTTTTTTGGTGATTATTAGTCATTTTATAAGCGAAATTTGTTATATTTTCTTCTGTAAAAGTTTTTACTTAATGAGATGGATGATGTTGTTTTCTTGAAACCAAATCCACAATATCGGACTCTATATTCGGAAGTTTTATTCTCAGGTCTGCTTCTACATTAAGCTGGTTTCTAAAATTTGATGTTATATGTATATAATAGTACCAAAAAGCCTGTTCACACAAATAAGGAGTGCGTCAGAAGAAATATGTGCAAACGTTTTTGCTTATAACTTCTTCCATAAAAAAAAAATTAAATTATTTTGATCAGTTTAGCTTAGAAAATCATGTCAAATACTATTTCATATCACTTTGCATTCTCATCTATTACTTTGCGAAGACATGAGCAGCAAAATAGAAATGCGTGAAAAAAAATTAAAAATTTTTTTATATAACCTGCAATATACTTTCAAGAGGATTGCAAGGGATGCTAAAGTTAACATAAATTCGGTATCTTGGGCAATGAAAATTTTTAAAACAGACGTTAGCATGAATAAAAAGCAAGAAACGCTCTGGAAAAAAGGTTGTGGTGACCGTAATAACGCAAAGGAGGTCGTAACCATGCTGAAGAAAACTCCAATCCTTTCAGGAAAAAAAATCGCTCAGCTAGCAGATTTCTCTGTATCATTTGTGCGAAAAATGAAAAGGGAGGCTAGGCTGAAGACCTACAAAGTTCAGAAAGTGCCAGATCGGAATGCTGAAAACAATTTCGAAGCTATAATACGAGCTCAAAAACTGAGAAAAGATTTTGTGTCCAAATTCGAATGTGGCATTATGGATGTCGAAACGTTCGTCCTTTCCGACATTTTTCAGTTTCCTGACCAAGAATTTTATTTTGCCAACGCTAGTGGACATGTCCCAAAAAATTTAAAACACAAAATAAATAAAAAATTTCCCAGAAAATTTCTTGTTTGGTGAGCAATTTACAGTTGTGGTAAAAGAAGCCAAAATTTCGTTACCAGAGGCACAATGAACATCGAAATCTTCATCATGGAATGCTACAGTAAAGCGGCTCTTGAGTGGTACCAGTAAAATAACATTACTTTTGTTCCTAAAGAAGCGAACCCACCCAATCCACCAACTCCTGCCAATCGAGAGATATTAGGTTCTAGTGAAGAGGAAATTAACGACAACAAAAGGGACATGTAAGCAAGTGGTCAGGCCAAAAAATCCAAAAAAATACCATCAAAGCACTAATAAGAGGTGTCCCAGAGAAAGTAAAAAATTTTACGCTTCAAAATTAATATTTCTCTTTTTAATATTATTTTCTGCATTTGAATTAAATTTGCATTAAAAAAATATAATCTTTTTGAAAATTGAATCTGTGGTTATTGAGATATATTTATTTTTTAATGCACTCCTTACTTCGTACAAAACGGCATTAAGTTTTGGATGCCCTTATTTGCAAGTGCAGAGTAATCGGATTTTAGGAGTAACTAAAAGTTAGTTAGTTCAATTTTATTGAACTTTAGTTTCAATAGCAAGGGATAGCCACGAGTATATCTTGCTCTAATATCGATAATTGCTTAGCAATACTAAAGTCGAAGGGATCCCTGATCCAGTCGTTGCCAGAATCAGAACAGGGAAAAGAAGAAGATTTTGTTCTATTTCTCTGCGTAAATTTTCTAGTATCAATTTTGTATAAGAAAACTATGGACGATATCGCACGTCCCAACTGTGTTTAGCTCTTAACTTCAACTTTAAATTTATTTGAAGCTGCACCTTGTAGGCTCAAATTAAAATTTACAAAAATTGGTGATGTTGTCAAACAGTGGGAAGAGTGGAGTGGGCATCTAACTGTTTGAACAAAAGTAAATGCAGTTTTTTTAAAAAAAATATGTGCAATCATTCAAAAAGCCATGTCCTCGTAGAATTTTTAATAAATGAGTTATTTAAATAAAGCGAAAAGTTTGATGATGTAAAATTATTGATATCAAAATTGTTCCGCGGACCCCTGGAATGGCTTCGCGGACCCCCAGGGGTCCGCGGACCACAGTTTAAGAATCGATGTATTAGCAGATGCGAGTTTTTAATGACATGTGTAACGTCATTAATTGCTAAAATGAACAGGAGCGGCCCCAGGTGGCTTCCTTGTGGAACACCTGATGCCGCGCTGAATGGGGAGGAAAACACCCTCCGAAATCTTATCTGATATGAGCGATCAGATAAATAAGATTCAATCCAGCTGACAAAACTCAAAGGAAATCCAAGCTTTTTTAACTTAAATAAAATCAAATTATGTGGTAATTTGTCAAATGCTTTACTGAAGTCAGTGTAGATGCAGTCAACTTGCTCACCAGAGTCAAAAGAGCTTAATGCAAAGGAAGTAAAATCAAGGAGGTTAGAAACTGTAGATCTGCCATTAACAAAACCATGCTGACGAGTTGTTATGACTTCACCACAGCACACCTTAACTTGATCGTACACAATGCGTTCAAAAATTTTCGGTATCGATGATAACTTCGCTACGGGCCTGTAATTTGAAACATCATTTTTACACCCTTTCTTGAAAATGGGGCATTTTTCCAAAATTTAGGAAGATAGCTATATCTATTAAATAACAAACTGAGGGGCTGACTCAGCACAGAGCTACAGTTAACTAGTACTGTCGCAGGAATACCATCAGGTCCGGAGCTGAAGTCATCATCAAGAGATGAGATATATTTCTCTATTAGGTCAGGTGAGAAAGATATCTCATTAATCGAAACTAAAGGGTCGTTATCCATATATTCAAAATAGTTGATCTCAGGGCTAAATAATTCCGTAGAAAAGGATTCTTTAAACAAATTAGCAAACAACCCAGCTATAATTTGTGGGTCGCTATTGAGCCCATCAACTGTTCTGAATTCTGATGGAAACCCGTCAGACTTTTTTTTTGTATTAATAAATCCCCAAAAATGCTTGGGGTCATGAAGAATATTCAACTTAATTTTATTCAAATATTCAGAATAAACTAAAGCCGACATATCCTTAAATTCATGGAAAAGTTGCTGATAAGCAACTAAGTCATTTCGGTCCTGGCTACAAACGTATTTGTTCCATGCCCTATTACGGCTATTGCGAATTTTTTTTAAATCCTTTGTGTACCAAGAGTATGAAGAATTATTAACATACCTCTTTGCATTAGGCACCGACAATGCTATGGCCGAAAAAAGTTCACCATAAAAAAATTTAATGCACTCATCAAATGAATTACTCGTATTATTAAAAAAAATAATAAGGTCGTCTAATTTGTTCCTTAAATTCTCATTCAACTTTAAAAAGTCAGCTTTTTTAAAATTGAATTCATAAACATTGATGGAAGAGCATGCATTAATTAAATTTTCATTGTCAGATTGGTACACAATACTCAAAGGTGGATGATAGGAATCAACCGTAGAAAGAGCATGGATAGCATTTCTCACAACAACATTACTACTATTTGCAGCCAAGACTTAGTCCAGTTGTCGTCCATGAGAATTAGTTATACAACTTACTTGTTGTAAACTTGAAAGTATTTCGTCAACAAAAATTTGTTGTTGTCGAGTTTTTGGACACGATGCATAAAAATATGTACCATCATCCGAAGGAGTCCATTTAAGGTCAGGCAGATTGAAATCACCTAACAATAAAATGTCGTCATTAGTGTCTAGTTCATTTATTATGTATTCTACGGACATCGAAAGACATTCGTAGACATCTGCGCTACTATTTGGGGGAGCATAAGCGTTAAGAATATAAATATTGGAGTTACAATATGTAACTTTAACGCATAATAGTTCAATAATAGATGCGCAGGCAATTTCTATTAATGAACTAGTTAAATGATTTTTAGTTTTTATGATTTTTTTTTATAATATTTGCGCTTAGATCCATAAATTTTGAAACTTCATTGCCTTCTTACCAAAGAGTATCCAAAGAGATGAAGCTCTATTCTGCCCAAAAATTCTGCTCACACGTATTGTTTGTCAGACAATGCGTGTGACTTGTTCAAAACAATGCTGCCGTATGTTGGGAAATAAATTTTGTGGAATTTTCTTTTCATTTGGGGTATTATTAGGCGATTTGAAGAAACACTTGGGGAATTTATATATTTATGTAATGCTGTTAAATAATTGAAAAGTTTCATATTTTTTTATTATCATAATACAAAAAATGTTTCAAAGTTCTTATTTACTTCATACCTAAACTACTGTTTTTTTCAAAACGATGTAACTTTAATAATAATATCAATAAAAATTTCGTTTTTATAGCAGTACGTAACAAGTTTTTGTTTAACGGCCATTAATTTAATTCAGAAATGAGATTGATTCATTTAATTTAACTCTATCAACTTTTATTTTTAATTATTTTTCCAAAAAACTGTCATTATGTTTTTTAATTTTATAAGTATTTAATCATCAATAAGACTATTTATTTATTAAATAAAATTTGTCTGCTTAAAAAATTGTAATAGTGTTAGAATAGAAATCTGATCGAGTTTTAGATTTAAAAAGAACAGAAAACGGGTGCGATTATTCGTGTTTCGGCTTAATTCAAAGATTAAGTTAAAATTTTTCGGATTAAGTTTTTACCTAATACCTATTACAAAAAAAGGTACATCAAGTAACGTTAATGCATTCCTCTAATTAATAATTCCTCTTATTATGTTTAGTTTGTTTATGATAAATAAACTTGTTTTCGAGCGATTTAAATTTGGGGTTATGGAATATATTTATATGCAAAGATAAGTTAACTTGTTGAAAGCCGTCATAAGAACTAGCTTTTCGGGAAAACTTTGCTGATTTGCGACAATTTCCGGCATATTGTTTCGGTTTTTGTCCGTAGTGGCAACATCTTCACGTCGTGGTGAAAAAAAAAATTTATTGAAAATAATCCCAAAATATGAAAATTTTAAAGTCCAATTGCAATGCTTTTTGAAACTTGCCGAACAAGATATATAATTTTTTGAACCTTAAAAATCATTATTAATTTTTGGGTGGGCATAATAATCTTCTTTTTATTCCGTTTTCCTTATAAAAAAACTAAGAAAAAGAAGAAGAACGCTAAAAAAATATAAAGCAAATGTGAGGTTGTGATTGAGTTAGTCCCATGGCAATGTGAGGTTACGTTTGAGTTAGTCCCATATGTGTTAGTGAAAATAGCTGATTTTTACAACCGTGGAAAAGGTGAAATTTTTATTTATTTTTCAGTATGGTGAACAAACCAACAGCTGACTTTGAGGTCCTACTAAAAATGACATTTCAAAATAAAATCAGAAGAGTGAGTGGTGAATTATTATATGACATTTGTCAGATGAGCAGGTTACCATATGCTAAGTTTTTTAACTGAAAAGAACCAGGTAGTGATTTTTGCTTATTTAAAGGGCAATAAACCCTCAAACTATATTATTTATCACTTTATTTTAATAATTTTTACAATAAGTCTAAATTTCATTGATTTTTTCGACTATATAATAAAAATATTTTTCAAATGTTCCTAATTTGGACAAAAATGCCCTAAGTGGTAAAGTTAAAAATTTTATTAGTCACCACGAGTGGGTGAGTTTTTAAAAGCAGCGCCGCAACTGAATTTTTTTGCGTTAGTAGTAGAATTCGGTCTAGAGCTTCGCCTCTTTTGATACTCTTTGCTTCTTACGAATCGCGATGCTTACTTTTAGGCATAAAATCTCTTGAAACTAGACGTAAGATTCAATCTCTTACTTTTATTTATGGTCTTATCTCAGGTTCGATTGACTGTCCGCCTTTATTGCAATATATTAATTTTAATATACCTTCAAGAATGTTGCGACATTGCGATTTGTATTCAATCCAGTTCAATAGAACAAACTATGCTCTTAATGAGCCATTAACTAGAGCTTTAGCTCTATATAATTCTTTGATTGTGGGCAACAATAATATAGATTTTGCTTTTTCAATCAATTGCTTTAAAAATTTGTTGAATAGTTTATATAAGATATAAATTTTGTTATTCTAGTTACTTAAGTTATTTTTACTTTTATTTCTAGTCTGTAAAGAACTTGTATTCTAAAGACCAAATAAACATAAACATAAAACTTGTTTCTGTGCTTAATGGCAATTTTTACCTCATTAGTAAAGCAGGGTTGTATTTTTGTGTAATTCTAATAGTTTTAAGGGGGACAAATTTATCAAAAAGATAGCTAACTAAAGAATTAAAATAATTAAGCTTATGATTTACGTCCGAGAGAAACCAAATATCGTTCCATGGGAGAATATTTGCTTCTTGACACAGATTTACAAGATCTAAGTTACTGAAATCTCTAAATGAAAACTGTTCAGGACTACTATTTTTATTAAATGGGATATTGTAACATAAAAAAAGCATTTCATGGTCAGATACACCATCAAGTGGGATTTGTTCAAAATGCACAACATTAGAGCTATCCGATACGCTGAAAACATCCAGGAGGTTGGCTTTGCAGTTTGGGGCGAAACGCGTAGGTTCGTTATTAATTATATTGAGTCCAGCAGACGAAATTTTTTCTAGTAGTTCAGATGATCTAGCATCGTTAACTAGCAAATCAACATTGAGATCCCCACAGAAAATAACGTGCTCATATTTCAATGCTCCAGGAGCGCAGGTTCCAGGTCAAAAACTTACTTGGGTTGTACATACACACCACTAGACATTTTGTTGATTGGCCAGATATTTGAACCAATCTTCTGACCTATACATAATTTTGCCATGAAAAGCCTTACGATAGTAAACTGCAATACCACCACCTCTAGCTCCCGTATTTCTGTCTCTTCTTAATACATCATTCAACAAACTAGAACTATCATCCATATCTGACTTGAACCAAGTTTCACTCACACACACAACTTCCACATTGGTATTAAAAAATAGGTAATTCAAGTAATCAACTTTAGATTTGTTAAGACTACGTGCATTTAAATGGCATACCTGAAAACCAGAGTGATTTTTGCTAAACATATCAAAAATAAATTTAAAACGTATATCGCCAGTGTTGCTCCCAGCCAGAACTATCCAAAATTAAGTAACGCAATCCTGATGAAAATTTTGCTGCTTTCTTGACTCATCATCAAGTAGTAGGAAAGAAAATAATTAATGAAAAAATGTGAAAAAACCGCAAGAGTGCAAGAAATAGAAGAAAATAAGTACAATATTGAATTTAGTAATATAAACTTAATTTTAAATATCTTAAATGTTTTCTGGATCATGTATTTCATCTTGAGTTGCTGTATCTACTGCATTACTATTCATTTTTGCCAGATCATATTCAAATTTAACGTACTGCCCATCTTCACACTCTTTAACAAAAACAGTGCCCTTTTTCAACATCACAGAAAAGAGTTGCTTCTGTCGTCTTAAGCGAAGAGCTGACTTGTAAATGAAGCGATTTCTCTTTGTCAAACTCTCATTTAAACATATGCTTTTATTGGAGTCGAAACCAATGTCTAGCAGACTAAGATGACGATTATGTTTACCACGGTATTGATGTATGTGCTTGAATAGCATTCTACGAATGCACTCATTGAAACACAATTCCACATTCTAATATTTACCTTAGCATTAATCTCATCTTATAACAAATGGGGAATTTTTCTTGGGTGCTTTTTTTGCTCCATAAAAAGTAAAGCACTTACCAGTAAATCATGAAAATATTTTATTCAAAAAAAATTTAGTAGAGTTTTTTGCAGTGTCGCGATCTTTGGACTTATCATGCTGATTCCAGCACTGGGCGGCGGCATGTACAGGAACAGGTCTACTACTTCTATAACTTTTCTGTAAATTGACAGCACCTTTTTTTTTACAGCTTGTCAAATGGATTTTTTTATATTCGTTCTCTTTTGCTTTCGATTACATAGCGATAAGTTGGTTCACGCGTGTAAAAAAAATATTTAATTTAAATAAGTAACCTTTATTGAATTAGAATAAAGAATTAAGTAAGAGTGAGTTTTTTAATTTAAAAATGATTATGGCGGTCCCCAATGACTATGTGGATGCTTAATCCCACACAAAAATATCTTCCTCATAGACTCTTACCCAACAAAAAAAAAATGTGCAGACTTCTACTTCTCTCTTTTCCAATCCAAAACCAATTCGCCATCCACATTCTCCCATCCCATTTCTTTCTCGTTCCCCGCTACGCCATCTTTTTTTTAACTTTGACATTTTCTAGAATATTCTATAAAAAAAAAGTTGTCTGTCAAAAACATTGCCCGCAAAATCAAAATGAGGATAGAAAACGGGACTACCGCACGTAGCTGATGTCTCGACGGCTGTCATAGCCTTAAGCTAAAAACAGAATTGGGATGTACGATTTATCTTAAGTGTCAAATCGCACCAAAAAATAGAATCTGTTCTATTTCTCTGCAATAAATTTTGTTAGAGTCATTTTTTACTCACTACAAACGTATATGAAAAATCTGGACGATATTGCACGTCCCAATTCTGTTTAGCTCTTTATTATGCATTTTAGTTTCACTTCTCCAGCTGTTCCTATGTCTAGTTCCTGTTAAAAAAAGTTTCTGACATTTGCAAGCTCTGATAGGGCCCATACACGTTCAGATTTTTCATCAGACCTATCAAAAACTGATGAAAAATCTGAACGTCTGAGCGCAAGTCATACGAAAAAATCCTACATATGACGCGAACGTACGACTCGGTCGTACGGTAGACAGTATGAACAATCTGAACGTGTACGGGCCCTATGAGGTACGAATAAGGAGGGCCTTAATTAAGGTGGACTCTATATTTTTATTTTGCCACAGACATTTGATTCTTATTTTATTTTGGAAGCTCACACGCTGCAAGTTCTACCAAGTATAATTGTAACATGGTACATATGACACGTTCACAGCAAAAACCCAAAAGAAAAAGTGTGACGGCAAAAACCTCTCTTGCTATTTGTTGCGGCGCGTTGAACAGAGTTGCAAGCGACCGATGGTTGTAAGCGAACGTTAAAGGAGTTGATGAAGTCATTGAAAGGGGTTGCATGTATAGCACGAATGCTTGTAAGTTGTTTGATCGTGATGATGCTTTGTCATGCAGGAATTAGGAGCAATGATGGTGGGTTACAAATTACCAGCAAATAATACGAATTTTTTCATTACTTTTATAAATGAGTTTTAATTATATATTTTTTTATAAAAACTATACCAAACAAAAATATTTTATAGTGTTAATTAGAATTCATTGCATTAAAAACAAAATAAAAAAAAAAATCTCAGTAATTTTTACTGAATTCTCAGTAATTTTTCATCAGTTGTGCATGAAACTATACTGTAATCCACATGAAATTTTACTTTCAATATTTCAGTAAATTTTAATGTGTTTCTCAATATAAATTACTGAGAGCTGTGTAAAAATTAATGTAAATTCAGTAAAAATTACAGATGGTTCAGTACAATTTACTAAGTTTCATTTACTAAGTTTTTACAGTTTTAGTTTTTTATGTATAATTTAATTTTTAGTCTGCAATTATAATCTCATTTTATGAGTTTGAACTAATTCAATCCACTTCTTAAGTCCGAAAATATTGTTAATTTTCACCGTCACTAATGTCGCTGGCAATATCAAAATCAAGATCTATTGACCCTTCATATTTCAACTTATCGTAGAAATGGTGCTTTTAGCTGCGATATAAGTTTTAAGCTGTTTAATATCTATGTATTTAGATTTAGTTATTTTTTACCAAGAGGATACAAATAATCTAATTTCGTTAACCGAAAATCGTCTGCACTAACAATCCTTTTTCCTAAATTTACCACCAGTGCCGTTCCTTGATTAGGGAAAATAAGCTTCAAAGGCTTCTGTTTCAAAAAGAATTAAGATAGGATAGGACAAAAGTGATTCTCTCGTTTAAAGAAAATAACGGTATAGTTTTACAACAAATACTCTAAAAGCTAGGAAACCGCCAAATATTTTCGTTTTCTGCAAGTAAATTTACAGTTTCAGACGGTTGAAGTGAGAGAAGTTGTTTTGTTCTATTTTTAATTTCTGAACACTTGTGATTCAGTAGTTGTGGAAAAATATTAATTTTGCTATTTGTCAATATTAAAGAAAAATTTTTTTTGATAGACTTCAAAGTTAAAGGTAAGTAGTAATGAAATTAATATAAAAAATGAAAAATAATATTATAGTTTTTGATTGAAAACAACAACAAATAGATGTCTTAATAGAGTTAAATAATAAATTTAGTTTCCTAACTTCGGGAGAGTAGAAAAGATTTGTATTCACGTGTATACAGCCACTTTTTTTTTTAATGAAAGCTATTCTTTCACTGCTTCTTCTGAAAACAATATCTTTCTGCACACTTTTGTGCTTTCTATCAAAAAATGTGAGTTATATCAGGAATGGGAAAAATCCGCGAAAAACGATAAAAGCTTAAACCTATTTAAGCTATTCCTATTAATATAAAAGCTAAGTGGTGTAAATTCGGTGTGAATTGATTAACCGGTCTTCGTGAAAATCATATTTTAAAAATATATTTGTATGAGGGCCACCCTAAATATGCATCCTTAATAAAAGTCTTATAGCCTAAACTGTGCGTTTTAATATAAAAGACACTTGGTGTAAATTCCATATGAATCGATCAAGTGGTCTTTGTGAAAATTATATTTTAAATATATTTTTGAATGATGGCCACCCTAAATATTCACCCTAAATAAAAGTTTTATAACCTATGAAACCCGCTTGATCGATATTAAGATACTGTAAAAATTTCATCAAAATTGGCCGGATGGTTTTCGCGTCCATAAATTTGACCCGTACCAGCCCAGGGGGTCGTTTGCGACCAGGCCTCCCATACAATTTTTTTATTTGTTTTGATCCAACAAATACAAAAACGCAAAAAAATACTTTTGTCCAGCTAGCTTGTTCTTGTCGCAACACTGTGGGCTGGTTCAAAATCGTATGAAAAAATTAAATGCTGTCAAATTTCTGGTGCTCAGGCCCGAAAATATATCTTTAGCCCATGGAGCTATTGTACCCGAATTTCAACCGAATCGGACCATAGGATGGCGTGTCAGTGGGTCGATTTGTATGATTTTTGTGCATTTTCGAGACGATTTTTTAGTATTATTTCTTTTAATTAAAAAAAATAACAACTTCGAGGTATATTCGTGGTTATCATTTTTCACGGACTCAGTATGATGTGAAATATGTGTGACAATTGTATATCAGAAAATCGCCGCAAATTTGAGTATTTATTCATTAATACGAATGTGAAAAATGCTAAGAAATCTGACATACTGCCCGTTCGAAACCATAACTATTTTATATTTTTCGGCCACGGCACGGCAAATTTTGCATAAGAGCAATCGTTTTTTTTTCGGTTTGGTTCACAATATGTAATTTTTTGGCCACAATCTTCGAACTTTTGTACGATTCGTCGTGAATGACACCGCGGAAAGAGCGGCTGCTCTTGTGCAAAATTTCAACAAACAGATAAAGAAGGACGAAGATCAGTTTCACAAATTACTTAAAGTGGCCGCCGAAAACCGAAAAAAATTTACAAAATGAACAAATGTGAAAAATTAGCGTTTCTTGAACAAAAATAAACTAAAAATCTTTATTTTCTTATGACGAAAATGCTTGCTTGCTTTTGTTAATCAAATATTTCTCCAGATCGCATCGTTTGTATAAAAAATCTTTGACATATCGTTTTCTGTGTAAAAAAAGAATCCCAATCGATTGCGCATAGTACCGTGGCAAGGTAGAAGTATGTCAGATTTTTTAGCATTTTTCACATTCATATTAATGAATAGACCAAATCCATCTCAAACCATGCAGTCGGAGTGACTTCAAATTGCGGTATTGGTTATTTTTTAAATATGTTGTTTTTCAAAGTAATTAAGGAAATATACCGTTCCCCGATTTGATTGAAAATTATTTTTTACGAAGCTATGCCCATTTAAAGTTTTAGTGTCAGAGCTTGAAAAATCGTTGAAAATTGTTTCAAAATAGTCGCATTTTCATCCAAATCAAAATAATTAACATTTGTCTTTTGATTCTAATAGAACTTCTGATTCTCTGTCAGAATCTTTAAGAAATTTTGAAAATTGTTGAAAATTGGCGGAGTTATAGCGCTCTTTATGAAAAAAACAGTCCCAATTTTTTATTCGCTTAAAATTTGATTGTGGATTTGTATTAATATGATAAAGAAAGTTTAATGCTTGCTAACCCACATTTGAGGTCAGGAGATTTTTCCCCAAAATGAAAATATCAATTTTTTTTTCATCATTGCCAAGCCACTCTACGGTACTATTTTCATAGCAACTAACAACAGCAACATTTCAAATTACTTTCTGCAAATCCTGCTTGCATTCTGCATACTTTTTTTCATCGTTATTTTCGTAATAACATTTTATGATAGGAAATATATAAGAACATTGTAAGCACAAGCATTCATGCTTTACATGCAACCCCTTTCAATGACTTCATCAACTCCTTTAACGTGCGCTTACAACCATCGGTCGCTTGCAACTCTGTTCAACGCTCCGCAACAAATAGCAAGAGAGGTTTTTGCGGTCACACGTTTTTTTTGGGTTTTTGCTAGCACAAAATATCTTTTTGGTTTTTGCTGTGAACGTGAACTTACTCTTTGAAACCCATGTTCAATCGCTTGTAAAATATTATTTTCACTACAGAAATGCAACTTTAAAAATATTCTTATATTTTTCAATACTTCTAAAGAATTAAAATTTGTCTCCTTGTGTTATTTATGCAGTAAAAATGTTTCGTATTTAATTATTAGTCCCGTATTTGTCTGCCCAGTTCAAATGCTCCCACGGAAAGACTAAAAAACTTAAATTTTAGGATTTTTCTTTGATTTTGTTACGTTATGAAGTTTTCATTGTTGTAGAACATATTTTATTTCTTCCCTTCAATAAATAATATATGAAGTAATTCAATTTAAGAGTTTTGTTAATATTGGCTATTTATATCCCTGCAAGAACAATGTCGGTCAGATGATAGGTCATCTGATAGACAGCGCTGATACAATTTTCGGTCAGTAGTTTCTATCAGTTTCTGAATAGCAGTGTGAAAAATCTGATGGAAACTCTTGTATACATGTGATTTTACATCCATTTCTATCATATGCAATTTTGAATTCCCTCAAACATACGGTTGTCTCACTTACTCCAATCAGCCATGACGATCAGATGTGACGTTTATACAAAGTTTGTGTTTGAATGAAAACATTACTGATTAAAGAAAATTTTTTATTTATATTAAAGTTTTTGATAATTCTCATAACATTTCACAAGATTTAATTTTAATGATATACATACAAAAATGTTCTCTTATTGATTTATGTTTTAAATTGACAAAAATAAAAACAAAAAACCGGTTCGGCAGCAAGTACCGTACAAGCAACTTCTCTTGAGAACAATTCTTTTTTTTTAATTTTTCGAAAATCATTTGAGAATATCTTATGATTACAATATAACACTACGAAAATTGAAAAAAAAAAAAATAACATTAAACATTAATTTATAACCATGTACCTGAAACCCCTCTCAAAACTAAATTTTATAGAATTCAGAGAACTTTTACATACATACATATTGGGTGCGCCATTTTGAATTTTAAAAAACTGAAAAAAGATTCGAAATAAGCACCCTCGAAAACCCCTATCTACCCCCTCGATACTTGAAATTATATATGAAATTTATATTGCGTGCATAAAAAAGTTAGTTTTTTATGAATAAAAAACGAACCGCTGGACCGATTTTTTCCGTGGCGTATCGATTGATATGGTCATCAAAAAATTCTGTCCGGTAGTTATTGAGGAAACGAAAGCCAAAATATGTCTAAATACGTACTTACATACGTACACACTAGAAAAATCGACAGCAGCGACTAGGGCAAAGCCAGCGGCATAGGCAGCATCAAAGGCAGAACGATTTTTGGCAGCAGAGCTACACAACAGCGACGCGAAGAAGCCAGCAGCATCGGCAGCAAAGAAGGCAGAGCGACGTTTAAAGAAATCTCAGCACTTACGAAGAGCTAAAGAATTGAGTGCGAGTGGAAAGAAAGAAAAACAATTGAGCGTTTTTATTTCTCTTAAAAATGTCAGATAATGAGGCTCACGAAGTGTCTTCTGACGAAGATAAAAAGAAATCGGCAAATTCAGTGGACAACGCAAGTGTATCAAAATCAACGCAGCTAGCACAATTTAAGGCATTGCGAGCGACAACAAAGGGCAGCATAACACGCATAAAAACATTAGTATCTAAAAAAGCAACAACATTGTCGGTCGAAGAATTAGAGTGTCGACTTGGAATCTTGGAGTCGTATTTTAAACAAATAATAAGCGTTCAAGCCAATATTGATAAGATTTCTGGTGAATCGGAATTAAACGCTAACGCAACATTCATTGCAGAAATTGAGGAAGTTTATGTAACAACAAAATCATTAATTATGTCTTCACTGAAAAAGAAGCGTCCTTCAATGGCGGATGTCAGTATCCTGAATGGAACGACTGCTGTGATGCCACTATCGCGCATGCAACGACAAATAAAATTGCCAAAACTCGAAGGCAAATATTCTGAGTTCCCAAAATTTATTTCGATTTTTACAAAGCTTGTGCATAACGACCAAGCACTAGATGACTGTGAGCGGTTTCTTATTCTTAAAGAAAGCCTTGGGTCCAAGCCTTTGGCAGCACTTTCTGATTTTGATGTCACAGATGATAACTATGCAAAGGCACTTCAACGCTTGAAAGACAATTACGACGGCGCTTTTTGAAATTTCGAAACTTAAAAAATATTCTGCAGAACAGTTGCGTCAAGTTATTGATAGTGTGAACGCACACTTAAGCGCAATGTTGTCTCTGGGCAGTTATGAAAATATTGCAAATGCAATGATTATATTTTTAGTTATGGAAAAGCTCGATGAAGACTCTCTCGTAAAATGGGAAGAGTCAGTCGACTATACTAAACTCTCGTCATGGGACGAGTGCTCATTGGTTTTGGCCAGACGTTGCCAGCAATTGGAAGCGCGTGAAGTAAAATCAAGTCGTGCTGATAAAACATCTATTTCAAAAGAGGCCAATAAAGATTGGAAGCCGAAATACAACTTTAAAAAGCCAAATTTGACTTAACTTGCAATAGGCAAGTCTTCATGCGAATTGTGTCACAACGGTGACCATGGGCTTACCAATTGCTCAGGATTTAAAAATAAATCTGCAAGAGAACGCTATGTAGTTTCTCGTAATTTAAAATTATGTATTAACTGCCTAAAGAAAGGGCATAGGTTACAAGATTGTACATCGGTAAAGTGTGAAATTTGCAATTTACCTCATCATTCAATGTTGCATCGATTCTGCGGTCAAGGGATCGCATTGCATAAAAATACAACAGCACAGCCTCCGCATTCTACAACGGTAGTCACGGTGGGATCAGCTGAATTGGATCAGTCTGCGCTGCATACGACATTGGTCAATTTTTCATCAGCTCCTGAAGTTTTGTTGGAAACTGCAATAGTATTCGTTAAAGATCAGCGTGGGAATCTGCATACTGCGCGTTTTTTGTTAGATTCTGCGTCGCAGATAAATTTGATTTGCGAAAACATGGTACAGAAACTAATGTTAAAAAAATCATCGTGCGCACTTGGTGCAAACGGAATTGCTGACTTACGTACAAATATAACGAAGAAAACGCAAGCTACGCTTAAATCGCGTTTTAATAATTTTGAAATAAATTTACAATTTTATATTCTACCAAAAATCACCGGACTTAAACCAGAACAGCCCTTAGATATTTCTAAATGGAATTTGCCAAGTAACATTGAAATGGCAGATCCCAACTTCAACATTCCAGCTCGTATCGACATGCTACTGGGCGCAGAGATATTTTTAGATCTTCTGTCTGTTGGCCGTATTTGTCTAAGTGAACAATTACCTCGACTACAAAAGACTGTGTTTGGATGGGTTGTTTCTGGAGCTGCAAAGTGCATCAACGGATGTGGCACAAAGGTGCACAACTTTCTAGTGAATCAGAATGAAGGTGAGCAATTAAGTAGTTTGGTAGAAAAATTTTGGCAGGTTGAACAAATCGATACTAAGGCAGTATTTTGGACTGCTGATGAAGAAGAATGCGAACGTATTTTCAATAAGCATGTAACGAGAGATGCCACTGGGCGATTTGTAGTTAAAATACCGTTTACAAAGGATGTCGATAAGCTTGGTAACTCTTACCACATTGCAGAACGGCGTTTTATTTCTCTAGAACGTAGGCTTGATAGAGATCCAGCTATAAAAAAGATTTACAAGCAGTTTATGGATGAATACTTGGAGCTCGGGCATATGGCTGAAGTTGATGAAGCTGAAATTCCAAACCTAAAATATATCTCTCCACACCAACATGTGCTGCGCCCAGAATCAACAAGTACAAAACTCCTTGTTGTTTTTGACTGCAGCTGCAAAACCAGTACTGGTATTTCATTAAACGAAGTGATGTTGAAAGGCCCAATTGTGCAGGACGACCTGCTATCGATAATTTTACGTTTTCGATGCTACAAGTTTGCGATCACAGCGGACGTTGCTAAAATGTATCGACAAGCATGGGTGACGAAAGAAGATACCAATTACCAAGCTATTTTGTGGCGACCATCAAGCAATGATAAACTGCGAGCATTTCGTCTACGTACAATCACGTATGGTACTACATCTGCACCTTATTTGGCAACAAGGTGCTTGAAAAAACTCGGTGAAGATAACTCCGAAATATGCCCATTGGGGTGTAAAAAGATTATTTCTGACTTCTATATGGATGACTTGATAAGCGGTGCTGACACGGAATGTGTCATCTGCGAAAGATAGTTACTTTACTCAAATCGGTAAGAAACCGCAAAAACAATTCGAAGATTAATATTAGTTGTAGTCTTCTGGATGAAGCACTCATTCGCGCTGTTTATTGTCTACAGCAACACTATTTTGAAAGAGTTTCGATCTCTGAAAGCAGACACAGAATTACCCACAACTTGCAAGCTAAAGGGCTTGAATTTATTCATCGAGAGCAGCCATGGGGTTGATCTCATCAGAGTAGGTGGTCGCTTAGTAAATGCGAATCTTCCGTACGATGCTAAACACCCTATATTATTGCCAACGCGCAGCAATTTTGTACTAAGCTATATACGTCACCTGCATCAAAAAAATTACCATGCAGGTACTCAAGCAACGATGGCGATACTTCGGCAGAGATTTTGGATCATAAATGCCAGAAAGATGATTCGTGCAGTGACAAGTAAGTGTCTTTTATGTTTTCGCTGATCTCCCTGTCGATAGAGTGCGTGTTGCAAAGCCGTTCACTACGACAGGAGTAGATTTTTGCGGTCCCATTATGATAACTTCTAAACTGCGAGGTGTTCGTCTCACAAAATGTTATATTGCGATCTTTATTTGTTTCGCAACAAAAGCTATTCATATTGAAATTGTGTCTGATCTGACATCCAAGGCATTCATTGCAGCGCTGAAGAGGTTCGTAGCCCGAAGAGGACTGTGTGCTCGCCTGTAGTGCGACAACGCGACCAATTTTATAGGTGCACAACGAGAACTCAAGGAGTTCAAAGAGATGTTTTTTCAGCAGCAAACACAAAATGTAATTTCGCAATATTGTATCGCGAACTCAATTGATTTTCAACATATTCCGCCTCACTTCGGCAGCTTGTGGGAGGCGGCGGTCAAATCTGCTAAGTATCATTTGTCTCGTACTCTAGGGTCATCACATTTGACTTTCGAAGAATTATGCACAGTTACCGCAGAAATTGAAGCGGTATTGAATTCTCGCCCGCTGACTGCAATGTCCAACGATCCGAATGATGAAGCAGTACTGACGCCTGGCCATTTTCTGATTGGTGGTCCACTTGTTGGTATATCGGAGCCAACTTCCGAGCAGCAGAATATTTCATGTCTTAATCGCTGGCTACGTCTCATTGCAATCCAGCAACATTTTTGGAAGCGCTGGTCGCTGGAATACCTTCACGAGTTGCAACGACGAGTAAAGTGGACCAAGAAGCAGAAAAATATAGTTGAAGGCGATTTAGTACTCGTAGCTGAAGACAACATTCCGACAAAGCAATGGCTGGTTGGTAGAATGACGAAAGCAGTAAGCGATGCATCGGGCATCGTTCGAGTTGTCGATGTCAAGACGAAAAATGGGACGATTCGACGCGCCATCCAAGAGCAGAGATGGTTGATGCACCCATAGATGCATCAAAGGCGTCGGCATGTTAAGAATTCATAAGTATTTTTTATAAATTAAAATTTAAATTAATTTAGCAAAAATAATAAATATTGTTACGAAATTCCCTGTCCCTTTGACAATAATTTCGATCTCTTACACTTTCTGAGTTCGATCACTGGATTGTGTAATAATCAAGAAAAACGCAATCTTTATTTAATTACAAAATGGTTTATTTAAATCACAAACGTTAGTTTTTACACAGTACAATTGTTTATTTAATCTTGTGAGGATCTATCAATAAAATAACATTTAAACTAATTAAATAGAAAAGAAAAAACAATGCTTATATTGTGAGTAATCAGCGCTAACACTAAATACTTTAATTTGGAATTGCTTTTTATAAACCTGTTTAAAGGTCGAAATAGACACAAATTCGAAATTTAAAAATTTAATGTGTAGTAAAAATATTTAGAAAACGTCACTGGTTACGCTTTTTACACTGCGCACCTTTGCACAGTTGCACACATCTGCATTAAAGCTTTGGGACAAGTCTTCGCTATGCGCATGTCATTTGGTTTAGACACACACTCTTCTAACGCCCTAGTTGATGCTATTATGCAGATTTCGTGGTGTACCGATTCGCCAAGGTGACATCGAAAGCCCTTATGTAAGCTATGAAGAGATCGTGTCATAAAATTCTCGATCATTTCTGCTAACCATCGTCAATGAAGAAAGATCTAAGCCAGTGATCATATTAAAATTAAGTGAAAAAAAAAAAAAAATAAAATCGGAATTGCATAACGGGCATATTACGTTGTTTCGTATCGATTAAAAGTAGATGCGAAACTTTCTTACTTTTGCTGCAAAATTACATCATTTTGTTTATAAAAAATACTTATATTGGTAAGCGAATAACTCCCAAAACTTTTCAATGTTCCTACGGCAAGTTACTTAAGCTTTGTTTTTAAAAGGTACAGCGGAGCGCCCTGACTGCCAAGGCTGCAGCAGGTATCGCTGAACACAGGGAAACATAGCATAAAACCAACGCTTCTCTGTACATTGCTGTTTCCAGAGTTTCCTTGTATGGAAAAGCCATCATATTTCCTCAAAGTATCCAGCTTTTAAATATCTTTCCACCATCAGATAGTCGCGAGCTCCATCGTGAGGTTGCCGAGAGGTCACTTTGAGACTCCGCAGATAGCATTACTAAACGACGTACCAATTTTTTTATAGAAAGTGGACTTTACAATGGGGAAATTTACAATTTACAGTATTTTCTTTTGTTAAAACTAAAAGAAATCCAAGAGTAGGACATCTAAGTAAATTTCTATTTCAAGTAAATATATATCGAATTTTAAATTCCTTAAATTTGCTACATAAGTTTATCATCGAAACTTAAAAAAAAAAACAGAAAAAAAAATCCTAGAAAATAGCCAAACTAACAATAAGTTTAAAGTAAATTTCTCCTTAAATTTGGTACTAGATATTCAATTTAATTTCAAATAATTTTTTTTATTCCACAAAATTGATAAAGTTAACATTAGATCTTATTTGAAAAAAAAAAAAACATCGGCTGATGCTAATATTAGTTTTAAATTCTACCTATTTAATTAAAGATTAAATTATAAAATAATTAAAGATTAAATTATAAAATATAAGCTTTAAAAATTTATTTTCTTAAATGTAAATTTAGTTTATTAATAGTTACTTTTAAACGCAAAACTAAATAGTAGCATCTATCTAAATACAAGTGAAATAAGGCGGACTCGAAAGTGAAGAGAATTAGAAAGGTTTAATTCGAATTGAGAATGCTATATTGAATTCGTTTTATAAGATATTATATTTCATTTAGTTATACGATTTTCTACATAAATCTACCCTAAACCTTCAGCAATAACCACAATCAATTATGGAGGCCTTCATCGATCGTCGTTGTGCAGAATTTTGAAAGGTATGTGGTTTTTATTTCCTATATTCTAATTTTTTTATCTTCGCCTAATTTCAATCAAACCTAAAATTAAAACAAAAAAAAAAAAAACAGAAAAGATATAACCTACCTAAGAAGAAGAAACAAAAGTTTCGAAAATTTAAAGAGAAGAGTAATAAGAATTAACAAAAAAAAAATAATTAAGGCATAAAATATGGAGGGGGAGCGTTCAGAAAATAACTCTCTCGATTGCAGTTTCTAGCAAATCTTACTGTACTCTCAGATCTGCAGATTTTTTCTTAATTGCTTTATTTGATTTTTTTTCCATTTTGTTCCTCTCATGTAAGTTGATCATTGTGTGGTCAATGATTTCAACATCTATTTTTTAATATATTTTTTTTTGATATTTAATGGTACAACAGTACGTCCTAGTTACTCGTAGCTACTACTATTTATGGGTTTTGTATCTATGAGGCAGATACGCTTATAAAGTTAAGGTTTATGTATATCTTTATTGATATTGTATAAGATTAGCACAGTATGTACATTGTGTCACAAGTCATGTCACTTATTGAATTTAAACCGTGAATTAAAATTTGTATGAAAATGAAGCTATAAATTTCTTTTTTTTTACACGTGTGAGGCAATGTAGAACCAAAACCTGCGACGCTACTTGGGCTGAAAGAAATAGTTTGAGCCTTTTAGCAGGATGGGTGGGTAATGAGTTGGGAGGTCATAACATCAGGCAACCCATGTACATATGTTTATGCTGATATTAGGGAAATGACACTTTTTTTTGTTGTTTGGTTTAGTAATATATTATATCGGTCTTTTGGCAGTTCACTTTCTTTACTATTTCGTGAAAAATCTCTGTTTCTTTTTTTTTAAAATTTTTTTCTTGTAACCCACTAAAACGTTGTATGACTGGAGCACAACACACCCCAATGCCCTGAGCACGGCCGGATGAAACAGAGTACGCTCCAAGCAAGTTTAACACAGTCGGTACGTTACAATCTTTACATTCAAATTGTATACATAAACGTTATACTTTATTACTTAAAATCCACTATTTCACTTTAGTACTTAAATTCAAATGTTCTCACTTAAGATCCACTGTGTTCCACTGTTCAATATCAACTGTGTCTCTGCTGCTCATATGACAGCCCTTTATACTAAAGTCATCATTTGCTAGAACCATCTGTCGTTGTCTAGAATGTCGTTTCCAGTGCCTTCTAGATGGCGTTATTTTTCTACGGTCAGTGATGCAAGTATTTTTCTACGGTCAGTGATGCACGTATTTTTCTACGGTCAGTGATGCTAGCTAATATCGTTTAATAATTATTACGAGAGTTTTCTGGCATAAACCAAATTTCGCTACAATATGCTGCATTGGCAGCACGCTGTTTTTTGTTCTTTAATGCCGTTAGCATAAAATACCTATTTCCTTACTCTCATTAACTCTCATCAATTTATATTATGTATTATTGTTAACTGTGGTTGCATTCCACTAAACGCATAAAACACGAAAGATGTAAGAAAGAGTTTGAGTTTGTCAGTTAGCCTTGGAGAAGGAACAACGGTATGAATTAAAATAAATTGATTGAAGTTTAAATAAATTTGTGTTTCATTTTTGCGAAAACTATTAATATTAAAAAGTTGATGTGTCTCAAAAACGCTTGTGACAAAACATGTAGTCTTTGGGTTCCTCATTGTCTCGCGTTTTGTCTCTGAGTCACGTATGCCGTCAATAAACGCCTCTATTTTGAATTTTTCAGCCACGACACTTAGCTCGTCAGGATAGGAAAGGTGTGCCAATCGTTCGATATCTGCAGCATACTCCTGTAAGGACTCACCAGATTTCTGGATACGACTTTCTAACTCCAGTCTGTGAATCTGCTTCATGTGGTCACTGCCATATTTTCGCTGTAAGGCATCCATGACCGCCTTGTAATTCTTTTGTTCCGCCACTGGAACCGTTTGCAATACTTCTGCAGCTGCGCCTTTTAATGCTACAATTAGCGCTGCTACTGCACTATCGTTATCCCAACGATTATGAGCAGATGTTGTTTCGAACTGGAGCTTGAAGACACTTAATGGCGTTGTTCCATCGTACGTGGTTGCCTTAAGCCTCTCTGCGCTGAATTCTTTTATTACTTGAGTGGTTGGTTCGCTTATTTCCAACTGTTGAATCCTTTTACTAACGTCTTCAAAATTATTTTTAACCTCTTCAAGATTATTTTGAACTTTTTCCTTAAATGATTCAACGTCATCTCGTAACTCTGTCATTTTTGCATCGAGGCCATTTACCATTTTGGCAACCTCCGTTCTAACAGCCTCCACATTTTGATTCATTGTGTGGATCTGCGTCGCGTTCTGACTTAAGCTCTGATCAATTTCTTCCCGAACCTCCAGGATCTGCAGCGCGATCTGACTTAACTTCTGGTCTATCTGCAATGCATTTTGATTTAACCTGTAATCGCCAGAAAGCGACGGGTGCTTGGAACGCGGACAACATGACCAGCGGCAGCACGAGTTAGTTTGCCGATGCCAGCAGTTCGGGATGTTGGGGTGGGTAGCTACTGCCCATGGTGTGCCTGCACCTTACAAATATAATTATCTCGTGCTTAAGTTGCTGGGCTCTGAAACTTCAAAAATTTTTCCAAAATTACTACAAACAAAAAGTCATCAGAAAAAAAAATGGGCCTCCCTAATAATTTTTTTCGGGCTGAACTCTCGAGCTTGGTGTTATGCTCGGCCCCTTCTATCACCCACCCTACCTT
Source organism: Meiosimyza platycephala (assembly GCA_963662105.1). Taxonomy (NCBI): domain Eukaryota; kingdom Metazoa; phylum Arthropoda; class Insecta; order Diptera; family Lauxaniidae; genus Meiosimyza; species Meiosimyza platycephala. Next base: position 61,040,924 of record OY759208.1, read on the forward strand.
GTGGACCTATGGGGAAATTTTTCGGTCCACCCTAACTGTTATGGTTCTACATAAGACCTACCGTATAGCCGTTTATGCTGTCATTTTTCTACTTAACCAAAAAGAAAGAAAAAGGTTAATCTTTAAATATTTTATTCTTGCATTATTTGGTTTTTTGTTTTGCTTGTGATGCAAGTTAATGTAAATATCATTACAGTAACCTTAATGGTGAATTCTTAAGAAACAACTAGTAAATAACTACATATAGTTCAGTTAATAATCATGAATAAGTTTACATAAAAAAAAATATGCTTTTTTTTTTTTATTTCAACAACAGCATGTATTTCCACAAAAATCGTAAAAGCTAGTTTTAGGTTTAATTCTTCTTATCACCACCAGTTAATTTTCGTGGTTATATTCCAGTCTTATGCTACATTATCTTAGTAATTCATTACAAAAAAATATAAAATTTCAGGTTACATGTTGTAATCAGTGTATTCCCTCTTCATACTGGGAGATTAACATGTTTATTTTTTTTTTATTTCGTTTATTTACGGGTGTCTTCTCCTTCTTCTGCTTGTCCTTGATTCGAAATTATTGTAACAGAGGTTTTGATTTTTAGTTCTTGTATTTATTTTTGTTTATATCTAAAAATTAAATTATATTTGCATAGCTACTATTTTTGATGTAGTCCACGTTGTTGTTCATGTCTCATCTTATAGATGTTTGGTTATAGTTGGTGAAGTATGTGATGTTGTCGTTGATCAAGATGTTTTCTTTATAAAGATGTTTTCGTGTAAAATTTTATTCCATCTCGGATATTTGGTATACTTTTAGTTTAAGCTTTGTATTTATTGGTGTGAGTGCCCGCTTTTGGAACAAATTTAAGTTCACTGTATCTTCTGACAAACAAGTTGCATTTCTGAGATGTAAATAGCGACACGTTGGTATGAACTTTAATTCACAATTCGCACAATTACGTGATGGGCCAAATTTTCATGAACCACATCTCCAGAGTACGTTCGCACCTTGGAATTATTAATTTGTCAGGGAAAAATAATCTTGCACAATCAAATCAAAACGTTATTTGTCGAAAAAAAAGGAGCTGACAACGTTTAACTTTTGTTGTCACTTCTTTGTTTTGTTGTGGTGTTCTGTTTTTTTTTTTTTATTTTTACTTAAATGTCATTACATTATCTTTTGTTTTATGACTGTCAGATTTTCTCGTTGAATGTGTATGTGTATTGTCTCTTTTTCACTACGTCTTTTCTTTCTCTTATTTTTACTTTATATATATATGTTCTTCTGGTATGTGGTGGTGCGCTAGCGCTTCATCACTCAACTGTCCGCGAATTAACTTATTTCTTTTAGCATATACAAAAAAAAACCTTTGAACTAATTTTTATTAAATTTTAAGCAACTTCAATTATATTGTCGTGTGAAACGCCAGCGCTTCACCACTACCGTTTCCGCGAACTTGACGCGTTGTTTTCAGGTTAAAATTTATTACCGAAACCAAAAATTTAAATGTTTTATTTTATTTTAATTTAATATTTTATTTTAATATTTTCGTATGTACAAATGCACGTTGTGCAGAGTATTAAGTTACACTGTTGTGGATTACATTCACTAATTCTTTTAATCCATGAAACGATTTTAAATTGCCAAATCTATTTTTAATCCGATAAAGTGGGTTTGATTTTTTTGCTTCGCCCGTTTAAATAATCTTTAAAATTTTCACCGGAATAAAACCCTCGCACAACCGACTCGTGACAACGTCCAAATCAAATCCTCGCGTGCTCTCAGACCTTTTCCTTTGTTCGCCCTCAGTTACAGCAACCGACGCGCAGATCAGTGATCTGATTGGCTGTAACTGAGCGCGCAAAGAAAAGTCTCGAACATAGGACGCGATAAAGCGATATTTAGTTGACAAAAATGTCAATGTGACATTTCTGGCTCAACTTTTCTATTTGCCGCGCTAGTGTCCAACAGATGGCCCATTGTTCAGGGTTAGTGTCGTTACAAATCAGTTTTTCGAAATCTGCGGTTGTGGGTTACAAAAACTGGTGGCACTACCTTCTAATATCTTTCGCGTGAAAAATGCCAAGTCGTTTATTGTTCATGTCTGATAGCTCATAATAAGCCGTACCCATTCTTTTAATCACCTGAGCCTTTTCGAAAACATTTGCCAATTTTGCACTAAAGTGATCGGAAGCTTTGCTGTGAGCAAAACTCCTACGATACACGATTTGACCTACTTCGAAACGAACTGGACGTGAGCGCATATTATAATTTTTAGCATTTGTATCATATGCCTTTTTCAAATTCTCTCGCACCTTTTCACGAATCAACTCAGTTTTTTCTTCGTGTCTGATGTCATCGGTCGGATCTTCTATAAGTTTTAGTTTTCGCAAAACTTCAAAAGAAGTTGCGTGGCAGATCATATTTTGACCGAAGACAACAAAGTATGGAGAAAAACCCGAGGACGAGTGTACTGAGCTTCTGAGAGCAATGCTAATAGCTAATAATTTTTCATCCCAATCTTTCTGATTTGGGTTAATGTAAGCTCTAACAGAAGCAATGACTGAACGATTGACTCGTTCAACGGCATTAGATTGCGGAGAATAGTTAGCAGTACAATTATGCGTCACACCATATTTCGTTAAAAGGTCTTTGAAAAGTTTAGATCTGAATTGAACACCATTGTCAGAGGTGATGACTTCAGGAACACCAAAAATGGCAAAAATTCGCTTTTCAAGAAAATCAACAATTTTGTTGGCCGTGAAACTCCTGATTGGCTCTAAGAAATGAAACTTGGAAAGATGGTCGAGGACAATCACCATACCCACGTTTCCTGGATAAGGTCCAAGAAGGTCTACGTAGAGTTTTTGAAAAATTCGGACAGACGTAGCCTGCTTACCCATAGGAGGACGAAGTATGTGATTCGGAGCTTTCGTTTGTTTGCAGATTTCACACGATAGAACGTGATCTCGCACTTGTTTAGACATATGTACGTGGCCAGAAATAAAAAGTTTTAAGTTTGGTTAAAGTTTTACCAATTCCACCATGAGAACTCATCGGATGATCATGTGCTCTTAGAATGAGATCTTGTCTCATTTCCAAAGGAACCCATACTTTCCATGATTGCTCTTCCTGAATCGGATCACCGCTAGCAAATTCGCAACGCTTATAAATTATACCATCTATAACTTGTATATCTGGTTGCTTACTTGGCTCTTTCTGAAATTCCTCAATCATCTTTAAATAATATTCGGTTTTGAAAAATTCCGAGTTAAAATCAATTACGAAAAATTGGTCTGTTTCTGACGCAGTCAGAGAGGAAATGTGGAGGCTTTCCTGAGAATAAGTTCTCGATAAAGTATCAGGAACCACGTTTTGGCTGCCTTTTCGATGAAGAATGGTAAATTTGAAGCCCTGCAACTTCAGTGCCCATCGCGCAAGTCTGCCATGCAAATCGGTTTGGCTCATGAGCCATTTTAACGAAGCATGATCGGTTATAACTTCGAATTCATGTCGTTCGACATAAGCTCGAAATTTTTTTTATGGCCATAACCGCCGCAAGACATTCTTGTTCGGAAACAGTATAGTTTCTTTGCGCTTGGTTGAACTTATGGGACATGTATGCAATGGGAACTTCATCACCTTCATCGGTACGTTGTGCCAAAACCGCTCCAACGCCAAATTGACTAGCATCACATTGAATAGAAAATGGACGAGAAAAATCAGGACTGTGTAGCACTGGTGCACTACTTAAACTATTTTTGAGGGAGTAGAAAGCAGCAATTGCGTCTTCGGTCCAAACAAATTTACGAGCCTTTTGTAACATGTTTGTCAAAGGGGCAGAAATTGAAGCATAATTTTGCACAAACCTTCGGTATCATCCACAGACACCTAGAAAGCGACGAAGTTGTCTAACTGTTTTTGGACGAGGAAATTCTTTTATCGCTTTTACTTTGTCCGGATCGGTACTTATTGTTCCATGTCCAATGACATGACCAAGGTAGTGAATTTGTTTGAGCAAAAATTTGCTTTTCTCTATATTAATTGTAAGGCCAGCACGTTTAATGCAAAATGCTATTTCTTGCAGAAACGAAATATGGTCATCGAAGTTTCGGTTATTAACAACAAATCGTCTAAGTATACAAATACTTTAGTTCGCAAATGGGCAGGGATTACCTTGTCCATGAGACGGGTCATGGTCTGCGGCGCATTACATAAGCCAAATGGCATTGTAACAAATTGATATAGAGGTCGGTTGGGGACAGTGAAGGCTGTCTTATCCCTTGACGCTTCATCCAACGGAATTTGCCAGAAGGCATCCTTCAGGTCTAAGCTTGAAATAAACTGTGCCTTCGGGAGCCTGCTGAGAATTCCATCGATGAGCGGCAAAGGATAAGCATCCTTCACTGTGACCTCATTGACTTTACGTGCGTCGAGACACATACGAACTTTATTCGGTTTAACGATTAGTGCAACAGGAGATGACCATGCGCTTTGAGATTCTTCGATAACGCCAAGAGAAAGCATTCTATCGATCTCCGCAAAAAGAAGTTTTTCAACGCCTGGTGAAACAGAAAAATGCCTTTGTTTTATAGGCTTCGCTTGACCTACATCAATGACATGGCTTATAAAATTTGTTCGGCCTAAGCCTTTTTCAGAAAAAGAAGGAATTAATAAAATGGTTGCATTTAGATTTGCTTGCTGTCGAGCATTTAACACATGATGATTGGAGTCCAACTCCGCAATGTTCAAATTAACAGAAATCGGAATATCCTCATGAAAAAGATCACTTGCCAAACCGAAAGTCTTCACAAAATCAACGCCCAAATATAAGTCTTGAGAAAGAGTTGGAATTATCAGAAATTTGAGAGGTTTGGTTATTCCTCTAAAAGTAATAAAAGTTTCAACGAAACCCAATGCAAAATGATTTGTTCCATCCGCAGTTTTAAGGTTAGTCTTAACTTTGTGCCAAGGGTGTTGGTTATCTTCTAAAAACTTTTTAGCTAAATTGTTGGCTAAACAACTGACAGAGGCACCAGTATCGACTAGTCCTTCAATTTTTTCTTTAAAAATTAAAATTTGAGCATAGGGACGTAAATCATCTTTAGGTTTATCAGAAACCACTGAAGAACAAATAAATTTTTTCTTCGCCTTTAAATTTTTCCAAAATTTTCTCAATCTTAAAGTAGAACGTTTCTTATGCGTTGACCCCGGTGAAGCAATGACTTCATCAGAAAAAATTCGCTTACGGGCGGCTTTATATTCCTGCCAACGAATGTGCAGAGGTTTAAAATGCCGAATAGGTAAAACTGTAGGAGATGGTTTAATTTCAGGTTTATTCTCAAATTTCAAAATAGGATTGACTGGTTTCAAAATAACTGTTGTGGTTTGGCATGCCTCATCACTTTTTAAGGTGGTGGTGGTGCGGTTGGCAACTCTAAAAAATGGTTATTCGGGAGATCTTCTGTGTTAACGTTTACTTCCGACACGTTGCGTGCAGCTTGGAAGCTTCTGGTCGACCTGCCGTACTCTTCATCCAACAACTCGCGTTTTTGTACAAATGTTCGAAGCTGTCTAATATTTTCTATGGAGACATAGAGAAGACTGCGTCTAACGTCAAGACGTAAGTTTCGTTGAATGATTTCCAACAAAGTTGCTGGTTCAAGAGGACGTTGCAATTTATCGCAGAGCTGAAGAACAGATTCATAAAATTCATCGAATTTTTCATCATATTTTTGTTTCCTTTGACGAATCAAATCCATTATGTCTAAATCTGTTCTCCGATCTCGAAATTGACCACGAAGTTCTGTGCACAGAGTTTCCAAATCTATTTGAGTCACATTACGGTGATAGCGCCAAAACCACTCCAACGCTTTCCCAGCAAAAAAATGTGTGCATGATTGCACAAGGCTTCAAAATCACCTCGCAAACTTTGAACGGTCAGAGAATGTACTCGGTAAATAAATTTATCGACGGACAAAGCGTCTTCTTTGCCACTAAAAGTGACTTTCCAAATGGAAATAAGATTTGAGACTTTCTCTGAGGCCATAAAAGGTGGAACTGACCTATGGTGAGTTGAAGTGCTTTGAGCAAAATTGCTTTGGGTTGTTTGTTGGTGATTGTTTTGCTGGAAAACAGGTGGAGGAGGAAGCTGAGGGTTATATGGAGGAAGTCCAAGTGAAAATGGAGAATTGTTGATCACATTTCTAGAAGCCTGGTTTATGTCAGAAGAACGACCAAAAGTCACAGGTGGATTTGGATCTCGATTCAGATCAGGAGGTGCATTACTGACTGAGTTTAAATTCATTTTAGCCAGTTGAGCTTTCACAGCTTCGTCAATCAACTTTTGCAACTGTGCGTCTGAAAACTGAGAAACATTAGTTTGTGCACTTGCGTGATTGGACAAGTCTGTAGATAATGGATGCACTCCTGACATGTTGAGATTATGTGCAGGTGTCACTGAAATATTTTGATCCATTAAGTTTTTGTAACTTCGGGTTACTGGCCGACTATTTTTAGTGATCGTACCTGTGTGGGTAGTAGCTGGTGTTATGGTAAAGGACTCCAATCCCAAATTAGGAATGGGCTTGTATGGCTTAACTTTTTTAGTACTGCACAACGCCTGACAGAAAGGGCAGTTGCGAGTCTCCTGCAACCAATTGGAAATGCATTCCATATGGAAAATGTGGAAGCAGGGAGTTATACTAAAATTTTCACCATCTAGCATTTGTTGCTTGCACACCACACAGGGATTGTCAGGGATTTCACCCAGAATGGACAAATTCTCATTACTACGATGCAGAGGCATTTTTGACGTAAAACTCAAAAACCGAATCCGCGACCGAGATGAAAGGTATCGAACAACCGAAAGTTAAAATTTTGTAATAAAAAAAATGTTCTTTTCTTACAAAAAAAATTCTCAAATTTTTTGTTTTTCTTAAAACAAAAAAATTTTTTTTCAATTTTTTATCAAAAGTTTAATTATTAATGACAGCTTGGTCCCATGTAGAACTATTCAAATTATTATTAAATTGTTTGGTCAGCCACGAAGAAAACTTTAGGGAGGAAGAATCGGAATCTACTAAATTTAAATCTCATTTCAAACATGAAATTGAAGTACGACCTATCCAAGTCTCAGTAAAGCGGTCGAAAAGTGCAGTGAATTGCAACTTAATCGCAAAATCCAGCAGTTTACCTTGACTTGCAGCCGCAATTCGCATTCAAGCAAAAAAAGTGAATCAAAATATCAAAAATGTAAAAAATGAATGAAATTTACTTTATTCAAAAAAACTTTAGTCTTCCATTACAGGGTAATTTTCACAAAAAGGAATAAATATAGTCAAAAGCATCTGAGCGGATCAGAACGGAATCCTCCCGGACTGATAAATCCAGCTACAGGCTTTGATTATTAAATTCTTGAATTTAAAATTCAAATAACAAAACACAAAAAAAATTTTCGCTGTAATAGGTTGTTACAAAAAAAAATCTTCAAAAATCCAGAGCTGCAATTATAATCTCATTTTATGAGTTTGAACTAATTCAATCCACTTCTTAAGTCCGAAAATATTGTTAATTTTCACCGTCACTAATGTCGCTGGCAATATCAAAATCAAGATCTATTGACCCTTCATATTTCAACTTATCGTAGAAATGGTGCTTTTAGCTGCGATATAAGTTTTAAGCTGTTTAATATCTATGTATTTAGATTTAGTTATTTTTTACCAAGAGGATACAAATAATCTAATTTCGTTAACCGAAAATCGTCTGCACTAACAATCCTTTTTCCTAAATTTACCACCAGTGCCGTTCCTTGATTAGGGAAAATAAGCTTCAAAGGCTTCTGTTTCAAAAAGAATTAAGATAGGATAGGACAAAAGTGATTCTCTCGTTTAAAGAAAATAACGGTATAGTTTTACAACAAATACTCTAAAAGCTAGGAAACCGCCAAATATTTTCGTTTTCTGCAAGTAAATTTACAGTTTCAGACGGTTGAAGTGAGAGAAGTTGTTTTGTTCTATTTTTAATTTCTGAACACTTGTGATTCAGTAGTTGTGGAAAAATATTAATTTTGCTATTTGTCAATATTAAAGAAAAATTTTTTTTGATAGACTTCAAAGTTGAAGGTAAGTAGTAATGAAATTAATATAAAAAATGAAAAATAATATTATAGTTTTTGATTGAAAACAACAACAAATAGATGTCTTAATAGAGTTAAATAATAAATTTAGTTTCCTAACTTCGGGAGAGTAGAAAAGATTTGTATTCACGTGTATACAGCCACTTTTTTTTTTAATGAAAGCTATTCTTTCACTGCTTCTTCTGAAAACAATATCTTTCTGCACACTTTTGTGCTTTCTATCAAAAAATGTGAGTTATATCAGGAATGGGAAAAATCCGCGAAAAACGATAAAAGCTTAAACCTATTTAAGCTATTCCTATTAATATAAAAGCTAAGTGGTGTAAATTCGGTGTGAATTGATTAACCGGTCTTCGTGAAAATCATATTTTAAAAATATATTTGTATGAGGGCCACCCTAAATATGCATCCTTAATAAAAGTCTTATAGCCTAAACTGTGCGTTTTAATATAAAAGACACTTGGTGTAAATTCCATATGAATCGATCAAGTGGTCTTTGTGAAAATTATATTTTAAATATATTTTTGAATGATGGCCACCCTAAATATTCACCCTAAATAAAAGTTTTATAACCTATGAAACCCGCTTGATCGATATTAAGATACTGTAAAAATTTCATCAAAATTGGCCGGATGGTTTTCGCGTCCATAAATTTGACCCGTACCAGCCCAGGGGGTCGTTTGCGACCAGGCCTCCCATACAATTTTTTTATTTGTTTTGATCCAACAAATACAAAAACGCAAAAAAATACTTTTGTCCAGCTAGCTTGTTCTTGTCGCAATACTTTTGTCCAGCTAGCTTGTTCTTGTCGCAACACTGTGGGCTGGTTCAAAATCGTATGAAAAAATTAAATGCTGTCAAATTTCTGGTGCTCAGGCCCGAAAATATATCTTTAGCCCATGGAGCTATTGTACCCGAATTTCAACCGAATCGGACCATAGGATGGCGTGTCAGTGGGTCGATTTGTATGATTTTTGTGCATTTTCGAGACGATTTTTTAGTATTATTTCTTTTAATTAAAAAAAATAACAACTTCGAGGTATATTCGTGGTTATCATTTTTCACGGACTCAGTATGATGTGAAATATGTGTGACAATTGTATATCAGAAAATCGCCGCAAATTTGAGTATTTATTCATTAATACGAATGTGAAAAATGCTAAGAAATCTGACATACTGCCCGTTCGAAACCATAACTATTTTATATTTTTCGGCCACGGCACGGCAAATTTTGCATAAGAGCAATCGTTTTTTTTTCGGTTTGGTTCACAATATGTAATTTTTTGGCCACAATCTTCGAACTTTTGTACGATTCGTCGTGAATGACACCGCGGAAAGAGCGGCTGCTCTTGTGCAAAATTTCAACAAACAGATAAAGAAGGACGAAGATCAGTTTCACAAATTACTTAAAGTGGCCGCCGAAAACCGAAAAAAATTTACAAAATGAACAAATGTGAAAATTAGCGTTTCTTGAACAAAAATAAACTAAAAATCTTTATTTTCTTATGACGAAAATGCTTGCTTGCTTTTGTTAATCAAATATTTCTCCAGATCGCATCGTTTGTATAAAAAATCTTTGACATATCGTTTTCTGTGTAAAAAAAGAATCCCAATCGATTGCGCATAGTACCGTGGCAAGGTAGAAGTATGTCAGATTTTTTAGCATTTTTCACATTCATATTAATGAATAGACCAAATCCATCTCAAACCATGCAGTCGGAGTGACTTCAAATTGCGGTATTGGTTATTTTTTAAATATGTTGTTTTTCAAAGTAATTAAGGAAATATACCGTTCCCCGATTTGATTGAAAATTATTTTTTACGAAGCTATGCCCATTTAAAGTTTTAGTGTCAGAGCTTGAAAAATCGTTGAAAATTGTTTCAAAATAGTCGCATTTTCATCCAAATCAAAATAATTAACATTTGTCTTTTGATTCTAATAGAACTTCTGATTCTCTGTCAGAATCTTTAAGAAATTTTGAAAATTGTTGAAAATTGGCGGAGTTATAGCGCTCTTTATGAAAAAAACAGTCCCAATTTTTTATTCGCTTAAAATTTGATTGTGGATTTGTATTAATATGATAAAGAAAGTTTAATGCTTGCTAACCCACATTTGAGGTCAGGAGATTTTTCCCCAAAATGAAAATATCAATTTTTTTTTCATCATTGCCAAGCCACTCTACGGTACTATTTTCATAGCAACTAACAACAGCAACATTTCAAATTACTTTCTGCAAATCCTGCTTGCATTCTGCATACTTTTTTTCATCGTTATTTTCGTAATAACATTTTATGATAGGAAATATATAAGAACATTGTAAGCACAAGCATTCATGCTTTACATGCAACCCCTTTCAATGACTTCATCAACTCCTTTACCGTGCGCTTACAACCATCGGTCGCTTGCAACTCTGTTCAACGCTCCGCAACAAATAGCAAGAGAGGTTTTTGCGGTCACACGTTTTTTTTGGGTTTTTGCTGGCACAAAATATCTTTTTGGTTTTTGCTGTGAACGTGAACTTACTCTTTGAAACCCATGTTCAATCGCTTGTAAAATATTATTTTCACTACAGAAATGCAACTTTAAAAATATTCTTATATTTTTCAATACTTCTAAAGAATTAAAATTTGTCTCCTTGTGTTATTTATGCAGTAAAAATGTTTCGTATTTAATTATTAGTCCCGTATTTGTCTGCCCAGTTCAAATGCTCCCACGGAAAGACTAAAAAACTTAAATTTTAGGATTTTTCTTTGATTTTGTTACGTTATGAAGTTTTCATTGTTGTAGAACATATTTTATTTCTTCCCTTCAATAAATAATATATGAAGTAATTCAATTTAAGAGTTTTGTTAATATTGGCTATTTATATCCCTGCAAGAACAATGTCGGTCAGATGATAGGTCATCTGATAGACAGCGCTGATACAATTTTCGGTCAGTAGTTTCTATCAGTTTCTGAATAGCAGTGTGAAAAATCTGATGGAAACTCTTGTATACATGTGATTTTACATCCATTTCTATCATATGCAATTTTGAATTCCCTCAAACATACGGTTGTCTCACTTACTCCAATCAGCCATGACGATCAGATGTGACGTTTATACAAAGTTTGTGTTTGAATGAAAACATTACTGATTAAAGAAAATTTTTTATTTATATTAAAGTTTTTGATAATTCTCATAACATTTCACAAGATTTAATTTTAATGATATACATACAAAAATGTTCTCTTATTGATTTATGTTTTAAATTGACAAAAATAAAAACAAAAAACCGGTTCGGCAGCAAGTACCGTACAAGCAACTTCTCTTGAGAACAATTCTTTTTTTTTAATTTTTCGAAAATCATTTGAGAATATCTTATGATTACAATATAACACTACGAAAATTGAAAAAAAAAAAAATAACATTAAACATTAATTTATAACCATGTACCTGAAACCCCTCTCAAAACTAAATTTTATAGAATTCAGAGAACTTTTACATACATACATATTGGGTGCGCCATTTTGAATTTTAAAAAACTGAAAAAAGATTCGAAATAAGCACCCTCGAAAACCCCTATCTACCCCCTCGATACTTGAAATTATATATGAAATTTATATTGCGTGCATAAAAAAGTTAGTTTTTTATGAATAAAAAACGAACCGCTGGACCGATTTTTTCCGTGGCGTATCGATTGATATGGTCATCAAAAAATTCTGTCCGGTAGTTATTGAGGAAACGAAAGCCAAAATATGTCTAAATACGTACTTACATACGTACACACTAGAAAAATCGACGGCAGCGACTAGGGCAAAGCCAGCGGCATAGGCAGCATCAAAGGCAGAACGATTTTTGGCAGCAGAGCTACACAACAGCGACGCGAAGAAGCCAGCAGCATCGGCAGCAAAGAAGGCAGAGCGACGTTTAAAGAAATCTCAGCACTTACGAAGAGCTAAAGAATTGAGTGCGAGTGGAAAGAAAGAAAAACAATTGAGCGTTTTTATTTCTCTTAAAAATGTCAGATAATGAGGCTCACGAAGTGTCTTCTGACGAAGATAAAAAGAAATCGGCAAATTCAGTGGACAACGCAAGTGTATCAAAATCAACGCAGCTAGCACAATTTAAGGCATTGCGAGCGACAACAAAGGGCAGCATAACACGCATAAAAACATTAGTATCTAAAAAAGCAACAACATTGTCGGTCGAAGAATTAGAGTGTCGACTTGGAATCTTGGAGTCGTATTTTAAACAAATAATAAGCGTTCAAGCCAATATTGATAAGATTTCTGGTGAATCGGAATTAAACGCTAACGCAACATTCATTGCAGAAATTGAGGAAGTTTATGTAACAACAAAATCATTAATTATGTCTTCACTGAAAAAGAAGCGTCCTTCAATGGCGGATGTCAGTATCCTGAATGGAACGACTGCTGTGATGCCACTATCGCGCATGCAACGACAAATAAAATTGCCAAAATTCGAAGGCAAATATTCTGAGTTCCCAAAATTTATTTCGATTTTTACAAAGCTTGTGCATAACGACCAAGCACTAGATGACTGTGAGCGGTTTCTTATTCTTAAAGAAAGCCTTGGGTCCAAGCCTTTGGCAGCACTTTCTGATTTTGATGTCACAGATGATAACTATGCAAAGGCACTTCAACGCTTGAAAGACAATTACGACGGCGCTTTTTGAAATTTCGAAACTTAAAAAATATTCTGCAGAACAGTTGCGTCAAGTTATTGATAGTGTGAACGCACACTTAAGCGCAATGTTGTCTCTGGGCAGTTATGAAAATATTGCAAATGCAATGATTATATTTTTAGTTATGGAAAAGCTCGATGAAGACTCTCTCGTAAAATGGGAAGAGTCAGTCGACTATACTAAACTCTCGTCATGGGACGAGTGCTCATTGGTTTTGGCCAGACGTTGCCAGCAATTGGAAGCGCGTGAAGTAAAATCAAGTCGTGCTGATAAAACATCTATTTCAAAAGAGGCCAATAAAGATTGGAAGCCGAAATACAACTTTAAAAAGCCAAATTTGACTTAACTTGCAATAGGCAAGTCTTCATGCGAATTGTGTCACAACGGTGACCATGGGCTTACCAATTGCTCAGGATTTAAAAATAAATCTGCAAGAGAACGCTATGTAGTTTCTCGTAATTTAAAATTATGTATTAACTGCCTAAAGAAAGGGCATAGGTTACAAGATTGTACATCGGTAAAGTGTGAAATTTGCAATTTACCTCATCATTCAATGTTGCATCGATTCTGCGGTCAAGGGATCGCATTGCATAAAAATACAACAGCACAGCCTCCGCATTCTACAACGGTAGTCACGGTGGGATCAGCTGAATTGGATCAGTCTGCGCTGCATACGACATTGGTCAATTTTTCATCAGCTCCTGAAGTTTTGTTGGAAACTGCAATAGTATTCGTTAAAGATCAGCGTGGGAATCTGCATACTGCGCGTTTTTTGTTAGATTCTGCGTCGCAGATAAATTTGATTTGCGAAAACATGGTACAGAAACTAATGTTAAAAAAATCATCGTGCGCACTTGGTGCAAACGGAATTGCTGACTTACGTACAAATATAACGAAGAAAACGCAAGCTACGCTTAAATCGCGTTTTAATAATTTTGAAATAAATTTACAATTTTATATTCTACCAAAAATCACCGGACTTAAACCAGAACAGCCCTTAGATATTTCTAAATGGAATTTGCCAAGTAACATTGAAATGGCAGATCCCAACTTCAACATTCCAGCTCGTATCGACATGCTACTGGGCGCAGAGATATTTTTAGATCTTCTGTCTGTTGGCCGTATTTGTCTAAGTGAACAATTACCTCGACTACAAAAGACTGTGTTTGGATGGGTTGTTTCTGGAGCTGCAAAGTGCATCAACGGATGTGGCACAAAGGTGCACAACTTTCTAGTGAATCAGAATGAAGGTGAGCAATTAAGTAGTTTGGTAGAAAAATTTTGGCAGGTTGAACAAATCGATACTAAGGCAGTATTTTGGACTGCTGATGAAGAAGAATGCGAACGTATTTTCAATAAGCATGTAACGAGAGATGCCACTGGGCGATTTGTAGTTAAAATACCGTTTACAAAGGATGTCGATAAGCTTGGTAACTCTTACCACATTGCAGAACGGCGTTTTATTTCTCTAGAACGTAGGCTTGATAGAGATCCAGCTATAAAAAAGATTTACAAGCAGTTTATGGATGAATACTTGGAGCTCGGGCATATGGCTGAAGTTGATGAAGCTGAAATTCCAAACCTAAAATATATCTCTCCACACCAACATGTGCTGCGCCCAGAATCAACAAGTACAAAACTCCTTGTTGTTTTTGACTGCAGCTGCAAAACCAGTACTGGTATTTCATTAAACGAAGTGATGTTGAAAGGCCCAATTGTGCAGGACGACCTGCTATCGATAATTTTACGTTTTCGATGCTACAAGTTTGCGATCACAGCGGACGTTGCTAAAATGTATCGACAAGCATGGGTGACGAAAGAAGATACCAATTACCAAGCTATTTTGTGGCGACCATCAAGCAATGATAAACTGCGAGCATTTCGTCTACGTACAATCACGTATGGTACTACATCTGCACCTTATTTGGCAACAAGGTGCTTGAAAAAACTCGGTGAAGATAACTCCGAAATATGCCCATTGGGGTGTAAAAAGATTATTTCTGACTTCTATATGGATGACTTGATAAGCGGTGCTGACACGGAATGTGTCATCTGCGAAAGATAGTTACTTTACTCAAATCGGTAAGAAACCGCAAAAACAATTCGAAGATTAATATTAGTTGTAGTCTTCTGGATGAAGCACTCATTCGCGCTGTTTATTGTCTACAGCAACACTATTTTGAAAGAGTTTCGATCTCTGAAAGCAGACACAGAATTACCCACAACTTGCAAGCTAAAGGGCTTGAATTTATTCATCGAGAGCAGCCATGGGGTTGATCTCATCAGAGTAGGTGGTCGCTTAGTAAATGCGAATCTTCCGTACGATGCTAAACACCCTATATTATTGCCAACGCGCAGCAATTTTGTACTAAGCTATATACGTCACCTGCATCAAAAAAATTACCATGCAGGTACTCAAGCAACGATGGCGATACTTCGGCAGAGATTTTGGATCATAAATGCCAGAAAGATGATTCGTGCAGTGACAAGTAAGTGTCTTTTATGTTTTCGCTGATCTCCCTGTCGATAGAGTGCGTGTTGCAAAGCCGTTCACTACGACAGGAGTAGATTTTTGCGGTCCCATTATGATAACTTCTAAACTGCGAGGTGTTCGTCTCACAAAATGTTATATTGCGATCTTTATTTGTTTCGCAACAAAAGCTATTCATATTGAAATTGTGTCTGATCTGACATCCAAGGCATTCATTGCAGCGCTGAAGAGGTTCGTAGCCCGAAGAGGACTGTGTGCTCGCCTGTAGTGCGACAACGCGACCAATTTTATAGGTGCACAACGAGAACTCAAGGAGTTCAAAGAGATGTTTTTTCAGCAGCAAACACAAAATGTAATTTCGCAATATTGTATCGCGAACTCAATTGATTTTCAACATATTCCGCCTCACTTCGGCAGCTTGTGGGAGGCGGCGGTCAAATCTGCTAAGTATCATTTGTCTCGTACTCTAGGGTCATCACATTTGACTTTCGAAGAATTATGCACAGTTACCGCAGAAATTGAAGCGGTATTGAATTCTCGTCCGCTGACTGCAATGTCCAACGATCCGAATGATGAAGCAGTACTGACGCCTGGCCATTTTCTGATTGGTGGTCCACTTGTTGGTATATCGGAGCCAACTTCCGAGCAGCAGAATATTTCATGTCTTAATCGCTGGCTACGTCTCATTGCAATCCAGCAACATTTTTGGAAGCGCTGGTCGCTGGAATACCTTCACGAGTTGCAACGACGAGTAAAGTGGACCAAGAAGCAGAAAAATATAGTTGAAGGCGATTTAGTACTCGTAGCTGAAGACAACATTCCGACAAAGCAATGGCTGGTTGGTAGAATGACGAAAGCAGTAAGCGATGCATCGGGCATCGTTCGAGTTGTCGATGTCAAGACGAAAAATGGGACGATTCGACGCGCCATCCAAGAGCAGAGATGGTTGATGCACCCATAGATGCATCAAAGGCGTCGGCATGTTAAGAATTCATAAGTATTTTTTATAAATTAAAATTTAAATTAATTTAGCAAAAATAATAAATATTGTTACGAAATTCCCTGTCCCTTTGACAATAATTTCGATCTCTTACACTTTCTGAGTTCGATCACTGGATTGTGTAATAATCAAGAAAAACGCAATCTTTATTTAATTACAAAATGGTTTATTTAAATCACAAACGTTAGTTTTTACACAGTACAATTGTTTATTTAATCTTGTGAGGATCTATCAATAAAATAACATTTAAACTAATTAAATAGAAAAGAAAAAACAATGCTTATATTGTGAGTAATCAGCGCTAACACTAAATACTTTAATTTGGAATTGCTTTTTATAAACCTGTTTAAAGGTCGAAATAGACACAAATTCGAAATTTAAAAATTTAATGTGTAGTAAAAATATTTAGAAAACGTCACTGGTTACGCTTTTTACACTGCGCACCTTTGCACAGTTGCACACATCTGCATTAAAGCTTTGGGACAAGTCTTCGCTATGCGCATGTCATTTGGTTTAGACACACACTCTTCTAACGCCCTAGTTGATGCTATTATGCAGATTTCGTGGTGTACCGATTCGCCAAGGTGACATCGAAAGCCCTTATGTAAGCTATGAAGAGATCGTGTCATAAAATTCTCGATCATTTCTGCTAACCATCGTCAATGAAGAAAGATCTAAGCCAGTGATCATATTAAAATTAAGTGAAAAAAAAAAAAAAATAAAATCGGAATTGCATAACGGGCATATTACGTTGTTTGGTATCGATTAAAAGTAGATGCGAAACTTTCTTACTTTTGCTGCAAAATTACATCATTTTGTTTATAAAAAATACTTATATTGGTAAGCGAATAACTCCCAAAACTTTTCAATGTTCCTACGGCAAGTTACTTAAGCTTTGTTTTTAAAAGGTACAGCGGAGCGCCCTGACTGCCAAGGCTGCAGCAGGTATCGCTGAACACAGGGAAACATAGCATAAAACCAACGCTTCTCTGTACATTGCTGTTTCCAGAGTTTCCTTGTATGGAAAAGCCATCATATTTCCTCAAAGTATCCAGCTTTTAAATATCTTTCCACCATCAGATAGTCGCGAGCTCCATCGTGAGGTTGCCGAGAGGTCACTTTGAGACTCCGCAGATAGCATTACTAAACGACGTACCAATTTTTTTATAGAAAGTGGACTTTACAATGGGGAAATTTACAATTTACAGTATTTTCTTTTGTTAAAACTAAAAGAAATCCAAGAGTAGGACATCTAAGTAAATTTCTATTTCAAGTAAATATATATCGAATTTTAAATTCCTTAAATTTGCTACATAAGTTTATCATCGAAACTTAAAAAAAAAAACAGAAAAAAAAATCCTAGAAAATAGCCAAACTAACAATAAGTTTAAAGTAAATTTCTCCTTAAATTTGGTACTAGATATTCAATTTAATTTCAAATAATTTTTTTTATTCCACAAAATTGATAAAGTTAACATTAGATCTTATTTGAAAAAAAAAAAAACATCGGCTGATGCTAATATTAGTTTTAAATTCTACCTATTTAATTAAAGATTAAATTATAAAATAATTAAAGATTAAATTATAAAATATAAGCTTTAAAAATTTATTTTCTTAAATGTAAATTTAGTTTATTAATAGTTACTTTTAAACGCAAAACTAAATAGTAGCATCTATCTAAATACAAGTGAAATAAGGCGGACTCGAAAGTGAAGAGAATTAGAAAGGTTTAATTCGAATTGAGAATGCTATATTGAATTCGTTTTATAAGATATTATATTTCATTTAGTTATACGATTTTCTACATAAATCTACCCTAAACCTTCAGCAATAACCACAATCAATTATGGAGGCCTTCATCGATCGTCGTTGTGCAGAATTTTGAAAGGTATGTGGTTTTTATTTCCTATATTCTAATTTTTTTATCTTCGCCTAATTTCAATCAAACCTAAAATTAAAACAAAAAAAAAAAAAACAGAAAAGATATAACCTACCTAAGAAGAAGAAACAAAAGTTTCGAAAATTTAAAGAGAAGAGTAATAAGAATTAACAAAAAAAAAATAATTAAGGCATAAAATATGGAGGGGGAGCGTTCAGAAAATAACTCTCTCGATTGCAGTTTCTAGCAAATCTTACTGTACTCTCAGATCTGCAGATTTTTTCTTAATTGCTTTATTTGATTTTTTTTCCATTTTGTTCCTCTCATGTAAGTTGATCATTGTGTGGTCAATGATTTCAACATCTATTTTTTAATATATTTTTTTTTTATATTTAATGGTACAACAGTACGTCCTAGTTACTCGTAGCTACTACTATTTATGGGTTTTGTATCTATGAGGCAGATACGCTTATAAAGTTAAGGTTTATGTATATCTTTATTGATATTGTATAAGATTAGCACAGTATGTACATTGTGTCACAAGTCATGTCACTTATTGAATTTAAACCGTGAATTAAAATTTGTATGAAAATGAAGCTATAAATTTCTTTTTTTTTACACGTGTGAGGCAATGTAGAACCAAAACCTGCGACGCTACTTGGGCTGAAAGAAATAGTTTGAGCCTTTTAGCAGGATGGGTGGGTAATGAGTTGGGAGGTCATAACATCAGGCAACCCATGTACATATGTTTATGCTGATATTAGGGAAATGACACTTTTTTTTGTTGTTTGGTTTAGTAATATATTATATCGGTCTTTTGGCAGTTCACTTTCTTTACTATTTCGTGAAAAATCTCTGTTTCTTTTTTTTTAAAATTTTTTTCTTGTAACCCACTAAAACGTTGTATGACTGGAGCACAACACACCCCAATGCCCTGAGCACGGCCGGATGAAACAGAGTACGCTCCAAGCAAGTTTAACACAGTCGGTACGTTACAATCTTTACATTCAAATTGTATACATAAACGTTATACTTTATTACTTAAAATCCACTATTTCACTTTAGTACTTAAATTCAAATGTTCTCACTTAAGATCCACTGTGTTCCACTGTTCAATATCAACTGTGTCTCTGCTGCTCATATGACAGCCCTTTATACTAAAGTCATCATTTGCTAGAACCATCTGTCGTTGTCTAGAATGTCGTTTCCAGTGCCTTCTAGATGGCGTTATTTTTCTACGGTCAGTGATGCAAGTATTTTTCTACGGTCAGTGATGCACGTATTTTTCTACGGTCAGTGATGCTAGCTAATATCGTTTAATAATTATTACGAGAGTTTTCTGGCATAAACCAAATTTCGCTACAATATGCTGCATTGGCAGCACGCTGTTTTTTGTTCTTTAATGTCGTTAGCATAAAATACCTATTTCCTTACTCTCATTAACTCTCATCAATTTATATTATGTATTATTGTTAACTGTGGTTGCATTCCACTAAACGCATAAAACACGAAAGATGTAAGAAAGAGTTTGAGTTTGTCAGTTAGCCTTGGAGAAGGAACAACGGTATGAATTAAAATAAATTGATTGAAGTTTAAATAAATTTGTGTTTCATTTTTGCGAAAACTATTAATATTAAAAAGTTGATGTGTCTCAAAAACGCTTGTGACAAAACATGTAGTCTTTGGGTTCCTCATTGTCTCGCGTTTTGTCTCTGAGTCACGTATGCCGTCAATAAACGCCTCTATTTTGAATTTTTCAGCCACGACACTTAGCTCGTCAGGATAGGAAAGGTGTGCCAATCGTTCGATATCTGCAGCATACTCCTGTAAGGACTCACCAGATTTCTGGATACGACTTTCTAACTCCAGTCTGTGAATCTGCTTCATGTGGTCACTGCCATATTTTCGCTGTAAGGCATCCATGACCGCCTTGTAATTCTTTTGTTCCGCCACTGGAACCGTTTGCAATACTTCTGCAGCTGCGCCTTTTAATGCTACAATTAGCGCTGCTACTGCACTATCGTTATCCCAACGATTATGAGCAGATGTTGTTTCGAACTGGAGCTTGAAGACACTTAATGGCGTTGTTCCATCGTACGTGGTTGCCTTAAGCCTCTCTGCGCTGAATTCTTTTATTACTTGAGTGGTTGGTTCGCTTATTTCCAACTGTTGAATCCTTTTACTAACGTCTTCAAAATTATTTTTAACCTCTTCAAGATTATTTTGAACTTTTTCCTTAAATGATTCAACGTCATCTCGTAACTCTGTCATTTTTGCATCGAGGCCATTTACCATTTTGGCAACCTCCGTTCTAACAGCCTCCACATTTTGATTCATTGTGTGGATCTGCGTCGCGTTCTGACTTAAGCTCTGATCAATTTCTTCCCGAACCTCCAGGATCTGCAGCGCGATCTGACTTAACTTCTGGTCTATCTGCAATGCATTTTGATTTAACCTGTAATCGCCAGAAAGCGACGGGTGCTTGGAACGCGGACAACATGACCAGCGGCAGCACGAGTTAGTTTGCCGATGCCAGCAGTTCGGGATGTTGGGGTGGGTAGCTACTGCCCATGGTGTGCCTGCACCTTACAAATATAATTATCTCGTGCTTAAGTTGCTGGGCTCTGAAACTTCAAAAATTTTTCCAAAATTACTACAAACAAAAAGTCATCAGAAAAAAAAATGGGCCTCCCTAATAATTTTTTTCGGGCTGAACTCTCGAGCTTGGTGTTATGCTCGGCCCCTTCTATCACCCACCCTACCTTGTGGACCTATGGGGAAATTTTTCGGTCCACCCTAACTGTTATGGTTCTACATAAGACCTACCGTATAGCCGTTTATGCTGTCATTTTTCTACTTAACCAAAAAGAAAGAAAAAGGTTAATCTTTAAATATTTTATTCTTGCATTATTTGGTTTTTTGTTTTGCTTGTGATGCAAGTTAATGTAAATATCATTACAGTAACCTTAATGGTGAATTCTTAAGAAACAACTAGTAAATAACTACATATAGTTCAGTTAATAATCATGAATAAGTTTACATAAAAAAAAATATGCTTTTTTTTTTTTATTTCAACAACAGCATGTATTTCCACAAAAATCGTAAAAGCTAGTTTTAGGTTTAATTCTTCTTATCACCACCAGTTAATTTTCGTGGTTATATTCCAGTCTTATGCTACATTATCTTAGTAATTCATTACAAAAAAATATAAAATTTCAGGTTACATGTTGTAATCAGTGTATTCCCTCTTCATACTGGGAGATTAACATGTTTATTTTTTTTTTATTTCGTTTATTTACGGGTGTCTTCTCCTTCTTCTGCTTGTCCTTGATTCGAAATTATTGTAACAGAGGTTTTGATTTTTAGTTCTTGTATTTATTTTTGTTTATATCTAAAAATTAAATTATATTTGCATAGCTACTATTTTTGATGTAGTCCACGTTGTTGTTCATGTCTCATCTTATAGATGTTTGGTTATAGTTGGTGAAGTATGTGATGTTGTCGTTGATCAAGATGTTTTCTTTATAAAGATGTTTTCGTGTAAAATTTTATTCCATCTCGGATATTTGGTATACTTTTAGTTTAAGCTTTGTATTTATTGGTGTGAGTGCCCGCTTTTGGAGCAAATTTAAGTTCACTGTATCTTCTGACAAACAAGTTGCATTTCTGAGATGTAAATAGCGACACGTTGGTATGAACTTTAATTCACAATTCGCACAATTACGTGATGGGCCAAATTTTCATGAACCACATCTCCAGAGTACGTTCGCACCTTGGAATTATTAATTTGTCAGGGAAAAATAATCTTGCACAATCAAATCAAAACGTTATTTGTCGAAAAAAAAGGAGCTGACAACGTTTAACTTTTGTTGTCACTTCTTTGTTTTGTTGTGGTGTTCTGTTTTTTTTTTTTTATTTTTACTTAAATGTCATTACATTATCTTTTGTTTTATGACTGTCAGATTTTCTCGTTGAATGTGTATGTGTATTGTCTCTTTTTCACTACGTCTTTTCTTTCTCTTATTTTTACTTTATATATATATGTTCTTCTGGTATGTGGTGGTGCGCTAGCGCTTCATCACTCAACTGTCCGCGAATTAACTTATTTCTTTTAGCATATACAAAAAAAAACCTTTGAACTAATTTTTATTAAATTTTAAGCAACTTCAATTATATTGTCGTGTGAAACGCCAGCGCTTCACCACTACCGTTTCCGCGAACTTGACGCGTTGTTTTCAGGTTAAAATTTATTACCGAAACCAAAAATTTAAATGTTTTATTTTATTTTAATTTAATATTTTATTTTAATATTTTCGTATGTACAAATGCACGTTGTGCAGAGTATTAAGTTACACTGTTGTGGATTACATTCACTAATTCTTTTAATCCATGAAACGATTTTAAATTGCCAAATCTATTTTTAATCCGATAAAGTGGGTTTGATTTTTTTGCTTCGCCCGTTTAAATAATCTTTAAAATTTTCACCGGAATAAAACCCTCGCACAACCGACTCGTGACAACGTCCAAATCAAATCCTCGCGTGCTCTCAGACCTTTTCCTTTGTTCGCCCTCAGTTACAGCAACCGACGCGCAGATCAGTGATCTGATTGGCTGTAACTGAGCGCGCAAAGAAAAGTCTCGAACATAGGACGCGATAAAGCGATATTTAGTTGACAAAAATGTCAATGTGACATTTCTGGCTCAACTTTTCTATTTGCCGCGCTAGTGTCCAACAGATGGCCCATTGTTCAGGGTTAGTGTCGTTACAAATCAGTTTTTCGAAATCTGCGGTTGTGGGTTACAAAAACTGGTGGCACTACCTTCTAATATCTTTCGCGTGAAAAATGCCAAGTCGTTTATTGTTCATGTCTGATAGCTCATAATAAGCCGTACCCATTCTTTTAATCACCTGAGCCTTTTCGAAAACATTTGCCAATTTTGCACTAAAGTGATCGGAAGCTTTGCTGTGAGCAAAACTCCTACGATACACGATTTGACCTACTTCGAAACGAACTGGACGTGAGCGCATATTATAATTTTTAGCATTTGTATCATATGCCTTTTTCAAATTCTCTCGCACCTTTTCACGAATCAACTCAGTTTTTTCTTCGTGTCTGATGTCATCGGTCGGATCTTCTATAAGTTTTAGTTTTCGCAAAACTTCAAAAGAAGTTGCGTGGCAGATCATATTTTGACCGAAGACAACAAAGTATGGAGAAAAACCCGAGGACGAGTGTACTGAGCTTCTGAGAGCAATGCTAATAGCTAATAATTTTTCATCCCAATCTTTCTGATTTGGGTTAATGTAAGCTCTAACAGAAGCAATGACTGAACGATTGACTCGTTCAACGGCATTAGATTGCGGAGAATAGTTAGCAGTACAATTATGCGTCACACCATATTTCGTTAAAAGGTCTTTGAAAAGTTTAGATCTGAATTGAACACCATTGTCAGAGGTGATGACTTCAGGAACACCAAAAATGGCAAAAATTCGCTTTTCAAGAAAATCAACAATTTTGTTGGCCGTGAAACTCCTGATTGGCTCTAAGAAATGAAACTTGGAAAGATGGTCGAGGACAATCACCATACCCACGTTTCCTGGATAAGGTCCAAGAAGGTCTACGTAGAGTTTTTGAAAAATTCGGACAGACGTAGCCTGCTTACCCATAGGAGGACGAAGTATGTGATTCGGAGCTTTCGTTTGTTTGCAGATTTCACACGATAGAACGTGATCTCGCACTTGTTTAGACATATGTACGTGGCCAGAAATAAAAAGTTTTAAGTTTGGTTAAAGTTTTACCAATTCCACCATGAGAACTCATCGGATGATCATGTGCTCTTAGAATGAGATCTTGTCTCATTTCCAAAGGAACCCATACTTTCCATGATTGCTCTTCCTGAATCGGATCACCGCTAGCAAATTCGCAACGCTTATAAATTATACCATCTATAACTTGTATATCTGGTTGCTTACTTGGCTCTTTCTGAAATTCCTCAATCATCTTTAAATAATATTCGGTTTTGAAAAATTCCGAGTTAAAATCAATTACGAAAAATTGGTCTGTTTCTGACGCAGTCAGAGAGGAAATGTGGAGGCTTTCCTGAGAATAAGTTCTCGATAAAGTATCAGGAACCACGTTTTGGCTGCCTTTTCGATGAAGAATGGTAAATTTGAAGCCCTGCAACTTCAGTGCCCATCGCGCAAGTCTGCCATGCAAATCGGTTTGGCTCATGAGCCATTTTAACGAAGCATGATCGGTTATAACTTCGAATTCATGTCGTTCGACATAAGCTCGAAATTTTTTTTATGGCCATAACCGCCGCAAGACATTCTTGTTCGGAAACAGTATAGTTTCTTTGCGCTTGGTTGAACTTATGGGACATGTATGCAATGGGAACTTCATCACCTTCATCGGTACGTTGTGCCAAAACCGCTCCAACGCCAAATTGACTAGCATCACATTGAATAGAAAATGGACGAGAAAAATCAGGACTGTGTAGCACTGGTGCACTACTTAAACTATTTTTGAGGGAGTAGAAAGCAGCAATTGCGTCTTCGGTCCAAACAAATTTACGAGCCTTTTGTAACATGTTTGTCAAAGGGGCAGAAATTGAAGCATAATTTTGCACAAACCTTCGGTATCATCCACAGACACCTAGAAAGCGACGAAGTTGTCTAACTGTTTTTGGACGAGGAAATTCTTTTATCGCTTTTACTTTGTCCGGATCGGTACTTATTGTTCCATGTCCAATGACATGACCAAGGTAGTGAATTTGTTTGAGCAAAAATTTGCTTTTCTCTATATTAATTGTAAGGCCAGCACGTTTAATGCAAAATGCTATTTCTTGCAGAAACGAAATATGGTCATCGAAGTTTCGGTTATTAACAACAAATCGTCTAAGTATACAAATACTTTAGTTCGCAAATGGGCAGGGATTACCTTGTCCATGAGACGGGTCATGGTCTGCGGCGCATTACATAAGCCAAATGGCATTGTAACAAATTGATATAGAGGTCGGTTGGGGACAGTGAAGGCTGTCTTATCCCTTGACGCTTCATCCAACGGAATTTGCCAGAAGGCATCCTTCAGGTCTAAGCTTGAAATAAACTGTGCCTTCGGGAGCCTGCTGAGAATTCCATCGATGAGCGGCAAAGGATAAGCATCCTTCACTGTGACCTCATTGACTTTACGTGCGTCGAGACACATACGAACTTTATTCGGTTTAACGATTAGTGCAACAGGAGATGACCATGCGCTTTGAGATTCTTCGATAACGCCAAGAGAAAGCATTCTATCGATCTCCGCAAAAAGAAGTTTTTCAACGCCTGGTGAAACAGAAAAATGCCTTTGTTTTATAGGCTTCGCTTGACCTACATCAATGACATGGCTTATAAAATTTGTTCGGCCTAAGCCTTTTTCAGAAAAAGAAGGAATTAATAAAATGGTTGCATTTAGATTTGCTTGCTGTCGAGCATTTAACACATGATGATTGGAGTCCAACTCCGCAATGTTCAAATTAACAGAAATCGGAATATCCTCATGAAAAAGATCACTTGCCAAACCGAAAGTCTTCACAAAATCAACGCCCAAATATAAGTCTTGAGAAAGAGTTGGAATTATCAGAAATTTGAGAGGTTTGGTTATTCCTCTAAAAGTAATAAAAGTTTCAACGAAACCCAATGCAAAATGATTTGTTCCATCCGCAGTTTTAAGGTTAGTCTTAACTTTGTGCCAAGGGTGTTGGTTATCTTCTAAAAACTTTTTAGCTAAATTGTTGGCTAAACAACTGACAGAGGCACCAGTATCGACTAGTCCTTCAATTTTTTCTTTAAAAATTAAAATTTGAGCATAGGGACGTAAATCATCTTTAGGTTTATCAGAAACCACTGAAGAACAAATAAATTTTTTCTTCGCCTTTAAATTTTTCCAAAATTTTCTCAATCTTAAAGTAGAACGTTTCTTATGCGTTGACCCCGGTGAAGCAATGACTTCATCAGAAAAAATTCGCTTACGGGCGGCTTTATATTCCTGCCAACGAATGTGCAGAGGTTTAAAATGCCGAATAGGTAAAACTGTAGGAGATGGTTTAATTTCAGGTTTATTCTCAAATTTCAAAATAGGATTGACTGGTTTCAAAATAACTGTTGTGGTTTGGCATGCCTCATCACTTTTTAAGGTGGTGGTGGTGCGGTTGGCAACTCTAAAAAATGGTTATTCGGGAGATCTTCTGTGTTAACGTTTACTTCCGACACGTTGCGTGCAGCTTGGAAGCTTCTGGTCGACCTGCCGTACTCTTCATCCAACAACTCGCGTTTTTGTACAAATGTTCGAAGCTGTCTAATATTTTCTATGGAGACATAGAGAAGACTGCGTCTAACGTCAAGACGTAAGTTTCGTTGAATGATTTCCAACAAAGTTGCTGGTTCAAGAGGACGTTGCAATTTATCGCAGAGCTGAAGAACAGATTCATAAAATTCATCGAATTTTTCATCATATTTTTGTTTCCTTTGACGAATCAAATCCATTATGTCTAAATCTGTTCTCCGATCTCGAAATTGACCACGAAGTTCTGTGCACAGAGTTTCCAAATCTATTTGAGTCACATTACGGTGATAGCGCCAAAACCACTCCAACGCTTTCCCAGCAAAAAAATGTGTGCATGATTGCACAAGGCTTCAAAATCACCTCGCAAACTTTGAACGGTCAGAGAATGTACTCGGTAAATAAATTTATCGACGGACAAAGCGTCTTCTTTGCCACTAAAAGTGACTTTCCAAATGGAAATAAGATTTGAGACTTTCTCTGAGGCCATAAAAGGTGGAACTGACCTATGGTGAGTTGAAGTGCTTTGAGCAAAATTGCTTTGGGTTGTTTGTTGGTGATTGTTTTGCTGGAAAACAGGTGGAGGAGGAAGCTGAGGGTTATATGGAGGAAGTCCAAGTGAAAATGGAGAATTGTTGATCACATTTCTAGAAGCCTGGTTTATGTCAGAAGAACGACCAAAAGTCACAGGTGGATTTGGATCTCGATTCAGATCAGGAGGTGCATTACTGACTGAGTTTAAATTCATTTTAGCCAGTTGAGCTTTCACAGCTTCGTCAATCAACTTTTGCAACTGTGCGTCTGAAAACTGAGAAACATTAGTTTGTGCACTTGCGTGATTGGACAAGTCTGTAGATAATGGATGCACTCCTGACATGTTGAGATTATGTGCAGGTGTCACTGAAATATTTTGATCCATTAAGTTTTTGTAACTTCGGGTTACTGGCCGACTATTTTTAGTGATCGTACCTGTGTGGGTAGTAGCTGGTGTTATGGTAAAGGACTCCAATCCCAAATTAGGAATGGGCTTGTATGGCTTAACTTTTTTAGTACTGCACAACGCCTGACAGAAAGGGCAGTTGCGAGTCTCCTGCAACCAATTGGAAATGCATTCCATATGGAAAATGTGGAAGCAGGGAGTTATACTAAAATTTTCACCATCTAGCATTTGTTGCTTGCACACCACACAGGGATTGTCAGGGATTTCACCCAGAATGGATAAATTCTCATTACTACGATGCAGAGGCATTTTTGACGTAAAACTCAAAAACCGAATCCGCGACCGAGATGAAAGGTATCGAACAACCGAAAGTTAAAATTTTGTAATAAAAAAAATGTTCTTTTCTTACAAAAAAAATTCTCAAATTTTTTGTTTTTCTTAAAACAAAAAAATTTTTTTTCAATTTTTTATCAAAAGTTTAATTATTAATGACAGCTTGGTCCCATGTAGAACTATTCAAATTATTATTAAATTGTTTGGTCAGCCACGAAGAAAACTTTAGGGAGGAAGAATCGGAATCTACTAAATTTAAATCTCATTTCAAACATGAAATTGAAGTACGACCTATCCAAGTCTCAGTAAAGCGGTCGAAAAGTGCAGTGAATTGCAACTTAATCGCAAAATCCAGCAGTTTACCTTGACTTGCAGCCGCAATTCGCATTCAAGCAAAAAAAGTGAATCAAAATATCAAAAATGTAAAAAATGAATGAAATTTACTTTATTCAAAAAAACTTTAGTCTTCCATTACAGGGTAATTTTCACAAAAAGGAATAAATATAGTCAAAAGCATCTGAGCGGATCAGAACGGAATCCTCCCGGACTGATAAATCCAGCTACAGGCTTTGATTATTAAATTCTTGAATTTAAAATTCAAATAACAAAACACAAAAAAAATTTTCGCTGTAATAGGTTGTTACAAAAAAAAATCTTCAAAAATCCAGAGCTCAGCGAGGGTAAATCGGATGGAACCGAGTGAAATCGAAGGCAAAATACTAAAAAAGATTTTTAAGGGGCATAATTGTCCACTGATTGACAGTTTTCTTTTAACCTTCAATCTCAAACGGCCCCACGTTGGGCGCCAAAATTTGTAATCGCCAGAAAGCGACGGGTGCTTGGAACGCGGACAACATGACCAGCGGCAGCACGAGCTAGTTTGCCGATGCCAGCAGTTCGTGATGTTGGGGTGGGTAGCTGCTGCCCATGGTGTGCCTGTACCTTACAAATATAATTATCTCGTGCTTAAGTTGCTGGGCTCTGAAACTTCAAAAATTTTTCCAAAATTACTACAAACAAAAAGTCATCAGAAAAAAAATGGGCCTCCCTAATAATTTTTTTCGGGCTGAACTCTCGAGCTTGGTGTTATTCTCGGCCCCTTCTATCACCCAACCTACCTTGTGGACCTATGGGGAAATTTTTCGGTCCACCCTAACTGTTATGGTTCTACATAAGACCTACCGTACAGCCGCTTATGCTGTAATTTTTCTACTTAACCAAAAAGAAAGAAAAAGGTTAATCTTTAAATATTTTATTCTTGCATTATTTGGTTTTTTGTTTTGTTTGTGATGCAAGTTAATGTAAATATCATTACAGTAACCTTAATGGTGAATTCTTAAGAAAAAACTAGTAAATAACTACATATAGTTCAGTTAATAATCATGAATAAGTTTACATAAAAAAAAATATGCTTTTTTTTTTTTTTTATTTCAACAACAGCATGTATTTCCACAAAAATCGTAAAAGCTAGTTAATTTTCGTGGTTATATTCCAGTCTTATGCTACATTATCTTAGTAATTCATTACAAAAAAATATAAAATTTCAGGTTACATGTTGTAATCAGTGTATTCCCTCTTCATACTGGGAGATTAACATGTTTATTTTTTTTTATTTCGTTTATTTACGGGTGCCTTCTCCTTCTTCTGCTTGTCCTTGATTCGAAATTATTGTAACAGAGGTTTTGAAATGACTTCCAGGTGGTGGGTCATTTTGCCCCAAAAATTTAGGATTTAATAATAAGGTAAGTAAAAACGTTAGCTCTCACTTACAGGTTAAATTTTGCAAAAAAAAAATCAAGTGCGAGAGACGAAAGCAGAAGGAAAAGAGACATCGTACATTTGTATATTTTTTTTTCTCTTTTTTTCTTTTTGTTTTTTTTTTATAAAAAATTTACTTTATGTATCAATGTTTAGTTCTTGTATTTATTTTTGTTTATATAAAAAAATTAAATTATATTTGCATAGCTACTATTTTTGATGTAGTCCACGTTGTTGTTCATGTCTCATCTTATAGATGTTTGGTTATAGTTGGTGAAGTATGTGATGTTGTCGTTGATCAAGATGTTTTCTTTATAAAGATGTTTTCGTGTAAAATTTTATTCCATCTCGGATATTTGGTATACTTTTAGTTTAAGTTTTATATTTATTGGTGTGAGTGCCCGCTTTTGGAGCAAATTTAAGTTCACTGTATCTTCTGAGAAACAAGTTGCATTTCTGAGATGTAAATAGCGACACGTTGGTATGAACTTTAATTCACAATTCGCACAATTACGTGATGGGCCAAATTTTCATGAACCACATCTCCAGAGTACGTTCGCACCTTGGAATTATTAATTTGTCAGGGAAAAATAATCTTGCACAATCAAATCAAAACGTTATTTGTCGAAAAAAAAGGAGCTGACAACGTTTAACTTTTGTTGTCACTTCTTTGTTTTGTTGTGGTGTTCTGTTTTTTTTATTTTTATTTTTACTTAAATGTCATTACATTATCTTTTGTTTTATGACTGTCAGATTTTCTCGTTGAATGTGTATGTGTATTGTCCCTTTTTCACTACGTCTTTTCTTTCTCTTATTTTTACTTTATATATATATGTTCTTCTGGTATGTGGTGGAGCGCTAGCGCTTCATCACTCAACTGTCCGCGAATTAACTTATTTCTTTTAGCATATACAAAAAAGAACCTTTGAACTAATTTTTATTAAATTTTAAGCAACTTCAATTATATTGTCGTGTGAAACGCCAGCGCTTCACCACTACCGTTTCCGCGAACTTGACGCGTTGTTTTCAGGTTAAAATTTATTACCGAAACCAAAAATTTAAATGTTTTATTTTATTTTAATTTAATATTTTATTTTAATATTTTCGTATGTACAAATGCACGTTGTGCAGAGTATTAAGTTACACTGTTGTGGATTACATTCACTAATACTTTTAATCCATGAAACCATTTTAAATTGCCAAATCTATTTCTAATCCGATAAAGTGGGTTTGATTTTTTTCTTTTTCTTCGCCCGTTTGAATAATCTTTAAAATTTTCACCGGAATAAAACCCTCGCACAACCGACTCGTGACAACGTCCATATCAAATCCTCGCGTGCTCTCAGACCTTTTCCTTTGTTCGCCCTCAGTTACAGCAACCGACGCGCAGATCAGTGATCTGATTGGCTGTAACTGAGCGCGCAAAGAAAAGTCTCGAACATAGGACGCGATAAAGCGATATTTAGTTGACAAAAATGTCAATGTGACATTTCTGGCTCAACTTTTCTATTTGCCGCGCTAGTGTCCAACAGATGGCCCATTGTTCAGGGTTAGTGTCGTTACAAATCAGTTTTTCGAAATCTGCGGTTGTGGGTTACAAAAACTGGTGGCACTACCTTCTAATATCTTTCGCGTGAAAAATGCCAAGTCGTTTATTGTTCATGTCTGATAGCTCATAATAAGCCGTACCCATTCTTTTAATCACCTGAGCCTTTTCGAAAACATTTGCCAATTTTTTCGGAAGCTTTGCTGTGAGCAAAACTCCTACGATACACGATTTGACCTACTTCGAAACGAACTGGACGTGAGCGCATATTATAATTTTTAGCATTTGTATCATATGCCTTTTTCAAATTCTCTCGCACCTTTTCACGAATCAACTCAGTTTTTTCTTCGTGTCTGATGTCATCGGTCGGATCTTCTATAAGTTTTAGTTTTCGCAAAACTTCAAAAGAAGTTGCGTGGCAGATCATATTTTGACCGAAGACAACAAAGTATGGAGAAAAACCCGAGGACGAGTGTACTGAGCTTCTGAGAGCAATGCTAATAGCTAATAATTTTTCATCCCAATCTTTCTGATTTGGGTTAATGTAAGCTCTAACAGAAGCAATGACTGAACGATTGACTCGTTCAACGGCATTAGATTGCGGAGAATAGTTAGCAGTACAATTATGCGTCACACCATATTTCGTTAAAAGGTCTTTGAAAAGTTTAGATCTGAATTGAACACCATTGTCAGAGGTGATGACTTCAGGAACACCAAAAATGGCAAAAATTCGCTTTTCAAGAAAATCAACAATTTTGTTGGCCGTGAAACTCCTGATTGGCTCTAAGAAATGAAACTTGGAAAGATGGTCGAGGACAATCACCATACCCACGTTTCCTGGATAAGGTCCAAGAAGGTCTACGTAGAGTTTTTGAAAAATTCGGACAGACGTAGCCTGCTTACCCATAGGAGGACGAAGTATGTGATTCGGAGCTTTCGTTTGTTTGCAGATTTCACACGATAGAACGTGATCTCGCACTTGTTTAGACATATGTACGTGGCCAGAAATAAAAAGTTTTAAGTTTGGTTAAAGTTTTACCAATTCCACCATGAGAACTCATCGGATGATCATGTGCTCTTAGAATGAGATCTTGTCTCATTTCCAAAGGAACCCATACTTTCCATGATTGCTCTTCCTGAATCGGATCACCGCTAGCAAATTCGCAACGCTTATAAATTATACCATCTATAACTTGTATATCTGGTTGCTTACTTGGCTCTTTCTGAAATTCCTCAATCATCTTTAAATAATATTCGGTTTTGAAAAATTCCGAGTTAAAATCAATTACGAAAAATTGGTCTGTTTCTGACGCAGTCAGAGAGGAAATGTGGAGGCTTTCCTGAGAATAAGTTCTCGATAAAGTATCAGGAACCACGTTTTGGCTGCCTTTTCGATGAAGAATGGTAAATTTGAAGCCCTGCAACTTCAGTGCCCATCGCGCAAGTCTGCCATGCAAATCGGTTTGGCTCATGAGCCATTTTAACGAAGCATGATCGGTTATAACTTCGAATTCATGTCGTTCGACATAAGCTCGAAATTTTTTTATGGCCATAACCGCCGCAAGACATTCTTGTTCGGAAACAGTATAGTTTCTTTGCGCTTGGTTGAACTTATGGGACATGTATGCAATGGGAACTTCATCACCTTCATCGGTACGTTGTGCCAAAACCGCTCCAACGCCAAATTGACTAGCATCACATTGAATAGAAAATGGACGAGAAAAATCAGGACTGTGTAGCACTGGTGCACTACTTAAACTATTTTTGAGGGAGTAGAAAGCAGCAATTGCGTCTTCGGTCCAAACAAATTTACGAGCCTTTTGTAACATGTTTGTCAAAGGGGTAGAAATTGAAGCATAATTTTGCACAAACCTTCGGTATCATCCACAGACACCTAGAAAGCGACGAAGTTGTCTAACTGTTTTTGGACGAGGAAATTCTTTTATCGCTTTTACTTTGTCCGGATCGGTACTTATTGTTCCATGTCCAATGACATGACCAAGGTAGTGAATTTGTTTGAGCAAAAATTTGCTTTTCTCTATATTAATTGTAAGGCCAGCACGTTTAATGCAAAATGCTATTTCTTGCAGAAACGAAATATGGTCATCGAAGTTTCGGTTATTAACAACAAATCGTCTAAGTATACAAATACTTTAGTTCGCAAATGGGCAGGGATTACCTTGTCCATGAGACGGGTCATGGTCTGCGGCGCATTACATAAGCCAAATGGCATTGTAACAAATTGATATAGAGGTCGGTTGGGGACAGTGAAGGCTGTCTTATCCCTTGACGCTTCATCCAACGGAATTTGCCAGAAGGCATCCTTCAGGTCTAAGCTTGAAATAAACTGTGCCTTCGGGAGCCTGCTGAGAATTCCATCGATGAGCGGCAAAGGATAAGCATCCTTCACTGTGACCTCATTGACTTTACGTGCGTCGAGACACATACGAACTTTATTCGGTTTAACGATTAGTGCAACAGGAGATGACCATGCGCTTTGAGATTCTTCGATAACGCCAAGAGAAAGCATTCTATCGATCTCCGCAAAAAGAAGTTTTTCAACGCCTGGTGAAACAGAAAAATGCCTTTGTTTTATAGGCTTCGCTTGACCTACATCAATGACATGGCTTATAAAATTTGTTCGGCCTAAGCCTTTTTCAGAAAAAGAAGGAATTAATAAAATGGTTGCATTTAGATTTGCTTGCTGTCGAGCATTTAACACATGATGATTGGAGTCCAACTCCGCAATGTTCAAATTAACAGAAATCGGAATATCCTCATGAAAAAGATCACTTGCCAAACCGAAAGTCTTCACAAAATCAACGCCCAAATATAAGTCTTGAGAAAGAGTTGGAATTATCAGAAATTTGAGAGGTTTGGTTATTCCTCTAAAAGTAATAAAAGTTTCAACGAAACCCAATGCAAAATGATTTGTTCCATCCGCAGTTTTAAGGTTAGTCTTAACTTTGTGCCAAGGGTGTTGGTTATCTTCTAAAAACTTTTTAGCTAAATTGTTGGCTAAACAACTGACAGAGGCACCAGTATCGACTAGTCCTTCAATTTTTTCTTTAAAAATTAAAATTTGAGCATAGGGACGTAAATCATCTTTAGGTTTATCAGAAACCACTGAAGAACAAATAAATTTTTTCTTCGCCTTTAAATTTTTCCAAAATTTTCTCAATCTTAAAGTAGAACGTTTCTTATGCGTTGACCCCGGTGAAGCAATGACTTCATCAGAAAAAATTCGCTTACGGGCGGCTTTATATTCCTGCCAACGAATGTGCAGAGGTTTAAAATGCCGAATAGGTAAAACTGTAGGAGATGGTTTAATTTCAGGTTTATTCTCAAATTTCAAAATAGGATTGACTGGTTTCAAAATAACTGTTGTGGTTTGGCATGCCTCATCACTTTTTAAGGTGGTGGTGGTGCGGTTGGCAACTCTAAAAAATGGTTATTCGGGAGATCTTCTGTGTTAACGTTTACTTCCGACACGTTGCGTGCAGCTTGGAAGCTTCTGGTCGACCTGCCGTACTCTTCATCCAACAACTCGCGTTTTTGTACAAATGTTCGAAGCTGTCTAATATTTTCTATGGAGACATAGAGAAGACTGCGTCTAACGTCAAGACGTAAGTTTCGTTGAATGATTTCCAACAAAGTTGCTGGTTCAAGAGGACGTTGCAATTTATCGCAGAGCTGAAGAACAGATTCATAAAATTCATCGAATTTTTCATCATATTTTTGTTTCCTTTGACGAATCAAATCCATTATGTCTAAATCTGTTCTCCGATCTCGAAATTGACCACGAAGTTCTGTGCACAGAGTTTCCAAATCTATTTGAGTCACATTACGGTGATAGCGCCAAAACCACTCCAACGCTTTCCCAGCAAAAAAATGTGTGCATGATTGCACAAGGCTTCAAAATCACCTCGCAAACTTTGAACGGTCAGAGAATGTACTCGGTAAATAAATTTATCGACGGACAAAGCGTCTTCTTTGCCACTAAAAGTGACTTTCCAAATGGAAATAAGATTTGAGACTTTCTCTGAGGCCATAAAAGGTGGAACTGACCTATGGTGAGTTGAAGTGCTTTGAGCAAAATTGCTTTGGGTTGTTTGTTGGTGATTGTTTTGCTGGAAAACAGGTGGAGGAGGAAGCTGAGGGTTATATGGAGGAAGTCCAAGTGAAAATGGAGAATTGTTGATCACATTTCTAGAAGCCTGGTTTATGTCAGAAGAACGACCAAAAGTCACAGGTGGATTTGGATCTCGATTCAGATCAGGAGGTGCATTACTGACTGAGTTTAAATTCATTTTAGCCAGTTGAGCTTTCACAGCTTCGTCAATCAACTTTTGCAACTGTGCGTCTGAAAACTGAGAAACATTAGTTTGTGCACTTGCGTGATTGGACAAGTCTGTAGATAATGGATGCACTCCTGACATGTTGAGATTATGTGCAGGTGTCACTGAAATATTTTGATCCATTAAGTTTTTGTAACTTCGGGTTACTGGCCGACTATTTTTAGTGATCGTACCTGTGTGGGTAGTAGCTGGTGTTATGGTAAAGGACTCCAATCCCAAATTAGGAATGGGCTTGTATGGCTTAACTTTTTTAGTACTGCACAACGCCTGACAGAAAGGGCAGTTGCGAGTCTCCTGCAACCAATTGGAAATGCATTCCATATGGAAAATGTGGAAGCAGGGAGTTATACTAAAATTTTCACCATCTAGCATTTGTTGCTTGCACACCACACAGGGATTGTCAGGGATTTCACCCAGAATGGACAAATTCTCATTACTACGATGCAGAGGCATTTTTGACGTAAAACTCAAAAACCGAATCCGCGACCGAGATGAAAGGTATCGAACAACCGAAAGTTAAAATTTTGTAATAAAAAAAATGTTCTTTTCTTACAAAAAAAATTCTCAAATTTTTTGTTTTTCTTAAAACAAAAAAATTTTTTTTCAATTTTTTATCAAAAGTTTAATTATTAATGACAGCTTGGTCCCATGTAGAACTATTCAAATTATTATTAAATTGTTTGGTCAGCCACGAAGAAAACTTTAGGGAGGAAGAATCGGAATCTACTAAATTTAAATCTCATTTCAAACATGAAATTGAAGTACGACCTATCCAAGTCTCAGTAAAGCGGTCGAAAAGCGCAGTGAATTGCAACTTAATCGCAAAATCCAGCAGTTTACCTTGACTTGCAGCCGCAATTCGCATTCAAGCAAAAAAAGTGAATCAAAATATCAAAAATGTAAAAAATGAATGAAATTTACTTTATTCAAAAAAACTTTAGTCTTCCATTACAGGGTAATTTTCACAAAAAGGAATAAATATAGTCAAAAGCATCTGAGCGGATCAGAACGGAATCCTCCCGGACTGATAAATCCAGCTACAGGCTTTGATTATTAAATTCTTGAATTTAAAATTCAAATAACAAAACACAAAAAAAATTTTCCCTGTAATAGGTTGTTACAAAAAAAAATCTTCAAAAATCCAGAGCTCAGCGAGGGTAAATCGGATGGAACCGAGTGAAATCGAAGGCAAAATACTAAAAAAGATTTTTAAGGGGCATAATTGTCCACTGATTGACAGTTTTCTTTTAACCTTCAATCTCAAACGGCCCCACGTTGGGCGCCAAAATTTGTAATCGCCAGAAAGCGACGGGTGCTTGGAACGCGGACAACATGACCAGCGGCAGCACGAGCTAGTTTGCCGATGCCAGCAGTTCGTGATGTTGGGGTGGGTAGCTGCTGCCCATGGTGTGCCTGCACCTTACAAATATAATTATCTCGTGCTTAAGTTGCTGGGCTCTGAAACTTCAAAAATTTTTCCAAAATTACTACAAACAAAAAGTCATCAGAAAAAAAATGGGCCTCCCTAATAATTTTTTTCGGGCTGAACTCTCGAGCTTGGTGTTATTCTCGGCCCCTTCTATCACCCAACCTACCTTGTGGACCTATGGGGAAATTTTTCGGTCCACCCTAACTGTTATGGTTCTACATAAGACCTACCGTACAGCCGCTTATGCTGTAATTTTTCTACTTAACCAAAAAGAAAGAAAAAGGTTAATCTTTAAATATTTTATTCTTGCATTATTTGGTTTTTTGTTTTGTTTGTGATGCAAGTTAATGTAAATATCATTACAGTAACCTTAATGGTGAATTCTTAAGAAAAAACTAGTAAATAACTACATATAGTTCAGTTAATAATCATGAATAAGTTTACATAAAAAAAAATATGCTTTTTTTTTTTTTATTTCAACAACAGCATGTATTTCCACAAAAATCGTAAAAGCTAGTTAATTTTCGTGGTTATATTCCAGTCTTATGCTACATTATCTTAGTAATTCATTACAAAAAAATATAAAATTTCAGGTTACATGTTGTAATCAGTGTATTCCCTCTTCATACTGGGAGATTAACATGTTTATTTTTTTTTATTTCGTTTATTTACGGGTGCCTTCTCCTTCTTCTGCTTGTCCTTGATTCGAAATTATTGTAACAGAGGTTTTGAAATGACTTCCAGGTGGTGGGTCATTTTGCCCCAAAAATTTAGGATTTAATAATAAGGTAAGTAAAAACGTTAGCTCTCACTTACAGGTTAAATTTTGCAAAAAAAAAATCAAGTGCGAGAGACGAAAGCAGAAGGAAAAGAGACATCGTACATTTGTATATTTTTTTTTCTCTTTTTTTCTTTTTGTTTTTTTTTTTATAAAAAATTTACTTTATGTATCAATGTTTAGTTCTTGTATTTATTTTTGTTTATATAAAAAAATTAAATTATATTTGCATAGCTACTATTTTTGATGTAGTCCACGTTGTTGTTCATGTCTCATCTTATAGATGTTTGGTTATAGTTGGTGAAGTATGTGATGTTGTCGTTGATCAAGATGTTTTCTTTATAAAGATGTTTTCGTGTAAAATTTTATTCCATCTCGGATATTTGGTATACTTTTAGTTTAAGTTTTATATTTATTGGTGTGAGTGCCCGCTTTTGGAGCAAATTTAAGTTCACTGTATCTTCTGAGAAACAAGTTGCATTTCTGAGATGTAAATAGCGACACGTTGGTATGAACTTTAATTCACAATTCGCACAATTACGTGATGGGCCAAATTTTCATGAACCACATCTCCAGAGTACGTTCGCACCTTGGAATTATTAATTTGTCAGGGAAAAATAATCTTGCACAATCAAATCAAAACGTTATTTGTCGAAAAAAAAGGAGCTGACAACGTTTAACTTTTGTTGTCACTTCTTTGTTTTGTT
This sequence comes from Meiosimyza platycephala, assembly GCA_963662105.1. Taxonomy (NCBI): domain Eukaryota; kingdom Metazoa; phylum Arthropoda; class Insecta; order Diptera; family Lauxaniidae; genus Meiosimyza; species Meiosimyza platycephala. The sequence goes on from OY759208.1 coordinate 61,079,290, forward strand.
GTGGTGTTCTGTTTTTTTTTTTTTTATTTTTACTTAAATGTCATTACATTATCTTTTGTTTTATGACTGTCAGATTTTCTCGTTGAATGTGTATGTGTATTGTCCCTTTTTCACTACGTCTTTTCTTTCTCTTATTTTTACTTTATATATATATGTTCTTCTGGTATGTGGTGGAGCGCTAGCGCTTCATCACTCAACTGTCCGCGAATTAACTTATTTCTTTTAGCATATACAAAAAAGAACCTTTGAACTAATTTTTATTAAATTTTAAGCAACTTCAATTATATTGTCGTGTGAAACGCCAGCGCTTCACCACTACCGTTTCCGCGAACTTGACGCGTTGTTTTCAGGTTAAAATTTATTACCGAAACCAAAAATTTAAATGTTTTATTTTATTTTAATTTAATATTTTATTTTAATATTTTCGTATGTACAAATGCACGTTGTGCAGAGTATTAAGTTACACTGTTGTGGATTACATTCACTAATACTTTTAATCCATGAAACCATTTTAAATTGCCAAATCTATTTCTAATCCGATAAAGTGGGTTTGATTTTTTTCTTTTTCTTCGCCCGTTTGAATAATCTTTAAAATTTTCACCGGAATAAAACCCTCGCACAACCGACTTGTGACAACGTCCATATCAAATCCTCGCGTGCTCTCAGACCTTTTCCTTTGTTCGCCCTCAGTTACAGCAACCGACGCGCAGATCAGTGATCTGATTGGCTGTAACTGAGCGCGCAAAGAAAAGTCTCGAACATAGGACGCGATAAAGCGATATTTAGTTGACAAAAATGTCAATGTGACATTTCTGGCTCAACTTTTCTATTTGCCGCGCTAGTGTCCAACAGATGGCCCATTGTTCAGGGTTAGTGCCGTTACAAACCTCTGAACAATCTGTAGCGCGTTCTGAGTAATTTCTTCCCGAATACCCAGACCGGGTATTGTTATTGATCTGTAGATTTATTGTCTGCGTCATCGCCATTAACATTTTCTCGAACTTTGACATATCTACAACTTCACCACTTGCAGCCGTTCCAGAAGCTTCCTCCATTTTCGCTGTTGATTCTGAGACATCACTATAAAATTCATGCTCTTCCAGGTCTACCCCTTGAGCCTCAAGAGCCTGCCGTAAGCGTTTCTGTAACTCCAACTTTCCACCAGATGAGTGCAGATTCAGCTGCTGCAACTCCTTCTTTAGTTGATCCACTTTTAGTTCGTCAAACTTAACCATTTTTTTTTACACAATCCCACTTCTGACACCAATTGTTACGAAACTTCCTGTCCCTTTGACAGTAAATTCAATCTCTTACACTTTTCTGAGTTCGATCACTGGATTGTGTAATAATCAAGAAAAACGCAATCTTTATTTAATTATAAAATGGTTTATTTAAATCACAAACGTTAGTTTTTACACAGTACAATTGTTTATTTAATCTTTACATTCAAATTCTATACACAAACGTTATACTTTATTACTTAAAATCCACTATATCACTTTAGTACTTAAATTCAAATGTTCTCACTTAAGATCAAAGAGAATAAATAATAAAAAAAGATTTCATGGATGCGTCTAAACATAAAATGTTGCGATTGTGCGGTGTGGTCGTGATTTGGTCTAAAACTACGCCGTGAAATCAAGATCCACAGGAGAATTTTTACTCAAAAAAGTGGTCGAACGCGTCATAGAAAAGCGAAATTGAAAAAGGAGATTTAACTGAACTCGTTTGTTTGCAATCGTTTTTCATTTTCGTTCGTATTGTATTTTGTTTACATTTTTTCTTTCGTATGCTGCATACAAATTTCATTTTATATGCAATTCATATTAATGGATTTCATATGAAATTAAATTCGGTAGGTCATTATGGGAATTTGGCAACAATGCTAAATGATTGAAACGAAGTGTTTTATTCTAATTAACTTATGTTATTTTATTTTATTTTTGGTTCATATCTTTCGTTTTTTTTTTTTTGCAATTTAAGTTAAATGATAAATTATGAAAAATATAAAATATATCATAAACACATAAAAAATTTAATTTTTACTTAAGTAGGATTTTCATTGCAGCATAAGCGAAGTAAAAACCTGCACACACACACACATATGTATGCATGCGCTTGTTTGGTTTTTGCTGATCGTATTTGCTTTTGTGCATGAATACAAAATCATCCCTTATTTTGAAAAGCTTCGTCGCATATGCGAAGTCATTTTCTGAATTCTATTTGAATTTATATACATATGTAATTAATTATGTTTTATTATTATTGAAATTATTTATACTATTTGCATTGTATTTTGTATTATATTTCGCAGGCTGCATAGAAATTTCATTTTAAATTCAATTCATATCGAGATTTTTTATTTAATTTAATCTTATATGCAATTAATATTAAAAATTTGTATTTGATTAATAGAGATTGAATAAATTATAAAAATCTTCGTCTCATATGCGAAGTCATTTTCTGAATTCGGCATTAATATTGAAAATTATATGTGACTTTATATATGTAACTAATTGTTTTATTAATATTGAAAATTAGAAAAGTTCAAAACAAATTTTACTAAATGAAAGTACTTTAGTAATTAGTTATTGATTTAAATTTTTCATGGAACTATTAAAATTATTAAAAAATCCAAAAATTCAAAACAAATTCGGTTGAATTATAGTGTTTAGGAAATTTTGTTTTCCTCGAGTTGAGCAAGGACAATTTTTAGTTTGATGCTGCTACGCCTTCCGTTGTGCGCCTTAATAGGTATATGTTGATTATTGATTGAGCTGTAAATATATAAATTAAGTAATGAAAAAAGTAAATTTGTACTGCGACTTACGATCAATGACAGGTGTTTAAATATAGCTTCAGTCAATTAGTGATCATTTATTTCCCAAAAAAGCAGTCTTGAAAAAGCGATCAAAAAGTTAGTAATTTATCTGAAATTTCATAACATTATGAGATGCAAATTTTATTTAATTTTTTTTTAACTTACGGACGAGTTCAATGTTGAAGAATTATATTTATTGTTTGAAATGACTTTGGGCATAATATGAAGCATTATGTAAATTCACTTCTTGAACGATAACAGGAGAAATTAAAAAATCCATAACATAAAGAAATAGATTTTTTAGCATTGAAAAATGCTATTTATGTTAAAAACAATCATGGATCTGAAAATACATTGTTATGTTTTATGCAATGGAAAAATTTTATTTTTTATGACTTACGGCTTTGATGATAGAAAAAATTCAATCATTGGTGGAAATTGCCTTCCAGGTGAAAAGTGTTATGAAAAATTCGTTTTGTAGCAAACGAATTTGGTCAACCATTGGTGGAAATTACCTTCCAGCACAATGTAGACTTTGGCGAAAAGTCTGATGAAAAATTCGTTTTGTAGCAAACGAATTTTGTTAAATGTTGAAAATGCTATTCTCAACCATTGGTGGAAATTACCTTCCAGCACAATGTTATTTATAGAGCGGTGATGCAATATAACGAGCGAGTTTTTGGGACGTGCCAAAAGTCTGCGGACAGCGATCACAGCAAAAGTACCAATTCATCCATTAGCACAGTATCTTAGTGCCTTATACACTTGCCTTGCACGCTGTAGATCGATGTTCGAATCCCAGTTCAGCAAAAAATTTTTTTTTTTTATTTTCCTACGACTGATAAAATTTCAACCAATTTGAAGGAAAGACAAAGATGCTACAGCAAGCAAAATAATAGAAACAAATTTTTTTTAAAATTTTTATAATTTATTTAATCTCTATTAATCAACTACAAATTTTTAATATTAATTAATTAATTGCATATAAGATTAAATTAAATAAATATAATAAATAATATAAAAATGAAAATGACTTCGCATATGCGACAAAGCTTTTCAAAATAAGGGATGATTTTGTATTCATGCACAAAAGCAAATACGATCAGCAAAAACCAAACAAGCGCATGCATACATATGTGTGTGTGTGTGCAGGTTTTTGCTTCGCTTATGCTGCAATGAAAATCCTACTTAAGTAAAAATTGAATTTTTTATGTGTTTATGATATATTTTATATTTTTCATAATTTATCATTTAACTTAAATTGCAAAAAAAAAAAAAAAAACGAAAGATATGAACCAAAAATAAAATAAAATAACATAAGTTAATTAGAATAAAACACTTCGTTTCAATCATTTAGCATTGTTGCCAAATTCCCATAATGACCTACCGAATTTAATTTCATATGAAATCCATTAATATGAATTGCATATAAAATGAAATTTCTATGCAGCATACGAAAGAAAAAATGTAAACAAAATACAATACGAACGAAAATGAAAAACGATTGCAAACAAACGAGTTCAGTTAAATCTCCTTTTTCAATTTCGCTTTTCTATGACGCGTTCGACCACTTTTTTGAGTAAAAATTCTCCTGTGGATCTTGATTTCACGGCGAAGTTTTAGACCAAATCACGACCACACCGCACAATCGCAACATTTTATGTTTAGACGCATCCATGAAATCTCTTTTTATTATTTATTCTCTTTGTTAAGATCCACTGTGTTCCACTGTTCAATATAAACTGTGTCTCTGCTGCTCATATGACAGCCTTTTATACTAAAGTCATCATTTGCTAGAACCATCTGCCGTTGTCTAGAATGTCGTTTCCAGTGCCTTCTAGATGGCTTTATCGACGTTGATAATGTCGTACCACTTTATCATTTATAGTACAGAAAACATGCTACATGTCGCTAGATGGTGTTATTTTTCTACGGTCAGTGATGCACGTATTTTTCTACGATGCAAGTATTTTCTTACGGTCAGTGATGCACGTATTTTTCTTACGGTCAGTGATGCACGTATTTTTCTACGGTCAGTGATGCAAGTATTTTTCTACGGTCAGTGATGCTAGCTAATATCGTTTAATAATTATTACGAGAGTTTTCTGGCATAAACCAAATTTCGCTACAATATTTAACAGAATTCCAGCGTGCGAAGTAAATACCGCCAGCGTAAAATTTTTGCAGTGAAAATCGTATGGGAGAAGAGAGTGCAACCAAAGAAATATATATTAGAAGAACAACATTCCGGCAAATGTCGATAATTGGATCGTACTTTAACGTGGTTGACGAGAGATTTACGGTCTTAGAATCAGGGGAAATGTGATTTTGGATTTTGTTGCGCATTGGGGATTTTAACAGTGACGTACAATTCCCTCTGCTCTGCCATTTTGTATTTTATTAGGATTTTCTATTTTATTTATTTTAATTTATATGAAGTTTTTTGAATATATTCCGCCATTTTTTATTTACATTTTATAAATAAATAATTAATTATTTTACATTTGAGCTGCATTTGAGAAAATTCATTTTTATTGCTACCAAGCAACCAGCAAATCCAGAAGCAGGATATTTATTTTGACTTCTCCAAAAGAACAAATTTGCAACCGATCCCGCGTAATTTGCGTTGTTGTTGCCTTTTGTGTTAAGAAAAATTCAGTGGAAAAAATCCTAGCAAAATGCGTGCAATTGTTGTTGTTTTTTTGTAGCTTACAACCGATCCCGTTATTTGTATTGTTGTTGCTTTTTGTCAGCCGAAAAATTCAGATGAAAATTGCCACATATTATATTCCTGTTGTTTGCTTGTATGTGTTTCACATTTTGCTATTTGTCGCAACCAGAGTTTTTTGCCAAGGGGGTTTTAATCTAACGAAATTAATTACTTATATTTTACATATTTGCTTGTTTTACTTGAAACAAATCATTAGTTAACACAAGTTAATACCTAAATAAATTAAATAAGAATAGTTTAATCACTAGCACTTATTCAGCATTTAAAAAAACACGAAAATCAAATTTTGAAATACAAAAAAATTAAACTTCTTTAAAATTAACAAAGAAACTAAGTCAAAATGTCAAAATACACTGTCACTATAACCGTGTTACTTTAATTTGAACTTAAGCCTTTGCAAATTCAAAAATATTTATGTTGGGGGCGTCAGCCTCCTGGATCCCTTGATCAACAACATGCATTTTCAGTTCAAATTGAAAAATACAAATAATATTCATCTTGTTTGATTTGCTGAGCGCCTGCTTCAAACAAAAATTCGTTTGTCTTACAGCTTGAATTGAAATTATTTTACAAATATCAAAATATTCTTCAATTTCTATATTTTTCAACATATTCATGAAAAGAACAATAAAGGTTACATCAATTTGTCCTATCAAAATTTGACAGCTAAATCTGGTTCCGTAGCTGTCAAAATCCAATGCAAAATGTAAGCAAATAAATTGAATAGAAAAATTTTTTGACAGCTATGGAGCCAGATTTAGCTGTCAAATTTTGAAAGGACAAATTAATGTAACCTTTATTGTTCTTTTCATGAATATGTTGAAAAATATAGAAATTGAAGAATATTTTGATATTTGTAAAATAATTTCAATTCAAGCTGTAAGACAAACGAATTTTTGTTTGAAGCAGGCGCTCAGCAAATCAAACAAGATGAATATTATTTTTATTTTTCAGTTTGAGCTGAAAAACGCATGTAGTTGATCAAGGGGTCAAGGAGGCTGAAGCCCCCAACATAAATATTTTTGAATTTTCAAGGACTTAAGCCCAAATAAAACTAACACGTCGGCAGTGGCAGTGTATTTAAGCATTTTTAATTAGTTTCTTTGTTAATTTTAAAGAAAGTTTAATTTTTTTGTATTTCAAAATTTGATTTTCGTGGTTTTTTAAATGCCGAATCAGTGCAAGTGATTAAACTATTCTAATTTAATCTATTTAGGTATTAAGTTGTGTTAACTAATGACTTGTTTCAAGTAAAACAAGAAAATATGAAAATATAAGTGATTAATTTCGTCAGATTAAAAAGCCCCTTGGCAAAAAATTCTGGTTGCGACAAATAGCAAAATGTGAAACACATACATACAAGCAAACAACAGGAATATAATATTTGCTAATTTTCGTCTGAATTTTTCGGCTGAAAAAAAGCAACAACAAAACAAATAACGGGATCGGTTGTAAGCTACAAAAAAACAACAACAATTGCACGCATTTTGCTAGGATTTTTTCCACTGAATTTTTCTGAATACAATAGGCAACAACAACGCAAATTACGCGGGATCGGTTGCAAATTTGCTCTTTTGGAGAAGTCAAAATAAATATCCTGCTTCTGGATTTGCTGGTTGCTTGGTAGCAATAAAAATGAATTTTCTCAAATGCAGCTCAAATGTAAAATAATTAATTATTTATTTATAAAATGTAAATAAAAAATGGCGGAATATATTCAAAAAACTTCATATAAATTAAAATAAATAAAATAGAAAATCCTAATAAAATACAAAATGGCAGAGCAGAGGGAATTGTACGTCACTGTTAAAATCCCCAATGCGCAACAAAATCCAAAATCACATTTCCCCAGATTCTAAGACCGTAAATCTCTCGTCAACCACGTTAAAGTACGATCCAATTATCGACATTTGCCGGAATGTTGTTCTTCTAATATATACTTCTTTGGTGCAACTCTCTACCCTCTTTACTCAAATCTAATCTACCGTCAGCGGTAGCGGCATTTATGTATTAAACAGAACTCTGGCGTAAATGCCGCTACCGCTCTTCTCCCATACGATTTCCTTGGCAAACATTTTACGTTGGCGGTATTTACTTCGTACGCCGGAGTTCTGTTTAATGCATTAAGCTCCCAATTTTTATTAAATAAAGAAATTTATCAAGCCATTTTTTAGTTCTAAGAATAAGTAAGTATGCAATCAAAAAACGTCGGTCGGATCTAGTTTCGAAGACGGAGCCTCAAATTTTGACAAATATTTTTTGAAAAAACCGTTATAGAAAAAAAATGGTAATAACTTACACATAACTTTTTTAAAAGTTTAAAAAGTCCAGTTTTTTTGCATTAAATGATGTATAGTTTGTTCTAATTTTTTGCACACTTACCCTTTTTTTACCGCAAAACAAAAATATTTGTTGAATGAATTCGTTTTAAAACTTAACACATAGTGTAACTGTGCGGTTTAGCCTTTATTTGGATTAAAAAAAAATGTTGTCATTTTTTTTTGTGTTGGTGGCTTAAAAGAAGCAACAAAACAAAAAAATTAAGGAGAGTTTATTGTTTGAACTTCGAACAGAAACACCAATTCAGCACAATACGTTTTTAAAATCGAAAAATGTTGGGCCAACTTCACATACACATTTTTGTATGATTTATAGTTTTTTGCAAGTTTTATATAACAAAAGTTGAAATATTTTTTTTTTCAATACGGCACATCATAACACAAGTCGAGCACAATACAGCAGAATTTTTTTTTTTTAAATCGAAAAGTGGTAAGCCAACTTCACATACATATTTTTTGTATGATTTATAGTATTTTGCAAGTTTCATATAACAAAAGTTGAAATATTTTTTTTTTAAATACGGCACATCATAGCACAAGTTGAGCACAATACAGCACAGCAATTTTTTTTTTTAAATCGAAAAGTGGTAAGCTAACTTCACATATATTTTTGTATGATTTATAGTTTTTTGCAAGTTTCATATAACAAAAGTTGAAATATTTTGTTTTGCAATACGGCACATCATAGCACAATTCGAGCACAATACAGCACAACAAATTTTTTTTTGAAAATCGAAAAGTGGTAAGCTAACTTCACACATTTTTATAAATGATTTTTTTCATTAAATACTTGGAACTATTTTTTTTGCGATACGGCACACCAGAGCACAAGTCGAGCACATTACAGCACAACATCAATTGTTTGAAAAATAGAAAAGTGGTAAGCTAACTTCACACGCAAAAAATATTATTGCTCATAAAAGTCGAAATTCCAGGAATAAATTTATATCCTTTACGGCACATAGCAGCACATCACGAGCACATTACAGCACAAGCTCACTTTTTTATAAATATCAAAAGTGGTAAGCTAACTTCACACTAAAAAATTGTTTTGCTTATAAAAATCGAATCCTACGAACGATTTTTTTTTTAAATATGGCACATCACAGCACAAGTTGGGCACATTGCAGCACAAGTTATATTTTTTGAAAATCAAAGAGTGGTAAGCCAACTTCACAGACATGACTGGATGCAGTGATTTGATCCTGTCGGTTCTGCTGTAGCTGGATTTGGTGAAGTGTTGGACATTGGAGGCTCCTGATTGGAGTTATTGGGATTTGATTCCTGGTTGCTGTTGGCAGTTTTTTTTTCTTCTTTTTGGCGCGGTTCTTACTGGAAATTATATGGTGAGAGTGTGTTGGTTACTACTTGTGTTGGTTGATGCTTGTGTGGGTTACTGCTGGTGTTGGTTTCTGCTGACAGTTTGAAATAAGTGTTGCCATTTGTCACAGAAAAAAAAAGTATTACATTATTTAAAATACTGCTATATATACAATATTATATTTTATTCCACAACAAAGAAAATGGGTAGCAATGATAATTGTGCCAAGTGCGATACTGCAGTTACTAATACCGATTTTGCCTGGCTTTGTGATGGCTACTGTGAAAGGTGGTATCACTCGAACTGTGTTAAGATAAATAAATCTTTACACAAAAAAATGGATGTAGTTAAGGGTTACTTTATGTGGTTGTGCGAGGAATGCAAAAACATTTTTCATAATTCTATGCTAAAGAATGTCAATACATTTATGACAAAGGTAAACAAAAGCATGGAAACCGTCGTGGAAGCAGTAAAGTTGAGCAAATCCAAACCTACCACTCCTACATATTCTGAAGTTTTAAAGCAATCTGTTCAAAAACCTATTAAGCAAAATGTAAACGGCATAATCATTAAGCCAAAAGATAAAAACGCTTCTCATGCTGAAACAATGAACAAGGTAAAACAACTACTTAATCCAGTTAAATTGAAAGTGGGTGTACAAAGCATCAAACAGTTAAGGGATGGAACAATCCTTATTAAACCAGGAAGCACCAATTGTGCAGGCATTATAAAGGCTGAGGCTGAAAAGAGTTTAGGAGTAGATCATGATATCAAGATCAATTCACTTAGAAATCCGAGGATTTCCGTACATAATGTAAACACGCGCTATGAATCCAGTGAGGAACTAAAGACAGCCCTTGTTGCACAGAATGCAGAAATTATGCAGACTGATAATATTCAAATAGTTTATACTAGAGAGTTAAGAGGAAAGTACAATTATGTTCTCGAGTGTAACCCTAATACATTTAAAAAACTAGTTAATAAATACATTAACATTGGATGGCGCGATCACTACATAAAAGAGCATATTTTCGTGCCTAGGTGTAGTAAATGCCGTGTCTATGGTCATTTTAAAGCAAGCTGTACAAGTGCTGCTATTTGTGGAAAATATAGTGAACCACATTATACCTGGAACTATACTGGCAGCAATTTAGTATGCAGCAATTGCAAATTTAAAAATTTATCATGTACTGGGCATTATATACATATAATATTAAATTTTCTCGTTATAAATACATATACAATGGATAGTACGAACTTTGTATCTATCACTTACTTAAATGCACGCAGTATGCGAAATAAAATGGATGAATTTGAAACCTTTGTGCAAGCCAATCCGCAAATAAAAATATTTGTTGTAAACGAAACATGGTTAAAGACAAACGATGAAAAATATATTAAGGTTCCAGCATGGAATATTCTATTCAAGAGATGATAAAGGCGGTGGAGGCACGGCCATTTTAATTAAAAATGGTATAAATTTTAATGTGGTGGATAAAGTACACTTCTGCAATGGACTGGTTGTTGAGATTACTAGTTCTTTTCCCAAAATCTATATTGCCACTGCGTACCGTTCAGAAAATGATTGCCCTTTTCAATATAGTGATTATGTAGATCGTTTGTTTAATACATTTCAGAATCTAATTTTTATTGCTGACACTAACATCGACTTAATAAAGTCTGACATGAGTGTACAGTATTACAAAAACACTATTGAAAGCTCCGGTGCTACAGTAATCAATCCAGTTTCAAAAGAATGTGCCACGAGAGTCACTAACAATACTGCAACTGTAATAGATCATGTGGTCACTAACACTAGCCTAAACATATTTAAAATTGAAATGTCACTTAAAGACTATCCACGTCTGGACCATAAAATTATACATGTGTCTGTTGATAAAGTAAAAGTAATGCTAAATCCCATGAGAGAGGTCACTATAAAAATACTTGATTATAAGAAGTATTACAATACCATGAAGTGCTTATTAGAACGAAATTCAGTGAACGAAATTGTATCAATGATGGCTGAAGCTAAGGTAATAAGTACCAGAATTAAGGTGTTTAAAATTAGAGGGCATGATTGGATTAACCAGAAAGTAATGGATGCAATTAAACAAAAGAACAAACTCTTTAAACTGTTTAAAAAAAGTTCAAATAATACTCAACTCGAAAATGCATATAAACGCTCAAAAAATATTGCTACTGCACTAATAAGAAAAACTAAACAAGAAGCTTTCAATAACTCTATAAGAAGAGCAGCTGGAAATGGAAAAAAATTATGGGCTGCTATCAACAAATTTGTTTTCAACAAGCATAATAAAGGAACAGAGAACATTTCAGGACTGACCATTAATGGTTCATTGATAAGCGACCAGCAAGAAATGGCCAATTACTTCAACAAGCATTTCAAATCAGTGGGCCGTACCCTGGCTAATGCAATTAGTGTTTCAAACTCAGTAGTTAGAAACAATATCAACAATATGACGATGTAGCAGGTATCATTATGTCATTAAAAAATGAGGCTGCTCCTGGAGATGATGGCATTGATGCTAAGGATGTTAAATCTATCTGTAATTTGGTAGCTTCAGTCCTCAAAAAGCTTATAAATAACATGTTTACCTCCGGAGTTTTCCCACAAATTTTAAAAAACACGGTAATAGTTCCAATACATAAGGGTGGCAATAATGATGACATAAACAACTATCGTCCAATTTCAATATTGAGTGTCCTCGCAAAAATATTTGAATGAGCTCTCAATAATAGGTTGGTGTCCTTTATTAATAAAACTATTAAGTTTGATCCGCATCAGTTTGGGTTTGAAAACAATTGCAGCACCGAAGCGCGCTAGCAAAAATGTTAAGAAATATTAATAACAGCTTAGACGAGAAAAAATACGTTGCCGCTGTATTTATTGATTTGAAAAAAGCATTTGACACGGTTCAACATGATATTGTATTGGAAAATCAATGCTCTAATAAAAAGCTATCTATCACTTAGACCGCTTAAGACTAAAATTGGTAGTGTTCAAACCTTGGACCAACCTTGTGTCTACTTTACATTCATAATATTAAAAATGCAGAGCTTATTGCTTCGTACAACATATTTGCTGATGATACTTGTCTAGTATATGCTGCTGAAAATGAAACTGAGCTTGAAACTTTAGTCAATAATGGCCTTCTGCTATTCTTAAAACTTGCAGCCGGCAATAAACTAACTGTCAATGAAAGTAAAACAAATTATATGGTATTAACCAACAGAAATAAATACCCAATTAACCCAATTCTGCGATTAAATAATGTGATACTTCAGCAAGTAAGTTCTGTGAAACATCTTGGTGTGTTATTGGATAGTAAATTATCATGGTATGATCATGTTAATTGTCTCATCAAAAAAGTAGTTCCAATTGTTGGTGCAATTAGGAGATCTAAACTTGTATTAGCAAAATCTACGGCAAAACTTTTGATTACCTGGCAAGTATTAACGCATTTCGATATAACATCATCAACTGGTCTTCATGTTCGCAAACGCTTCGAATTACATGTGAACATTTTATCACAAAAGCTATTAAATCCTTGTTCTACTACGATAGACTATATAGTACAGCACTGGTTTATGAAGAAACAAAATTGTTACGTCTCAACATAATCATTCCGCTTGAAAAAATAAAATTTGTCCATAAAGTCATTAACAAGAATATCAAGCAGAATCTGAAAATTGACTTACGAAGTGATATCACCAACAGGACTATAAGATCATCGCACAACATACAAATTCCGCAAAGCCGAACTCAGAAACATTGCGAAAGTCTTATACCCTCAGCGTTAAGGGTATACAATAAACTTCCAACTGATTTACGTCGTATTAGTAACTTCAGCAAATTCTCATGGAAAGTTCTTTGCCATGTAAAGGACAACTTCATTTATATAAAACATGTGATATATAAGAGTATTATAATTAAATTTTATGCTATTTAAAAATGTGATACTTGGAATAATAATGTTATATTATACTCGATTATTGTTAAATAAGCAACAAATTATCATAGGTTACTGTTAAATTAGTGAATTCGAAACTAGATGAATTAATGAAACTAATATGTATTGTATTGCTCTCAGTTATCCCACCACTAGCCACTGGCTGAAGGGATAAACTTAGTTTTCTAAGCAAACTCTAAATGTAAAGATGAGTTATTATTATATTTTGTATTTAAAATTTAATAATAATATATAATAAATAAATAAATAAACAGGAAAATCGTTATCAATGTGTTGGAGTTTCAGTCAGTCATTTCTTGTAGGGATGTTGTTTTAATTTTAATTTTTTTTTTGTCTCGGGCTTTGCTCCTAAAAATATGATTACTGTAAGTGTACGTAAAAGTAATGTAATAGATAGTATACATATCTACATTTGAATTCGGCTGTTGCAAAACGTAGCGCGCGCGCGACTGCGGCAGAAAGAAAATAATTTATCATATACGCATATAAAGCGGAGAGCGCAGACACAACTACAAATGCATTGAAGAGCGTTGAAGGGAACTACGTGTGTGGTAGTGCCCAGCTCTGATCATGATTCAAATAGTGACAGTCGACTATCACCTTACCCATGGTATAATCATATAAGGTAAAAGCATCTTGTCAAAAAATTAAATTGCAACACTGAGAGAGAAGTGCTGGAAAAGTCAAAATCATATAAAAATAAAATAGTTGTTGTTGTTGACAAAATTATTACGTATTGTTTGACATTTCCAGCACTCGAAAAAAAGGCAACATTTTTCAGTGCAGTAACCATGTTAGTTAAATCATGACCTTACCGAATACCTCCCCATGTCTGCGTACGAGCAATTTTTCAAAGCGCGCTAGTAAACGCGCATTGTAATGTACGTTGGAGCTATGCTAAAACGCGCGTTGTGGGAAAAGCGCATTGAAAAAACGCTGGTGTGAACTAAGGCTGAAAGAACGTACGTTGATGGTGTGGGTCATTGCATATAAGTTTGAGTAATGCTGAAACGCGCGTTGTAATGTACGTTGGAGCTTTGCTAAAACGCGCGTTGTGGGAAACGCGCATTGAAAAAACGCTGGTGTTAACTAAGGCTGAAAGAACGTGCGTTGATGGTGTGGATCATTGCATATAAGTTTGAAACGTACGTTGAAAAAATTACTCTGAATTGATATGCCGGCATGTAAGTGCAGTGTAAGTAAATAGTGACTTATGATCAGTTTTGACATTATATATGTTATATATATGCCTTTCCTTTTCTTTGATATATCATTCTAATCTATCATAGATGTCAAGTTGGTTGGATTAACGAATAATTTTATATGAACATATTAGAATTAAGCTTCAATTTCAGTTTCAATACAAAACACAGAATTTTATCAATTCCTTTCTTTTCAACTTTCTGTATTTTCTTTGTCCACTCAAAATGACATGGATATGCCGCGTCTCGACCGTGCCCATACACGTTAAACAAATTTGACAATCAGAATATTTGTTGTCAGCCATGGCATTTGTTTTTTTTTTAATTGTCCTGAATAATTCATGGATTTATGAATAATGCTATCTCTTTTTCGCTTATAATTATCTTCTTTTGGATGTAATATAATTAAAACCATTTCTTTTAATAGTGAAAACAGTGTCTGCTAAGTGAAAATTGATTTTAACAAGAAAAATGAATAAAACAAATAAATTAATTAAGTTAATTAATTAAAAATATTGAGAATTTGTTTGCAAATAAAGTAAATAAGATTCAAAATGAATGAAGTTATAGTGAAACAAGAAGAACCAGACACAAGTTTTGAAATTGATGAAAGTTGCAAAGAAACTTGGCAGAAGCAGCCGCCTCAGAAACAGAAAACCCAACGTCAGTCGGTGCAAACTCGGTTGTCTAATACAACCACTCCATTAAGCGTTGACTGGAAACAAATCGATGCTTCGGGCATTTCTAGTAGCTCCGCTTATAGCGGGGCTGTCGCCGGACAACTGCAGCGAGAGCCTTTGCAGGGTCAAAGTAATATGTTCTCAGACAGTGCTTATTCATTAGGAACACGCTGTGGCGAGATTTTTGTCGCTAAAAATGCCAAGCAATGGACATTTGTATGCACGTTTTGCAATAAAAGTACGAGGGATATCGGTGATTTTATTTGTCATATAAAAATAAAACATCTTGAATCGGATGTATTTGAGCAGCAATATGAAAACGAGTACTATGCAGATACTGTTAATGCAGACCAGGACGCTTTTGCCCAAGATCAAGATGTAAGACCCAACTTTAGGCATAATCGTAGAGCAATCGAAATTATACCAATAAACTACCATCAGGTTCCACCGCGTTCAAGTGGTTTATTTAAAAATTTGTATTCCTCTACAAAGCAGAAAAAAATCAAAAGAATATCTGAGGTTGGTTTGGTTTAGATTAATGTATGTGCGTGTGTGTATAAAAGGTTTCCAGCTAGCATTTTGTGAAAATTTCAATCAAAATTGAGTCATATTTGACTGCAGTATGATATATCAAATATGCGCTCACTTTACTATCAAAACGGTACCCTAGATATGACTCCATATGAAGAGTCTTTTGTGACAGTTATTTTCAAACAGTTTTCACTCATATTTGGTTTCATTTTTGACTGTTATATGATTGGTATTTTAGTCATTTTTCACTCATATTTGTATTCATTTAGGACTAATATATAATAGGTTTTTCTAGCCATTTTCTACTATTTTGAAGTAGTTTTTGACTGTTTATTTCAATAATTTTTGGCTTTTTGTTTTCTATTTGGTTATACATATTAGTATTAAATAAAATAAAAAAAAAAAACTGTATTTATAGTACTTCGCGTATCCTTGCCGTTCTTTTCATCATTATCTGTCCTATATGTATAAGTTTACTTATTGGGCTAGAATTTGCAACTGGGTCACTTTTAAAAATATGGTTATTTGGCTTAAGTTTACTTTAGCTCACATTCGCAAACCTTTTTAAAACCAAACTTATCTTATGTGCTTTTTAATTCTAAGAAGAAATATGTAATCAAAAAAAGTCGCTCGGATCTGGTTTCGGAGATATAGCCATTGGAAGTCGCGGATATAACTTTTGGAAAAATCATTATAAGTTCGGAACCGCTGCATGGATATCAAAAATATGGGTGTCCAAAGAAAGATAATTTAATGGCCTATAAGTGGAGAGCAAGCCTAAGAAATTTAACCCATAGTTTTGGAGATATTACCATTTTTCTAAAATTTTGACCAATTTTTTTTTAAAAAACCGTTATTTTTTCCAAAAAATGTCTGAATGACCTATAACTTTTTTAGCTTCTTAAGAAAGGATAATTTATTCCCCTTAAAATGGTGTATCGTTTGTTCCAAATTTTTGCATATTTACCCCCTTTTTGACCGAAAAACAAAAAAATTTATTCAATGAATTCTTATGTACATATATTGGACAAAAACAATAAAAAACCAACAACAACATCAAGAACAACAACAACAAAAACAACAACAATAAGAACAACAACAACAACAACAACAACAACAACTATTATTATAGGACGATTCTCATTATAAAACTTAAAAATTTTTATTAAAAATCGCGCGCGGCGCTTTTTTTTTCAATGCGACACATTATAAAACACAAAAATTTTTATTAAAAAGAAAGAATCGTCTTATAATCCGTTATAATAATCCGCTATAAGACAATTCTCATTTTAAAACTTAAAAATTTTTATTAAAAACTGCGCGCGATTATCTTTCCTTGGACACCCAAATTTTTGATATCCATGTAGCGGTTCCGAACTTATAATAATTTTTCCAAAAGCTATATCCGCAACTTTCGATGGCTATATCTCCGAAACCAGATCCGAGCGACACTTTTTTTTTTCATACTTTTTACTTATTTTTAACCCCCTTTTACCCCTAAAAAACAAAAAAATTGGAGAATGTGAGCTAAAGTAAACCTGTTCCGGTTATTTTTTAATTAAATTTTGGGAACAGGTTTAGCTAGAATTTGCAACTGGGTCACTTTTAAAAATATGGTTATTTGGCTTAAGTTTACTTTAGCTCACATTCGCAAACCTTTTTAAAACCAAACTTATCTTATGTGCTTTTTAATTCTAAGAAGAAATATGTAATCAAAAAAAGTCGCTCGGATCTAGTTTCGGAGATATAGCCATCGGAAGTTCCAGATATAGCTTTTGTAAACGAGATTATAGGTTGGGAACCCCAGTACGGATATCAAAAATACGGGTGTCATAAGAAATATAATTTAATGATCTTTAATAATGGTGAGTAAAGTTCTGAAATTTAACCTATAATTTTGGAGATATGACGATTTTTCTGAAATTTTGACTAATTTTTTTTTTTTTAAGAACAGTTATTTTTTCCCAAAAATGTGTTATGACCCTGTATTTTTTTATGATGTTAAGAAATCTTGATTCTCTTGCTTTAAAATTCTGTGGTCACAAGCAATAACAGCTTAAGTTGAAAATCATGCTTTCGAGAAAAATCACTTTTTATATACAGAATCGTTTCAGAAAAAAGTTAAAAAGTGTATCAGAAAAAATTGAATGCAAAATTAAAGATTTTTACACGCGCAATGCTTAGGTCCAAAAACGATAATGAAAGTTTCATTTGTTAAGAAGATATTTAATAAAAAGTAATATAAGTGTTTATGAAAGATGTAAAATACAAAATTGGAAAGATTATGTTGACATAGGTCTCTTGAAATCGTTCCAGTAAAAATGCATTATTAGCTTTAGTAGAGATAGAACTTGGGTTTAAACATTTTCAATTTGCAATAATCACTTATAAATACTTTGGCTCTTAAATTAACTCTCTTGTTTATGATAATTTATTTAGGAAAAAATGTGCAAGAACCGCTTAAGTCTTGAAAACATTTATGAAAACATTTTCTTAAGTATATTTTGGCGCTTATTGTAAATGTAATAGGACTCCAATACTACTTAAATCAATATGTTTTTATTAATATCTTTTTAAAAAATATTGTTAAAGAAATATGGGTATCATGTAAATATAAAGTTCTGTTAGTAGATTATGGTAGCATACATAACTCAATTCTTTCATGTGTCGACTTAGGCGGTAATCGATTGTGACTACAGAATTATGTACCATTTGTATATTTTTATTTTGATTTTATTTATTTTTCATCGAAAAAATTAAAATCACTTTGGTGAATTTTGGTATTAAAATATATGGTAATTATTGATTTTTCCGGCCTTTTTTGCTTGAAATTTGAGTATGTCAAACAGTGCAGTATGCTTATCAAGAATGTATACATATGTTGAGGGCGGAAACGCCTCCTTCATACTATTTTTGAGCTTGAAAACCGTTTAAGTCCTATGGTATGTCCAACACCGACTTCGCTAGCCACAGGGGTAAGTGGGCAGCCTTCGATCGCTGCTCAGGATCTACATCCTCCAGTACGTCCAACACCGGCTTCGCGGCGGTTCAGTCTTTCGCGGTTCAGTCTTTCGCGGTTCAGTCTTTAAAACATCCAACAACGGCTTCGCTAGCCACAGTAGGCGGCCTGTGGCCGCAGCTCAGGATTTAAAACTCCCAAAAGTCCGACACCGGCTTCGCGGCGGCTTCGGCTTCAGTCTATAAAATATCCAACACCTAGTTTGCTAGTTTTTACTAAATTTTTAAGTTTTATAATGAGAATCGTCTTATGATAATTGTTGTTGTACCAGCCGTTGTTGTTGTTGCTTTTTATTGTTTTTGTCCATAAATACATACTTTTCATGCGAATTCATTGAATATTTTTTTTTTGTAAAAAGGGGGTAACTAATTAAAAATTTAGAACAAACTATATATCATTTTCAAGGGAATAAACTAAGCTTTCTTAACATACTAAAAAATTATGGGTCGTTAAAACATTTTTTGAAAAAAAAGGTTTTTTTAAAAAAAATTGGTGAAATTTCAGAAAAATCGTCATACTTCCAAAACTATAGGTTGAATTTGAAAACTTTTTGGAACTTTAGTAAAGGCCATGGAATTATCTTTCTTATGACATATTTTTGATATCCATACAGGGGTTCTCAACTTATGATAGTTTTTACTAAAGCTATATCCGGAACTTCCGATGGCTATATATCCGAAACTAATTCCGAGCGACACTTTTTTTTATATTTCTTATTTATTTTGAACACTCTTTTACCCCTAAAAAACAAAATAAAATTGGAGAATGTCAGCTAAAATAAACTTAAGTCAAATTTTGTTATTAAGATAGTGGTATGTGCTAGAAATTAAAATGTAAAATGCATTTTTTTTGTTATAGGCAATTGAAAACCGGGGACAAAATTTTTTCAAAAGCTTATAACTTTTGAACGGATGCGACGGTGTTCGATTCGTATTCAAATAGAGCAGCGATTCTTAAACTGTGGTCCGCGGACCCCTGGGGGTCCGCGAAGCCATTCTGGTTGTCCGTGAAACAATTTTGACACCAATAATTTTACATCATAAAACTTTTCGCTTTATTTAAGTAACTAATTAATTAAAAATTCTACATGGACATGGCTTTTTGAATGATTGCACATATTTTTAAAAAACAAAGTGTGCATTTACTTTTGTTCAAACCCGGGATGCCCAGCACCTAACTGTTTCCACTCTTCCCACTGTTTGACAACATTATCAATTTTTGTAAGTTTTAATTTGAGCCTACAAGGTGCAGCTTCAAATAAATTTAAAATTGAAGTTAAGAGCTAAACACAGTAGGGATGTGCGATATCGTCCATATTTTTCCTATACGTTAATAAAGCGTACAAAATTGATACTAGACAATTTATCGCAGAGAAATAGAACAAATTCTATTTTTTGGTGATTTTTGACACAGAAGCTAAATCGCAAGACCCAACGGTATTTAGCTATTTAAAATAAAAGCGATTATAATAATACGAATTATGGTCAAAGCGCATTCAAAAGTGTGTGTATGAGTCTTTTTCAACACTCAGCGATTTTATAGAATTTTCTAATAAAGTGCTCGATAATAAAACGCACATGCTTTTTATCGAACATGTAATGCCTCTAAAAAGCAGCTTCCGGAAGTATTTTCCCTATCCTGATTCTGGCAACGACTGGATCAGGGATTCATTCAACACAGATGTTAGTATTGCTAAGCAATTATCGACATTAGAGCAACTATGGCTATCTCTTGCGATACTTCTTTGAAACTAAAGTTCAATAAAATTGAACTAACTTTTAGTTACTCCTAAAATTCGATTATTCTGCACTTGCAAATAAGGGCATCCAAAACATGATTCCGTTTTGTACAACGTATTTGTGTAAACAGGCTTTTCGGTACTATTATATATAAAATCAACGTACAGAAACCAGCTTAATGTAGAAGCAGACCTGAGAATAAAACTTCCGAATATAGAGCCCGATATTGTGGATTTGGTTTCAAGAAAACAACATCATCCATTACATTAAGTAAAAACTTTTACAGAAGAAAATATAAAAATTTTCGCTTATAAAATAACCAATAGTCACCAAAAAATAATTTTCATTTTAAGCTTTATTATTATTATATTATTTATTAAAAAATATATAAAAAAAAAACAAATTATTTTCTATGCTTAATTTTGACCAAGATAGATTTTTTTTCTGAGTTTAATGTACATATTTTGACCTGAAACTTTTTTAATTCTTTATATTTCCCCAATTTTTATTCATTTTGTATTTTAATTACATGAAAATCCTAATAAAAAATGTTTGCCTCTGTAAATGCGCAAGATTTGTTAAAATGCAGAGAGATATATGGTATAAGTATCAATATTTATAAGAGTAGTGTCTGCATGCTTTTAAACTTTTGGATCTTCAAAAACTGGACACACATAACATACATAGTGTTGAAAAGACCTTTAAAAATCGGAAAAATTAAAGCAAAATAAAAATTCTTCGTTCCTTAACCTTGTCAGATAACCGGATATTTTATGTCTGGTTGAGTTTGACATCGATTGGCAAGCCTGAGTGTCTTTGACATTATTGAGTCAGAAATTAAGCTTAGAACGACGTCAAATGTCTAGAGTTGGGATGGGGTCCGCAAAAAAAATTTAGCTCGATAAGGGGTCCTTGGACTACATAAGTTTAAGAACCCCTGAAATAGAGTATAAGTGAGATTTCTTAAAATTTGAATTAATGTATTTTTCAATGTTTAAAACATCTTTATTTATTAAATTTTAACGAAAAAAGTCTTCCCTGTCCGATCGAAAAACGACCCCATGCTGAACACGATGGCGGTGTTTAAAATTCTTTTGTTGATGACCCCACCCCTAAAATAGCCAAAACCGCCCCCAAAATGGGGAAGCGCATATTACGCGTCTTCATCGGTAAATTATTTTTCATTCCCCCTCACCTCCCGAAGTGGCCAAAAACCGCCCCAACGAACCCAAATTACCATTCTTTGCCATTTAGAAGCTTGGGGCCAGTTCCAAAATAATTTTAAGCACCGCCATAGCATCCTCGAAAACGGGGGGTGACAAATATTTTACCGATGGAAGACGCGGAATATGCGATTTCCCCATTTTGGGGGCGTGTTTTGGTCATTTTAGGGTTGGGATCAACTCCAAAAGAATTTTAAATACCGCCATCGTATTCAGCATCCTCGAAAACGGGAGGTGGAGGTGGTCTGGTTTTCTGCTTTAAATATTTGTATTTTTCAAGGTTTTTTCCGACTCGAAGAATCCACTATAAGCCCGATGTGTAGAGTTTCAATCATATACAGCCATGATCATATACTGCCGTACAGATGAAGACAAGCACTGTCTGCATTATAATCAAAATCGAATAAATAAGAAAAACATTTAAAATGTTATTTTCCATTAAAACATCGGTAGTTATTTAACATTTTAGAACTTTTTTTTATGTTTTTAGGGACTTTTGGGGTGCTCTTTCCAATGGTGTAAAAAATTTTAAAAATTATTTCATTTTCCCGATGAAAATGCAGATGGGCAAATTTCCTGCCGATTTATCGAAAAATACAGATGAAAAAACGCACTATCTGCAAAATTATTTGAATTTCCCTGCAGATAGGCAGTTTTTCTAAGCTGATTTATCGAAAATTACAGATGAACAAACACATTATCTGCAATAAAACGTAGATAGGCATATTTTATATATACAAAATAAGAATATTTCTAATTAAAACAGATGTAAAAATACACTATCTGCAATAAAACGTAGATAGGAATAATATTCATGTATTTTTCCGTTTTTTGCTATTGATAATACACAGAAAATGTAGATAGGCATTTTCATTTTGTAAAATATTAGGTTAATCCGTTTTTTACCGATTGATAGAGCTTGAAAAGACGAATCCAACGGTATAAAAAACTCAATTTTCATAAAAATGTAGATCGTGCTTTTCTTCATCTGTGCGGCAGTATAAATAGCACACATTTTCTTAAGTTTAAAACAGTTAATTTCGTTGCCACGAACTTATTTTTCCAGAACTATGGAGATACATAAATTTAACTTAAAGTATTACCAATCAGCTTACTTACTTACTTACTTACTTGGGTGGCCATAACAACCCGTTACCGGGTTACGGCCGACCTCAAAAGCTCTCTCCAGGCGCCTCTGCTTCGCGCGCGCCTTCTCCAATCAGGCACACCAAGCGTGGATAGGGTTTCTTCGGCTTGGTCTTTCCATCGGAGGCATGGTCTTCCTCTCCGTCGTCGCCCAGCGGCTTCCGCATCAAACACCTTTTTCGCCGGAGCTTCTTCGTCCATACGCACAACATGTCCCAGCCAGCGCAGACGTAGGATAGTGATGCGCTTGACTATGTCGATGTCATTGTAGAGCTCGTACAGTTCATGGTTCATTCGAATACGGTAGTCGTCGCCGACGCGAACAGGACCGAAGATTTTGCGAAGAATTTTTCTCTCAAACACCCCAAGTGTGGCTGCATCGGTCTGCGACACAACCCATGCTTCTGCACCGTAGAGTAGCACGGGTAAGATGAGCGTCTTGTAGAGTGTCAGTTTTGTCGGGCGAGAGAGGTCTCTACTACTCAATTGCTTACTGAGACCGTAGTAACACCTATTAGCAAGAGTGAGTCTTCGCTTTATCTCCAGGCTGATATCGTTTTGAGTGTTCACGGCGGTGCCAAGATAGGTGAATTCCTTGACAACTTCGAAAGTATAGCTGTTCGCAGCAATGTTGGATCCAATGCGCCGCGTCTCCCTGCTTGTGGACAGCATATACTTTGTTTTGCCCTCGTTCACCGTCAAACCCACCTTCGCTGATTCTTTTTCGATAGCAGAAAATGCAGCAGTAACATCTCGCTTACAACGTCCAATGATATCAATATCATCGGCATATGCAAGGAGCTGGACACTTTTGTAGAAAATAGTGCCATTACGATGCACACTGGCTTTTCGCAACACCCCTTCTATCAAAAAGTTGAAGAGGTTGCAGGATAGTGGATCGCCTTGTCTGAAACCTCGTTCGGTATCAAATGGTTCGGAGAGGTCCGTTCCTACCCTGACGGAGCTGGATGTGTTGCTCAACGTCATTCTGCAAAGCCGCACTAGCTTCGCAGGTATACCGAACTCAGACATGGTGGCATACAGGCAATCCCGTATCGGGCTATCGAAAGCAGCCTTAAAATCGATAAAAAGATGATGGGTATCGATCTGTTTTTCGTGGGTTTTTTCCAGGATTTGACGTAGTGTGAAGATCTGGTCTATGGTGGACTTACCAGGTCTAAAGCCGCACTGATAAGGCCCAATCAGTGTGTTGGCGAACGGCTTAAGTCTTTCACACAGTACGGTCGACAGGACCTTGTATGAGATGGCAAGAAGACTGATTCCCCGGTAGTTTGCGCAAATTGTAGGGTCACCTTTCTTCAGTATAGGACAAAGGACACTGAGATTCCAATCGTCGGGTATGCTTTCTGCTAGCCATATTTTGCAGATGAGTTGATGCATGCACCCTATCAGCTCATCGCCACCGGTCTTGAACAATTCAGCAGGCAGGCCGTCAGCACCGGCCGCTTTGTTGTTCTTAAGTCGCTGTATCACAACTCGTACCGCGTCATGGCTAGGTGGTGGTACGTCCACACCATCGTCGTTGATTGGTGGCATCGGGTTAGTTTCTCCAAAGGCGGGATTGGTGGAGTCATCGCCAGCAAGCAGCTTGGAAAAGTGTTCCCTCCATAATCTCAGTGTACCTTGCGTATCCGTAACCAGATTTCCGTGTTCATCTTTACAGGTAGATGCTCCGGGCTTGAAACCTTGGGTCAGACGCTTGACTTGTTGGTAAAATCTTCGAGCATCATTCCTGCCTCGTAACACTTCGAGTTTCTCACGCTCACGCCTTTCCTGCTCTCGTTTCTTGCGTCTGAAAAGGCGCCTCTCTTCCTTTCTCTTTTCCCGGTAGTTTTCGCGTACGGCTCGCGTTGCGGCTGACTGCAGTGTTCTTTTGTATGCGGCGTTTTTCACTGCAGTAGCTTCGCGACACTCCTGGTCATACCATTAATTTCGCGGAGGTGGGCGTCGGAAACCAATTACTTCCTCAGCGGCAGAGCGCATGGAGCGGGAAATATGCGCCCAAAGTCCACCGGCATCATCGGGTAGAGAGTCAGGTTGAAGGAGCAGTTCTGAGAGGTGAGCGGAATAGGCTTCGGCCGTCCGATGTGATTGCAGTTTAGCGACGTCCAGCTTTCGTTGCATACCAGAGCGTACATCCTTTGCATTGCACAGCCGCATGCGTATCTTGGCTGCAACAAGATAGTGATCGGAGTCAATATTGACTCCACGGAACGTACGAACGTCTAGCACGCTGGAAGCATGCCTTCCGTCGATCACAACATGATCGATTTGGTTTTGTGTTTTCTGATCAGGGGACAGCCAAGTGGCCTTGTGGATGTCGAGGTGTTGAAATCTGGTGCTACTTACTACCATGTTTCGCGCCGCGGCGAAGTCAATCAGCCGTAGACCGTTGTTTGAGGTGGTCTCATGGAGGCTGAACTGACCGACAGTGGGGCCAAATATACCTTCTCTTCCGACCTTTCCGTTGAAATCCCCGAGTACAATCTTAACATCGTGGGCCGGGCAGCGGTCATATACTTCCTCGAGTCTCGCGTAGAAGGCATCTTTGACAACATCGTCCTTTTCCTCCGTCGGGGCGTGCGCGCAAATCAAGCTGATGTTAAAGAATCGAGCTTTGACGCGGATCGTAGCCAACCTTTCGTTCACAGGTGTAAACCTGGAGATATGGTGGCGAAGTCTCTTACTTACAACGAATCCGCATCCTAATTCGCGCCTCTCCGCATGGCAGCTGTAGTAGATATCGCAACTTGTTTGGTTAGAGCAACCTTGTCCTATCCATCTTATTTCCTGGATGGCGGTGATATCAGCCTTAATTTTTTTGAGGGCATCCGCCAATTCGATAGAGGCACCTTCCCTATTGAGGGTCCGGATATTCCAGGTGCATATCCTTAAATCATAGTCCTTTTTTCGTTTGCAGTGGTCGTCAACATTGAGGGGTTCTTTATCCGAGGCTTTTTTAGTTTTCATTGGATTCTTTTTTTTTTACGTGGCGGGTACCAAACCCTGCGCACAACCCATTTTACTTCCAGGGAGGACGCGCTGCACACATTCGCTCACTATCTCAGCGGATGCAGAGATAGCTACCCAGATGGAGCCAGCGGGGAGGCTGTGTGTCAACTTGCTAATGGTTGGCTCAGAGATCGCTCTGGCAATCCCCAGGTGGAAAGCAGTCAGAAACTTTACCAATCAGCTAGCAATTAAAAAATTTTGAATTATTTAAAGAAAATGGCTCACATAGCCATTATGAGATGTTCATATAAATAGCACAAATACTAAAATTTGGAAACTTTTTTATTTTCAATGTTGAAATCTAAAAAAATGGAAATGATTAAGTATAATTAATATTTTGTACTCAGTCCCCTATTTTGCATGAACGCTTCGCATCTTCGGCTCAAGCTATCCACAAGACTTTGAAGCCTCTCCTTAGGAATGAATACCAAGTTTCTTGAGCTGCAGTCCACAAATCGTCAAAATTTTAGATATTCTTATTCCATAGTTTTACCTCTAATCGCACCATAAATTTTCTTTGGAATTATGGTCGGGACTTTGGCCAGTCCAAAACACTTATTTTCTCTCGCTGAAGCCAGGGTTTGATGATATTGAGACCCATTAACTCAGCAAAGCAAAGTTAGCAAAATCAAATTTAACTTATGCCATAATTTAGTGCTTATTAAGTGCTAATTTAGTGCTGTAAAAAAAAATTTAGTGCTGTACGAATTCTTGAAAAAATTAAGGTTTTTGCTAGCTGAATGAGAAGCTAGCAAAGCATATATGAAAATTTTTAGCAAAATCAAATTTAAACTATGCCATAATTTAGTGCTTATTAAGTGCTAATTTAGTGCTGAAAGAAAAAATTTAGTGCTGCACGAATTCTTGAAAAAATCAGGGTTTTTGCTAGCTGAATGAGAAGCTAGCAAAGCATATATGAAAATTTTTAGCAAAATCAAATTTTACCTATGCCATAATTTAGTGCTTATTAAGTGCTAATTTAATGCTGTAAAAAAAATTTAGTGCTGCACTAATTTTTGAGAAAATCCTATTTTTTTGATTTTGCTAGCTGCATGAGAAAGGTTAAGGTGAGGTACGTTAGAAATAGTTAGCAAAATCAAATTTAACCTATGCCATAATTTAGTGCTTAGTAAGTGCTAATTTAGTGCTGCAAGGAAAAATTTAGTGCTGCATGATTTTTAAAAAAAATCAAGGTGTTTGCTAGCTGAATGAGAAGCTAGCAGAGCATATATGAAAATTTTTAGAAAAATCAAATTTTACCTATGCCATAATTTAGTGCTTATTAAGTGCTAATTTAGTGCTGTAAAAAAAAGTTTAGTGCTGCACTAATTTTTGAGAAAATCCTATTTTTTTGATTTTGCTAGCTGCATGAGAAAGGTTAAGGTGAGGTACGTTAGAAATAGTTAGCAAAATCAAATTTAACCTATGCCATAATTTAGTGCTTAGTAAGTGCTAATTTAGTGCTGCAAGGAAAAATTTAGTGCTGCATGATTTTTAAAAAAAATCATGGTGTTTGCTAGCTGAATGAGAAGCTAGCAGAGCATATATGAAAATTTTTAGAAAAATCAAATTTAACCTATGCCATAATTTAGTGCTTAGTAAGTGCAGCACAAAATTTTTTTTACAGCACTAAATTAGCACTTAATAAGCACTAAATTATGGCATAGGTAAAATTTGATTTTGCTAAAAATTTTCATACATGCTTTGCTAGCTTCTCATTCAGCTAGCAAAAACCCTGATTTTTTCAAGAATTCGTGCAGCACTAAATTTTTTCTTTCAGCACTAAATTAGCACTTAATAAGCACTAAATTATTGCATAGGTTAAATTTGATTTTGCTAACTATTTCTTACGTACCTCACCTTAACCTTTCTCATGCAGCTAGCAAAATCAAAAAAATAGGATTTTCTCAAAAATTAGTGCAGCACTAAATTTTTTTTTCACAGCACTAAATTAGCACTTAATAAGCACTAAATTATGGCATAGGTAAAATTTGACTTTGCTAAAAATTTTCATATATGCTTTGCTAGCTTCTCATTCAGCTAACAAACACCTTGATTTTTTTTAAAAATCATGCAGCACTAAATTTTTCCTTGCAGCACTAAATTATGGCAAAGGTTAAATTTGATTTTGCTAACTATTTCTAACGTACCTCCCCTTAACCTTTCTCATGCAGCTAGCAAAATCAAAAAATAGGATTTTCTCAAAAATTAGTGCAGCACTAAATTTTTTTTACAGAACTAAATTAGCACTTAATAAGCACTAAATTATGGCATAGGTAAAATTTGATTTTGCTAATAATTTTCATATATGCTTTGCTAGCTTCTCATTCAGCTAGCAAACACCTTGATTTTTTTTAAAAATCATGCAGCACTAAATTTTTCCTTGCAGCACTAAATTAGCACTTACTAAGCACTAAATTATGGCATAGGTTAAATATGATTTTGCTAACTATTTCTAACGTACCTCACCTTAACCTTTCTCATGCAGCTAGCAAAATCAAAAAAATAGGATTTTCTTAAAAATTAGTGCAGCACTAAATTTTTTTTTACAGCACTAAACTAGCACTAAATTATGGCATAGGAAAAATTTGATTTTGCTAAAAATTTTCATATATGCTTTGCTAGCTTCTCATTCAGCTAGCAAACACCTTGATTTTTTTTAAAAATCATGCAGCACTAAATTTTTCCTTGCAGCATTAAAATAGCACTTACTAAGCACTAAATTATGGCATAGGTTAAATATGATTTTGCTTACTATTTCTAACGTACCTCACCTTAACCTTTCTCATGCAGCTAGCAAAATCAAAAAAATAGGATTTTCTCAAAATTTAGTGCAGCACAAAATTTTTTTTACAGCACTAACTTAGCACTTAATAAGCACTAAATTATGGCATAGGAAAAATTTGATTATGCTAAAAATTTTCATATATGCTTTGCTAGCTTCTCATTCAGCTAGCAAACACCTTGATTTTTTTTAAAAATCATGCAGCACTAAATTTTTCCTTGCAGCACTAAATTAGCACTTACTAAGCACTAAATTATGGCATAGGTTAAATATGATTTTGCTAACTATTTCTAACGTACATCATCTTAACCTTTCTCATGCAGCTAGCAAAATCAAAAAAATAGGATTTTCTCAAAAATTAGTGCAGCGCAAAATTTTTTTTTTACAGCACTAAATTAGCACTTAATAAGCACTAAATTATGGCATAGGTAAAATTTGATTTTGCTAAAAATTTTCATATATGCTTTGCTAGCTTCTCATTCAGCTAGCAAACACCTTGATTTTTTTTAAAAATCATGCAGCACTAAATTTTTCCTAGCAGCACTAAATTAGCACTTACTAAGCACTAAATTATGGCATAAGTTAAATTTGATTTTGCTAACTATTTCTAACGTACCTCACCTTAACCTTTCTCATGCAGCTAGCAAAATCAAAAAAATAGGATTTTCTCAAAAATTAGTGCAGCACTAAATTTTTTTTTACAGCACTAAATTAGCACTTAATAAGCACTAAATTATGGCATAGGTAAAATTTGATTTTGCTAAAAATTTTCATATATGCTTTGCTAGCTTCTCATTCAGCTAGCAAAAACCCTGATTTTTTCAACAATTCGTGCAGCACTAAATTTTTTCTTTCAGCACTAAATTAGCACTTAATAAGCACTAAATTATGGCATAGTTTAAATTTGATTTTGCTAAAAATTTTCATATATGCTTTGCTAACTTCTCATTCAGCTAGCAAAAACCTTAATTTTTTCAAGAATTCGTACAGCACTAAATTTTTTTTACAGCACTAAATTAGCACTTAATAAGCACTAAATTATGGCATAAGTTAAATTTGATTTTGCTAACTTTGCTTTGCTGAGTGAAAGGGTCTATGATATTGGCCGTATGTTTCGGGTCATTAAGGTCCATTTTATTGGTATAGAATGCAGAATATGAGCTAAGCGTGAAACAGAACTTATTAGGGAGACGGCTCATTGTATTAAATCTGTATGGGCGTATTGCTAGAAAAAAGTCGCTCCTTTCAAAAAAAAAGCACGTGATGAAGCGTTTGTCCTTTGCCAAGGAACATCGGTACAGTTTTCCTGGTGAACCTTGGGTTCAAGGTTTGACTTTTCGGCCGACTAGTAAATGTCTTTCCATCTGTAGGCAGTTGATTTATCTTTATCTCTTCAGTCCAAAGTATATTTTTCCAAAAATGGACATCCTTTCTCCGATGTTCCTTGGCAAAGGACAAACGCTAAATCACGTGCATTTTTTGACATAAAAATTTCGTCAAAAGCAATCCATTTTTTTTTTCTCAACGGAATATTGTACTTTAATATTTTTAACATTTATCATTAACATGGTATATAACTTTCTTCGTTTCTCAATCGGATAGGGAAGGCTGTTTTTCATTAACATTTAATGAAAACCCTTCTTTAAAACATTGAAAAGTACATTATTTAAAATTGAAATATATCTCACTTATACTCTATTTCAATACGAATTGAACACTGTTAAATTTATAAAAATAGTCACATCCATTCAAAAGTAATAATCTTTTGAAAAAATTTTGTCCCCGAATTTCAATTGCCTATAGCAAGAAAAAAAAAATCATTTCTCATACCACTATCTAAATAACGAAATTTCATTAAAAAATAAGCATTTTTCTTAGCCCAGTTGGTAAATTCTAACCCTATTGTAAAACTATTTATATATTATTTACTTATTGTAAACTTACTGTCAACTACAACACAGAACACAATTAAAAATACATATGTATTTCGAAGTACAAGTTCTTATATCACATTCCAGTCATAACGTAGATCATAAAGTGATAATATTGCAACTGGTTTCCTGTGCAATCACTTTTAGTTCATTGGTTATATCGAAATTTGATTTTTGGAATAATGTTTTTATATATTTTTTTTCAGTTATTATAATCACTTTTTGGTCATAAATAGTAGTCCAAAATAACTCGTATAGGTGATTTAAAAAAAAAGATCATCTAAATGCTAGCTGGGTTTCATTTAATGTTGATTCTTTTGATTTTGTCAATTTTTTAAAGGATTTATTGAAATTTTTTAAATGTTTTCTTTTTTTTAATTTGAATTTGTTCACATAAAAACCGGCTTTCGATCTTTATAATATAAGCATTTTCTTTTTCGTCGCAGTTTTATAGAGTTTATAATATAGTTGAACCTAATTTGATCAAATTATACAGTTATTAGCAGAAACCGATATTCATTTGAACTTACACAAATCGTTCAATTCTTTTTTAACAAACATTACAAGACAACAAATGGAACAATTTAACCTTTGTTAAAAAAGCATAGACCGATTTGTTTAAGTTCACATGAATATGGGTATTTCCATGGTGTCCAATGGGACCGTCGTACACTTTTATAGTGGAATAAGTGTCAAAGTAAAACACTTTGTTTTTTCTTCTGTTATTTAAAGGAATAGCCCTTTGGTTGCACTATATTTAGTGGTAAAGTTGATTGTAAACGTAATACTGGTTCCACGATAAAGGCAATAAATGAGCGATTTGTGCGGGACAAAATATAGAAGTGTTTTTCATGGCCATTTATAGAAAAGCATAGGTCAGCGAAACCTACCAACATTTTTTAATGCAACTAATTTTAAAATGTTATGGAATAATATCACTTTCTACTAGATTTTGTCTGATTGAAAAATCGTACTTGTTTTTTTTTTCTTACAAAGTATAATATGACTCGTGACGGGACATGGCGAATGGAACATATTTTTCCATTATGGTTTACTTGGTAAATTTTTCATATATTTTTGTATTTGAGATTTAATATTAATAATTGTCGAATTAAATTGATGAGATCAATTTTAAATCATTTAATTTGAATTTAAAACATTATTCTTATAAGGATATGTAATATTTTATTTTTGCTGCTTACATGTTTTTTCTTGTAAGGGGCGTGACATCGTATTACTGAAAACAAATTTTTCTTATCAGGAATCAGCTTATCACCATACCAAATTGGATCAAAATTGGTGGAGTGACTCAGACGTGGCTGCGGTTTTGCCAATTTTGGGCGGTGCTACGCCTACTTAAAGGACTTAGAGTCTCTTATAACATTTGTCATGGTTCAATCCATCTCCAAACCAAAAGGGTCTAGCCGTGTTTGCATGGTGAATGTTCCCCCAATAGGAACCTATATCGTTATGTATACCAACATGTAGGGCATGTGCCTGGTAATTTATATAAGTATATATTTCGTGTCAATGATGGCGCGTTCTTAAGATTGATTGATCGAAAAAATAATTTTGGACACCACTTAGGGTGGCTACGGACCTTGGAAAGTACCGTTTTCGACCCTTTTGGTGCTTTCCAAGGTCCGTAGCCGCTCCAAGCAAGGTATGTCTTAAGGCCATTGTCGACCATTACTTATCGATTGAAGCATGAACCATTTTTTAGGGAGGTTTAAAATAATTTTTTTTTTGCACCAATCGTTAGGGAAAGGTCGAAAATAACTATTTTTGAGGTCGAAAGGTCGAAAATAACTATTTTTGAGCTTAATCTATCAACTGATGCAAAAAAAAATTTATTTTGAACCACCCTAATAATGCCACCAAACTCTCTGATATACATATCAGC
The DNA here is from genome assembly GCA_963662105.1 of Meiosimyza platycephala. NCBI lineage: Eukaryota > Metazoa > Arthropoda > Insecta > Diptera > Lauxaniidae > Meiosimyza > Meiosimyza platycephala. The sequence goes on from OY759208.1 coordinate 61,111,689, forward strand.
ACGATCCGTTTTCCGTTTGTATGTACGCACCATCTGTAAATAAATTTAATTTCGATTGACATTACCTACCTTCTCATCATGTCCACACTAGCCCCATTTCAACTGTCCACACTAGCCACTTTGTGTTTTTTTATACAAAAACATTTTTTTTTTAAACTTACGGTACACTTTATTAAAAATAATTTCAATGAATGATTAATTTCTGAGTATCACTGAAATTGAGAAAAAACAAAAAATTTACTTTTTGCTGCGCAAAACACGTCTGGTCTCGTTACCATGAAACGGTGAACTGTACACAAACGAATTTTTTTTTGGTGATGGAGAGTGCAAAGGCCCACTTAAAAAAAGTTCAACGGAAAACATCGATTCAAATCGGCGCGAGAATTTGAAGTTGTCCACACTAGCCCCCAGTCCACACTAGCCCCCTCTCCCCTACTTCTGAATTTATTAACAAAGAAATTGATTCTTTATTAAGAAATGGTATCAATCAACAGTCGTTCAGCCCCTACAACTCACCAGTTTGGGTGGTGGACAAAAAAGGATTCGATGAAGAGGGGAAACTCAAGCGTAGGATGGTAATTGACTTTAGGAAATTAAATTACTTTACCACAGCTGATAAGTACCCTATTCCTGATACTTCCGTAATCCTATCGAATCTTGGTAGGGCAAAGATCTTTTCAACATTGGATCTGCAGGCAGGTTTTCACCAAATCCTTATCGAAAAGGAAGATATTGCTAAAACTGCCTTTAGTATAAACAATGGGAAATATGAATTTAAACGGATGCCTTTCGGGCTGAAGAATGCGCCTAGCGTATTTCAAAGGGCGATTGACAATATTTTACGCCCTTTCATTGGCAAATTCTGTCACGTCTATATTTACGATGTCTTAATTTACTCCAAGAACGAGGAAGAACACTTAAAACACTTTGAAATAATAATTAGGGCCCTATCAGAAGCTCATATGAAGATATCCTCCGAGAAAAGTAAATATTTCCACTGAAAAACATAATTTTTGGATTCCGTAATTTCACACAATGCTATTAAAATGGATCCACAAAATGTGGTAGAGCCTACAACTCTACGTCAGTTAAGGTCATTCCTGGGACTCTCGGGGTATTATAGGAAGTTTGTTAGAAATTATTCTCAGTTGACTCGGCCCATGACACAGTACTTATGTGGGCAAAATGGACAGGAGAAACAGGCGAGAAGCAAGCACATTAAAATTGAATTCAATGATGTGGCAAGAAAAGCATTTAAAAAGGTAAAAAATGAACTAAAAGAGGCGGTTTCGCTTAATCAACCAGACTATAACAAGACCTTTGACTTAACAACTGATGCAAGTAACAATGCTATAGGGGCAGTGCTCAGCCAGGAAAATAAGCCACTTACGTTCATTTCGAGAACTTTATCTAAGACCGAAATTAAATATGCCACCAACGAAAAAGAGATGTATGCACTATAGGTCAAATAGCACTTTTTGCTGGCAAAAACTAATAACGGCTATATTATCATGGCGATCAACTGGAAATGTATTTTTTATGTTGAATCCAGACTAAAGGAAGAATTCTCAAAAAAAATCTTAACCCTTGTACTACCGGGTCGAAAATGGCACGCACTACTTTTTTTTAAAATCTCATAATTATTAAAACAAGAGAAGAAGTAAACAGGAGGAACTAAACTCTCTATAATATCCTTTGAATGAATGAGAATTTTGTGTCAGGTTTTTAATTTTTTACCAATATTTCGCTTCTAAGCCTATTAATATTTTGCTGTTGGAAAACAGGCAACTTCCTGTGGCTTTTTACCCATTTTTCGTATTTTCCTTAAACTCTAATGCAAAAATTATGCGCAATCTGCCGCAAATATCTTAGACTAGTAGGATCCTGAGTATTTTCAATAAATAATTCAAAACGGCCACTTCTTTTTGCAACCAGACTTCGAATAAATCGGAATCACGGGAGAATAAGTTACCTGAGAAAAATATTCATTAAAAAAAAAACGCAAAAAATCGCAACTTGAAATTGACGAACTAAACTCAAAATTCTTCACTTTACACATTTCTGATTGTCTAAACACGGCCAAATTCAGCCAAGATTTTAAAAGCTTGTCCAAAATCAGTTTTTATGAAAAAAAACTTTAATTATAGGTTAGGTCAGAAGTATTAGTTTTTTTCACCAACAAAAAACTTTTTTAACAAAATCTTTCTCTTAGACTATTAAGCACTTACTATCACTTTTCTTTTTCATATTTTATTGAAATTAATGCTTTTTTTTAATTACACAGGCCGACAAAAATAAAAAAAGTCCAAACCCAGAGACCAGACCTATCATACCCGAAGGACTTTGATGCGCTGAGTCCGAATCCGAGCTCAGAATTTCTCCTTTACGTCAGGTTTTCGAGATATTCTAACCTAGGTTAGAGGTTAAGTTACATCGCGAATAAAATCGTTTTTTCCAAAACTGGTTGCGGCATCTGAAAGTATTACCCTTACCCTTCAAAACCCATTTTAAATTATGTCGATATCTCTTTTAATCACCGAGGTATCATAAATTTAAATTTTCTATGTATCCTGCCATACTAGAGCTAATGTAGATCTGTATGTAGGCCTATGTAATAAATTTCGATATTTCGGAGACAAAAAAAGTTATTGATATAATCTAAAAAAAGATTTGAAGGGTAAGGGTAGTACTTTCAGATGCCGTAACCAATTTTGGAAAAAAAAAAATTATTCGCGATGTAAAATAAGCGCAAATATAGCCAAAAACCGTGTTTTTTGCACTTTTAGGTTAGGATATCTCAAAAACCTGACGTGATGGAGCAATTCTGCGACCAGATTCGGAATCAGCGCATCGAAAACCTACGGAAATATATAATCTGGTTTCTGGGTATAATTTTTGTCGGCCTGTGTTATTTATAACAACTTAAAAAGTCAACAACAATCACTGTGTATACTTCGTTCAACACGTTTTTCACAAACTATGACTTTGATCACCTGCTAAGCAGTCGCCGTTTCTTTTTTAGAAAAACAAAAATTACCGTTATATGATCTGATGTTTTGTTTATCAAATACCATCAACAAAAAATGTTTTCTTGGAAGTGCGAAAAATTACTTTTTGCCACAAAAATGAATCAAATTACCTATAGTGGTATGGGGTAAAAAACATTAGAATTTTCACTGACCATCAGCCACTTACCTTTGCAATCAGTGACAAAAAACCAAATGCAAAGTTAAGAAGATGGAGATCACTGATCGAGGAATATGCTCCAGAAATCTTATACAAGCCTGGCAAGGAAAATGTAGTTGCAGACACACTTTCCCGGCATCAACTTAATACACTTGCGGATAGCGACAAAACTGATGACGTCTTGTCGGCTGAAGAAATTCAGCATAGGAAAAGGCAACGCTTGCCATGTGAATTTAACCAATTATTCACTATTGAAGAATGGCACATATTGGATGTCTTGGGTGACGGCAGTTGTTTGTTTCACTCTTTTTCGGAAGGTCTAAAGCGACTTAACGTTGTGGTTGCATCGTCCGAATTGAGATCGCAGTGTCTTCAAGCAGATCCACGTGGTCATTTAAATGATCCTAACGCGTGGGGCGATAGCATTAAGGACTCCAAAATAATTTCAATAATCTACAAAGTTTAATAATCAACAAAGTCGATATTTACGTTGTTGAAATACATGATGCCTGGGAAAGAAAATCGATGATTATGCTACGGACAAGAGGGGACGATATAATTCAGTTGCGTCATTTGGACAATATACAGCCGTATATAATAGTCATCAATAGAGGCCAAGACCATTTTGAACCAGTCGTACGAATAGCTACCGATGTAAACACTATTCATAGTTGTGAGAGTTCTGCTTCAACAAAGGAAATAAAAAAAATCGGATCGCCGATAAACGCATTCAAGTGTCAGGTCATAGTAGAACATCATAGTGAAACTGATAAGACTTGTACCACGGAAACTTTTCCAGGTTATTGGCGTACCATTCTCAAGTACGCTAACACAACTTTTTTAAAAAACGAACTGAAAAAAGTTCTTACTAAACCGACGGTGGGGGTTAAATGTACAGAAAAAACACTTTACAAAATAAAAAGCATTTTACTTGAAACCTTCCCCACAACTACATTTATACACACTCAGTCATTGGTTGACGACCTGACCTCTCCGGATGAACAGCTCAAAATGGCTAAAAAGGCACATAATCGTGCTCATCGCCAAACAAGCGAAGTAGTCAAACAAATTATGATGACGCATTGGTGGCCGTCGCTTAAAAGTGACGTCAAGTCAGTGAATCAGGAATGTTATAAAATATGACAGACAGCCACTCGGTTTTCGGGGTTGAAAGCCCCCCCATTTGGCCGCCATTTTGAAAAAGGGTTGTAAATAGTTTATCCGCAATATCTTGAGAGCCGTAAGTCTCACAAAATTTTTTTTTGACTTTTTTTGTAGAAAATTGAATTCAATTTGTAGGGTTGTGGGACGTTCAGCAGAACATATTTATTCCTCATCAAGTTTCATTCACGGAAATATGATCGCCGATAATCTGCTATTTCTTCATGCCTTCTCAGGATGTGATACCACTTCAGCAGCTTATAACATGGGAAAAGTTAAGTATCACAACCCTACCGAAAAATCCAGATCTCACCTCAGTGCTTTCATTATTTCTTAATGCAATAGTGAACCCGTCCGTGCTGATTGCCATCGGAGAACGATTTTTTTAAAGACTTTATGGTGGCAATAAAGAAGATCAAAACCGGATATGATGCGAAAAATCTAAGCGACAAGTATTTTGTTGAGACTGAACGAATCGAAAATGAATCATACGAGGAATACATGGACGAAGACTCTGATTAAATTTAAGTACCAAAATATTTATTCATACACAAGAATTACTATCTAATCTCCTTCAAAAAGAAAAAACATCAATCCTGTTTTTGAAAAATTAAATCCTGTAAAATGACATTTTTTCTTCAATTTTTTCTTGAAAAATTTATGGCATGCTTAGTTATACACATTAAGTACCCTGTAATCAGAAACAAGTGTAAGTTGTTTAAGAGTAGAGCCATAAGTCACACTGATGGAAATCTTGTAATAGAAGATAACATAGCTAGATGTAATGAAACTTTTGAAAATTTAAAGAACTGTAAACTTGAATTGAACAACACCTTCTGTGAAGCCAATACAAATGAAACATGTTTATCAAGATTATTGAATAAGATAAATTGTAATTGTACCAAAATAATAGAGCAAAATCTAGAGTTTGAGCAGCTGAAGGACGGCGTGATATTATTATCTGGGAATCACACTGTTGACAATTCGTCTTTAGATAGAACCTATCCCACACAATAAAATCGTACGTGCATTTTATGGGATTAGTGAAGCAACTTGATATCATCAAGTATGGGTGACGTGACACAATCCCAACGGTCATAATCCCAAATAGAGTTTTTGGGATTATGTCCCCTCCTCTGGAGGTCACAATACCAAATTTTTTGTTTGGGGTTGTGACACTCCACGAAGGGGTCATAATTCCAAAAATATGCGGACATAACTCCATATTTTGTTTTGGGATTGTGACCTCATATGATGCGGTCATATCACCAAAACACCTAGTTTGCTAGCCACAGTAATTTTACATAAAAGAAGGGGTAAGTGGGCGGCCTACAGCCGCAGCTCAGGATTTTCAACTCCCAAAAATCCGACACCGGCGAAGCCGCCGCGGATCAGTCTATAATATATCCAATACCTGTCGTGTTTTATCGAAAAGTATCGTCAAATCGCACCACCATGGATATTGTAAGCTTCCCGAAATTTCCAACAACATTGTAGCAGATGGGGCTCTTTGTGAAATATGTTTCAAAAATAAAAAAATACTATTTTAAAACCATGTAAACATGGGAAATCTGTAACTTATGTTTTGAAGAAATTGTAAAAAGCCATCAAAAGAAAAGTACATTGACTTTGTGCCCATTTTGTAAACAAATTGTTGGCTAGTCAGAACAATTTTTCATATAAAATATTTCTTTTAGTTTCATTATTTTCTCCTTTACTAGCATTCACTTAGGAAAAAACGTTGGTATTGTGTCCCCATTACATGAGGACATAATTCCAAAGGGACATAACCCCAATTGGGTTTCTGTCCCCTTTGGCAAGGGTCATAAGCCCAAAAATTTTTTTTGGGATTATGACCGCGTAAAAGAGGGACTTAATCCCAAAAACTCTATTTGGGATTATGACCGTTGGGGTTATGTCACGGTACCTCAAGTATGCTATATGCGACAACAACAACAATAACAGCAACGACAACAGCAACAGCTCAGCTCTAGATTCTTAGGTAGTATACCTTAAGTTAGATCTAAATTTGAATTGAAAGAATAAAGTACAATAATAAAGTGAAGAAATAATAAAATCAATTACCGAATTTAAATTGCAAAGGAATTTAACTCGCGCGATACAAATAAGTTTTCAAAAATAAAATACAAAGGAAATGCGAATATTTTGTGTGTTTGCAATTTTGCAAACGTAATACGCATTTGCGTATTTTATGTTCAAATACATGGCGCTCATGGGATTTTCTCGCAGGTCGTTCGATATAAACATTATTTTTATATATTGCACTCTTCCGATTTTAATGAAACTTGGCACACTACTAAAGGACATATAGAGCAATATTTAGTATTTTTTCTAAAGTGGTAACTCAAAAGCAAGTTACAGAAAATATTAAATAAAATTTGTATTGACAATTTTATTGCTCATATACACTCACGGTAAAAAAAAACGCAGACTTGAATTTTGCAAGAAGAAATATAAAATTTTGATGCGTAAAATAATATCTACTCTTGTTTAACGGTTTTAAGTTTGTTAGATACTGTTACTAGGGACAAGTTTTGAGTATTATTAAATCTGTCCACCTAACAGTAATAAATTCTAGGAACCTTTTCCAAATAAACACATAATTGCTAGTTTTATAATCAGAAATTACAACTTATTTATATGAAAAAATACATTGTTTTTTGTAGTTTTTTTTACCCATTTTTAATTTCTCACATATTCTTTAATTATTTATTATTTAATTATTTTAAATAATACGGTAAAATTGATTTTAATATCGCGTAGGACCTATTTTTGCCTTGATGACGCTTTCCATTCGAAAAGGCATGCTCTCATAGAGTTTCCGTATTAATTCCATTAAAATATCTTTGTACCAAGTGGATTCAATTATTACCTTTAACTTTGGAATATTATTAGGGTTTTGTTGGCGCACTTTGCGTTTTAAAATGGCCCAAACATTCACAATGGGATTGAGGTCGGGGCTGTTACCGGGCCATGGACTGACTCAATTCCCAAAATGTCCTTATATTCCTTTACCTATGCAAAAATAAATAGTTCATTATTGTAAATCTATCAAAAAAAAAAATGTAAAAAATAATTATTTTGAGTGGGACACTTACCGATTTCGAGCGATGACAAGGTGCAGAATCGTTTTGAAATATGACTTTTGCTACGTGCTCGCTTAGTCGGTCGATGCAAGGTATAACGCCGTTTTTTACGATATCAATATAAGCTGCGGAGTTCACATAACCTTCCGGAAGAAGAATCCCTCCCACCCCACATCTTGTTATTGCCCCCATTTGACCAAAGCAAAAGTCATATTTCAAGACGATTCTGCACCTTGTCATCGATCGAAATCGGTAAGTGCGCCAACAAAACCCTAATAATATTCCAAAGTTAAAGGAAATAATTGAATCCACTTGGTACAACGATATTTTAATGGAATTAATACGGAAACTCTATGAGAGCATGCCTTCTCGAATGGAAAGCGTCATCAAGGCAAAAATAGGTCCTACGCGGTATTAAAATAAATTTTACCGTATTATTTAAAATAAATAAATAATAAATAATTAAAGAATATGTGAGAAATTAAAAATGCGTAAAAAAAACTACAAAAAACAATGTATTTTTCATATAAATAAGTTTTAATTTCTGATTATAAAACTGTCAAATGTGAAAAAAGGGGGTGCTTTAGTTTTGTCCGTTAAGTTTTCTGGCTTAAAATGTTCCTTTGATAATAGCTTTTTATTTATGAGACGCTGAATTTTTAAAATTTTTGTCTGTCAATAATAAAGGTATAAATATACACACATACATATCGCTAGCTTAGAGTGCAAAGGCGCTAACTGCACTTTTTGAATTTTTTGAGGAGAGACAAAAAACTGTATAAAGAAATTTACATTATATTTTGTAAATTTTTTTGAATGGAATTTTATTTGAATTGTTGTTACATACATATACAGTAAAAAAAAATTTTAAAAAAAAGTAGTATCTTTGATTTAGAAGAATTTTTTTTGTCATTTAGCACCCTTTCTGTTGCTATTTTTGATTTGCGCGTATCATTTAGCACCTTTTCTATAAAAAATTATATGAACATTTTTCTTATTTGATGTTAGAAACAGCAATAAATTAATTTTAACGGAGCGCGAACGCACAACCAGCCCAATTTAGCAACAATCACATGTGTTTAATGAACTTAGCGCGCGCTTTTTGACAGCTATGTACATGGCACTTTTGCGCATCAACACGAAACCATATGAAATAAAGAGTAACCAACCTTTTTTTTTTTTTTAACGATGTATTTTTTAATTCTCTTTTGTTCTGCATTAAAATCTCAATTTTGTAAAAAAGTGCAGTTAGCGCCTTTGCACTCTAAGCTAGCGATATATAATAAATTCATAACATGGTTCATGGTTCGTCATTTTCACAAAAAATTTATGATTTGAAAAAATATGTACGAAGAGGGTGCTTAAGTTTTGGCCAATACTATATGTAGGGGAAGGTGGGGCAAAGTGGTATGCCTAACGGAAAAACAGTTTTCAAAAAAAAAAATATTTTTTTCCTACAATTAAACATTATTGAATCTATTAAGGTAATTATTTTCATTATTTTCTCAACAAAAGAAGTTTATATTAAAAACTAGAACGAATCTTTTGGTCAAAATTTAATTTAATGTAAATAAAACAAATACATTAATTTTTCCCGAGCTTCCGAAAAGTTTATTATATTATATATTATTAATATATTTATTATATATTATTTATATAAAAAAGTACGTTTATACCGCCTTGCCCCACGGGTGGGGTAAGGCGGTATACGAAGTGCAATACCACTCTGCCGCCATGACCTACATATGTAAATATACAGACTCGCGAAACAAAAATTTATCAACATTAACAAATCATTGTCAATAAAAATGAATGTCACTAATATATACTACGACGTTTTTTAAATGATTCATATGAAATGAATTTACTCAAGTCGAAAATCCTCGAACCTTACATTGACTGCACTTATTTTGATGAACCACGTGGTTCTCGAAAACGGAAGGTCGAAATGTCGCTATAACCTGGCAGGTACAAGAGTACTACGCAAACACAAATTCCTTACAATTACATTAGATGGCGTTGTAATGCAAGGACAAATATACCCTTTGTACCGCTTTGCCCCGTGTACCGCTTTGCCCCGCCTTCCCCTGTATGAATGCATAGCAAATATTGTTCTTTAAGATGCAATACATGCCCTGGGCGTCCATATTTATTACGCAAAAAACGAAACACAAAAACAGAAGCTCTTAACTCGAAATAATAGCCAAAACAAAAACGTTTTGAAAATCACTTTAGACGTAAAGTGTTAACGAACAAGTTTCGGCTCAAATGGCCTTAACGTGTCACTCAATGACACGAGGGACATAAAATGACTGCCATCTGATGTCAAAACTATTCAGCAATAGTATAATATGCTTTAATTTATGGCTTTTTAATAATTTAAATATCTACTTTTGGCCGCACTTTGAGCTCAAATACCCCTCTGTGCATCGTTCAGATAATTTTCAAGAACTTAAGAGCTTAAGCGCTACAATTCATAAAAGCGCTTAACTTTGCTGAACGGGCAATTGAAATGTTATGAATGTCAAAGTTAAAACAAATAGGCGATTTACTCTCATGCTCTCAAAATGGATTCCACTTCAGTGCGCATTGCTTTCCGAAACATAAGTTCCCAGCTGAGGCTGGTGAAAAGGAGGCTGTTACTTTGCCCCTTGTTTTTGAAAACCCTTGCATGAGCTCTGTTATTTTAAGCAGATTTTCTGCAATCTAAAAAGAGAAATGGAACTGGTCTGGAAGTCATCCTTTATTTGAAAAAGCACAAGATGAACTTGAAGAGACCACAGGATTCACTTTTCGTGCGAAAAAAGCGCAACGTTAGCTAGAGTAAGACTCGGTATATGATTATTTAGCGAAAAAATCTGTTCACAAAAACGGAACCTTATGCAATGCAGTCTTTGCACTTCAGCATGCGCTGCTGAACTGCCCTTTGTCGAAATATAACCAAGAACTGAATAGTTTAGAAAATTTATTGGTTTTGTTACAGAGACATGATGAAGCATTACCTATTTAACGAAGTGCAGTCAGCTACTGGTGCAACACGGCCACGTTTCCCTGCATCATTCCATATTTTATAAATTTATTTCCAAAATTTTTTCAATTTGAAAAATTCACAATAACACTTAGTCAAGTCAATATGATTATATGATATGATAATTGAAATTTATTGACACGCTCACGGCCCGCTTGAAAAAAATTTAATGAAAGATCCGAGGACGACGGAGTTTTTTATTGGATACTTTTTGGGATATCATCAGAAGTTAAACCGCGCAAAAAGCAAAATCGTAGCACATGCTTTTTTTCAATACGGCCATTTTTACGATTTTTCAACGAAATTCCGAGATTCTCATATTCTATCGCTTTATATATCATATATATATATACACACAAATATGTATACATACACATACACACACATATATATATACAGCTGTGGATATATAAATGGCACATTTTTTTATATTTTCTTTCTAATGCTACAGTATCGTAAATATTATTAACAAACAACAAGTGTTTGGTTTTTTGCAAAGATATATCCTTCATATTTAATAATAATATGAACTTCAGCTATAATCCATTAACCAAAAAAAAAAAAATTATCAAAATGTAAAAAAACTGATGAAATGAGCGGGACACATAAATGGCACAATCTGGAGAAAAAGAGAAAATATCGTGTTCCAATTGCATTTGTTGACTTTTTGGTATGCAAAAACATTTAGATCATTGAGATCTTCTGCTGTAGACTTTGTTTTTGATGATAGCCTTACACGTGCGGCCCACACTCTCCACAATTTTTCGCGTTTTGTTTTGGATATGACATACTAATCTTTCTGTGCGGCAGACCAAATATCGGCCATATTTGTATAAATTTTTTTTTACGATTTCAACCTTGACTTCGTTCTACAGGTTCTCTATTGAAATTAAGTCAGAGCTCCGTGCTGGAAAATCCAAAACATCGATCTTTTCCGCACAAAACCCATTATTTTGTACTTTGGAGGAGTATTTAGTGTCATTATATGGCAAAAATGTCCACTTAATTGGCATGGAATGAAGTGCATGTGGTTCCATATGGTTTGTCAATGTGTCCAAATATTGAAACTTGTCCATTTTGTCATTTATTTTTATAGCTGAAGTTCGTATTATTATTAAATATGAAGGATATATCTTTGCAAAAAAACAAACACTTGTTGTTTGTTAATAATATTTACGATACTGTAGCATTAGAAAGAAAATATAAAAAAATGTGCCATTTATATATCCATAGCTGTATATATATATATTTATATTTATTTATATATTTATATATATATGTATATATACAGTTGCTCACAAATTTGAGCATACAGGCTTCATTAAAACACATTATTGTTTGTTTTGGCAAAAAAAAATTATTTTTATTAAAAAAAAAATGCCGTTCGAAACGTAGACATTTCATTCACAATACTAAGTAACAAAACAAAAACTTAATTCACAAATAAACAATTTTCTTATAGCAAAATAAAATACATACCTAATTTTAAGGCACAAAATTGAGCACACATATGAAAGAAAATAGATAAATAGCATTCTAAATCTTGCCGAAATACTACAAAATCAATGCAAACTTAAGCTCTAGTATTTTGTGCTGCCTCCTTGAGCATTTACGATAACTTGCAACCGCCGGGGCATATATTTTACCAGTTTTTCTGTGAAATATGACGGAATACTGATCCAAACTTCTTTGATTTTTGACTTAAGCACTTTTTTGTACGAACAATGCCTTTCTCTTGGTCTCATTTTAACTTCATGCGATAAATACTCGATTGGGATAAGATTGCGGATGAGTTTTAAGCTGTTTCCCCACAACATCACACAACCTCCTCCGTGCTTTATTGTTGAATTTATGTGCTTTGTGCACGGAGGAGGTTGTGTGATGTGGGGTTGTATAGCTTCAAGTGGTTGTGGAAATTTTGAGTTCTTTGAAAGTGAGATGGACAAAGTGATGTACCTTAATATTCTGCAGAGAAATTCTGCCATAAAATTAAAGTTACCTGGGAATTATTACTTTCAACAGGATAACGATCCGAAGCACACATCTCATTTAGTGTGCGAATGGTTGATATATAATGCCCGGAAACAGCTTAAAACTCATCCGCAATCTTATCCCAATCGAGCATTTATCGCATGAAGTTAAAATGAGACCACGAGAAAGGTATTGTTCGAACAAAAAAGTACTAAAATCAAAAATTAAAGAAGTTTGGATCAGTATTCCGTCATATTTCACAGAAAAACTGGTAAAATATATGCCCCGGCGGTTGCAAGCTATCGTAAATGCTCAAGGAGGCAGCACAAAATACTAGAGCTTGAGTTTGCATTGATTTTGTAGTATTTTGGCAAGATTTAGAAATTTATCTATTTTCTTTCAAATGTATGCTCAATTTTGTGCCTTAAAATTAAGTAAATATTTTATTTTGCTATAAGAAAAAAGTTTATTTGTGAATTAAGTTTTTGTTTTGTTACTTATTATTGTCTAAGTTTCGAACTGGATTTTTTTTTAATAAAAATATTTTTTTTTGCCAAAACAAACAATAATGTGTTTTAATGAAGCCTGTATGCTCAATTTTGTGAGCAACTGTATACATGCATACATACATATATAAATATATAAATAAATAAATATATATATATATATACATATATGGGTGTGTGTACATACACATGTATGTATACATACGATTTTGCTTTTTACGCGGTTTAACTTCTGATGATGTCCCAAAAAGTATCCAATAAAAAACTCCGTCGTCCTCGGACCTTTCATTAAATTATTTTCAAGCGGGCAGTGCGCTATAATTTAAGTTGAATAGTTTTTATTGATACTCTTAAAAGGGGCCAATGCCTGTATTATGAGTGCCAATGTCGACCTTAGTCAATTTCAATCCATTGTGAATGTCAGACACAAGTCAAAATTAGCGACAATTGTCCGATTTTTTCTTTTTTTTTAAGGGAAGTAGCGTTGTATGGGTAAAAATAAAAATGTAACCTAAAGGTGTCGCTCGAATCCAGTGTCGGAGATATAGCCATCGGACATTGCGGATATAGGTCTTCTAAAAAGCAGTATAAGTTGAGAATCCCTCGAGCGATTTTCACAAAATTAATGCTATATGAAAGGTAATTTAATAAACTATAAAATTAATTTTAAATAGTTTGAAATCTGTGGCATGGATTTCAACCCTCTAACCGATAAGACTGCCCTAAGGCAACTATGTCATTAATCTAATTATTTCGAAATTTAATTTCTTTTAAAAGCTTTATGGAGCTTTTAAAACTTTTGTTGGCTTACATATTTACATATATTAGTTTGAACATCGTATGTTTGTTCGTTGAGATGCTATGATCGTTTTAGTGACAGAAGTCGGTGGCGAACCACGTGAAAATTATTTGTGACATTTCGAAATTTTTTAAAAATGAAAAAATATCTTCTAAACGTTGTTTCACCATGAAAATCTCTGCAGTGAGTGCGATAAGTGTAGCGAAAAAAAATTAAATTCAGGTTTTTTTGTGAAATTAATAAAGGCTGCCTGTAGGCCGCTATATCGGTTTATTCCAATTTATTTTTTCGTTCTGTTTTTCATATGTATCATACGTTTTTACATGTTTAAGTATTATTTACCGTTATTTTACCTTTATTTTTCATACATATTAGGAAACAAACAGTCCGTCTAACCTATCCTAGGAAACAAAAGAAAGATGTCTCGTGCAACAAACCGAAAATTCAATTTGTCAAAAATGTCTGATAATGAAGTTCAGGAGCTAATGGATTCAACCAAAACTGATTCAGTATATAGTAATAGTGATGTATTTAGCTCTGACGACGAATATGCAGACCCAGATTATATATCGGATGAGATTTTAGCTGAAGACGGATGCTTTCATTGAAGCGGCCAATTTATCACTCAACATAAGTAACATATCAGCAATCGAAGAAGTTGAAGTATTACCAGTAACAACAGCTGCAGAAGTTTCTCTAATTGAAGAATTGCCTGGAATTCTACTATTAGCAATGATTTTAACAGTACCAACAACAACAACTTTGTTTCCAACTACAACAATATTTGCATCTCCGATCGCAACCACACCATCACAAACGGTTTTCAAACCTTCAAAAAGACCACGTCACTACCACCTACTGCTGAATTTACTGGTCCCGAAACTTCTGCATCTGCAGGTAATTTTACTACTCCAGAATTGTCAGCTATTGCAAAAGATTCTAAAGAATTTTCAAGTATCACCTGGAGAAAGAAAAGTATGCAGTACCATGTGAATGAAATATCTTTCTGGGGAAATACTGTCTGCTAGATTCTGTAAAAAAGTTGGAAACACCACTGGAGCTTTTTTTGCATTTTGTTACGGATGAAATAATATTTCTGATTGTTGAACGAATCGAGCAGCTATCACTGAAAACATCAACACAAAGTTTAGAATGGATGCCGATGAGATATACAAATACATCGATATTCTATTTAGTACCTCTATTATTTGACACTCAAGTTTAGAAGAGTATTGGAGTGGACATGCAATACTATCAGTAAAAAACACCATGCCTTTTAAAATATTCGAAGCTATAAAAAAATATCAAGAAAGTGATCTCAGTTACGATCCATTGTTTAGAATCAGAAAAGTAGCTGACAAACCAAACGAAAGATTTGACTCCATCCCAAAAAATGCTCGTCCATGTGTATGTAGATGAACAAATGTGCAGTACGAAGTTAAAGCCAATACATGTCAAATAAGCCCCATAAGTGGGGAATAAAACTTTTTGTTTTATGAGATTCATTAGGAAATGCTTATCGTTTCGTAATATACAACGGTGCTGGTTATAATATTGTCCTACCAGATGCAACAGATTTAGGTGCAACTTCTAATGTTGTAGTACGTTTGTCACAAACTATTCCTGATTTCGTTCATCATATTGTTTACTTTGTGGGATTTTCGCTTTAGGAACGATAAGAGCCAGCAGGATACCGAATAGTTAATTACCGTCAGATAAGAATGATGTCAAAAAAAACTTAGAGAGGGTATTCAACTGAATACGTTGGTTCTGCATATGAAGTAAAATTGAATACTGTACTATAGAAAGATAATAAAAATGTTTGTTTGGCTTCAACTTACGTCGAAGTGAAACCGTTTTCATGTCCTAATACATCCAACTAGCCTGCAAAAGCATCGCTATATGAAAGGAAACAAAAAGCATATGTGGAAATCGATAGTGCACAAAAAATAGGTGAGTACAACGCCCATATGGGTGAAATGGACCTTATGGATGGGCTTATGGGTAGATACCTCATCCGAATTAAAACAAGAAACGTCATGCTAATAATTTTCTACCATCTTATTGATGTAGCTGCAACCAATGCATACCTTTTGTATCGCCGTATTCATGCAATTGATACTGATGATTCTTCTTCTTCAGAAAAAGAAAGCTACCACAATTTAGAAAGTCAATTGGAAAAGTGCTTGTAGTCTATAAGCATAAACGCCCTGTTGGACGTTCATCAACTACGGTGGTACCAGAAAAACAGCCTTGCGGCAGTGGCCTTACTATTCAACCTGGCCATAAAGCAAAGCATCCAGTAGCTGATGTGCGATATGACGGTTTCAATCATTTTCATGTGTGGCTCAGCAAAGAAATTGGTACAAAAAAAAATGCAAACTGCAAAAAATCTCGAACGCAATGCATTTGTCAAAAGTTTAACCTACATTTATGCTGCTCATTCGCTAAAAATGGTTTTTTAGATTATCATACTCCTAAATAAATATTACATAATTTTCTTAAAATACTTACAATATTTTTCTTCTTTGTTCAATAAAATACAATTTTATTTCATATCTAAAATGCATACATGTCTTATTTTTTTTACACTTTATCCGATATAGTAGTCCACAGGCTTTATTTTTTCAATTTACAGGTAAAAAAAGATATCAAAAGACGGACCCCAGATTCGTATTTTTCAGCCCAAAATTAACCTAAAACCAAAATTCTTACTTTCCTTACAATTGTAATTCTACATTGGCAATTAGAGGGTTAAGATATGACGACTTGGAATAAAATTCAAAAAAAAGTGTGATTACTCTAAAAGCTTATAAGGATATTAAGAAAGCGTTATTCATTTTCTTTAATTGTGTGTGACCAAGTTTAAAATTTGTTGCGAATTAAAATAGTAGGCTTTTTTGGTCCATAAATTTTTAAATGCAAATAACACTAATTTATTTTATTTTTCTCGTCCGACGTTTCGGTGGGTGTTTCCACCTACTTCAGGGACAACTTTTAATCTAATAAAATATAAGAAAATTAGGGTTGACACTTTTTGACTGCTTAAATACAAATATTGACTTACAAAAAAAAATTTTTTTTTGTTTTTTTGTTTAAACCAAGGAAGACAAAGACAAACTAAGTCTAAATTATAACTTAATTCTCAATCAGCTGTAACAGTTAGTGATGTGATATTTTTATGAATTTTTATTTTTATTTTAAATGTTAATTTATTAAATTGTGCCGTCTTTAATTATATTCATATACGGATTTGTGCAATATTTATGTTTCAATCTAAATGTTTGTGCAGTTATACATTTTCTTCACACTGCCACTTTTTCTAATTTTGAGACATAAAGTTTGTTTTTTTTAAGGAAAATAAATTGGAATTTATGAATTTTTTTATAAATGTTCTCTTTTTTGAGTCATCATCAAATTGATGAGGACTTAATCCTCTATTTTAAATTGGGTTTTACAGCCGTCAAGCATATTTTAAAAATTGGGGTCGTACCTCCACCTTCCCTAAAAAATCTTTTTCTTCAAGAATGTTGAGGAAGTGAAGCTTTAATGTGCCTCCACATTCCTTGCACATTATTAGTATGGATGTAAATAGCGTCATAGGCGAAACATTTTTATTAAAAATATCGTGCGCGATTTTTCAATTTTCTAATAAAAACACAGTTCAACACCAAAAACTGATGTCGAGTTAAAAAAAAAGACAACTGATTCGGGGCTTTCTTCGGATTGGATCTGGATTTTGAGATATTTAAGACATAAATGTCGAAAATCGCTAGCTTAGAGTGCAAAGGCGCTAACTGCACTTTTTGAATTTTTTGAGGAGAGACAAAAAACTGTATAAAGAAATTTACATTATATTTTGTAAATTTTTTTGAATGGAATTTTATTTGAATTGTTGTTACATACATATACAGTAAAAAAAAATTTTAAAAAAAAGTAGTATCTTTGATTTAGAAGAATTTTTTTTGTCATTTAGCACCCTTTCTGTTGCTATTTTTGATTTGCGCGTATCATTTAGCACCTTTTCTATAAAAAATTATATGAACATTTTTCTTATTTGATGTTAGAAACAGCAATAAATTAATTTTAACGGAGCGCGAACGCACAACCAGCCCAATTTAGCAACAATCACATGTGTTTAATGAACTTAGCGCGCGCTTTTTGACAGCTATGTACATGGCACTTTTGCGCATCAACACGAAACCATATGAAATAAAGAGTAACCAACCTTTTTTTTTTTTTTAACGATGTATTTTTTAATTCTCTTTTGTTCTGCATTAAAATCTCAATTTTGTAAAAAAGTGCAGTTAGCGCCTTTGCACTCTAAGCTAGCGAAATGCTATTTCTGCTCGTGATTTGGAAATTTCAGTTTTTCCACAATCTTAATGAAATTTATCACTTTTTATAGATTTTTGATGCTGAATCTAAATTTTGTCGCAGAATTTCTCTAGCGCGTCAGGACTTTTTGTTTAGTAATGTACTCTCTCTATATAAATCCTGTTTTTTTCTACGAAAAGTAACATCCGATTGCTGTATCTCCGAAACTAGATCCAACCAACACTTTTGATTGGATAAATACTCATTCATTAAGTTAATATGAGCTGAAGTAACTCTTCTCGAGTGATGGATTTTATTTCGAGGACGCGACATCTCATGCTGTTTTAAGACAACTGAATAATAAGTAATTATTCTTACTTCTCACTGACATCGAAGTCACCATGATTTACATTTATCTCGATTTAGATACTTACTTGTGGTGATAGCCTATGCTGAAGTTTTTCATGCAGAGCTTGCAGTAATAAAATTTGCGATTAAATATGTAGTCTAAAAGCAATGCAGGACATTGAACACTGGAATGGCAGTACATATAAATTTATTTTTGAAAACATTGATTGAATTTCTGGAAATGAAAATGCTGATGCTGCGGCGAAGAAGACTCTTACTTTGATCCTTGTTTTCTAAACCCCTGCTTGAACTCTGTAATTTTAAGCTATTCTGCAATTAAAAAAGAAATGGATATAGTCTGGCAGTCTACAACCTCTTTTTTTGAAAACGCAGATCATAAACTTGAATAAACGAAATTATAGTATTCACTTTTCGTGCGAAGACTGCGTAACGTCACCTAGAGTTAGACTCGGTAAAACATTTAGCATAAAACTTCTGTTCACAAAAAGGGAACCTTATGGAATGCAGTCTTTGCACTTCAGCATGCATTGTTGAACTGTCCTTTGTCGAACTGTAACCATTAACTCAATACTTTATTGGATTGCAGCAAAATAGAAACTATTGGTTTTGATAGAGAGTCACTGATGAAACACAACCTATTTTACGAAGCGTAGTCAAAACTACCGGTGCAACATTGATCTTATCTTTTTTGATGATACTGATATCATTCAGCTATCAAGGTCCGATTTTCTAGTGTTGCCGTAAGATCTATATCATCCAACCCTAGAAATTATACTTGATGTACCATTCAAAGAATCTAAAGAGCGTTCTCCCGAAATAAGCAAAGTTTTTAATTTCAACAAATCAAGTTTTACTTTGCTTACAAATCAATTATTAAAAGTTAACTGGGAATCTATCTATACTGAATTATCATTCAACTTCAGATGATCTTGATATTGCATCACATTTCATTTTTATCAATTACCTATAACTGTCGATGTAGCTTGGTATAAAGTAAAAAGGCTAACTTACTTCCCAACACCTATGCGTTGTAAGAATTGTCAGTGCTTAGGCCACACCCAAAAAAAATTATCCAATCCAACAACATGCACTGAATGCAATTTACCACCACATAATCCGACGCATTGACCCCGCCTTCAATGCGCCAACTGTAGTAAAGAAAATGCTGGCTCAGACAAAAACTGTCCTAGATACCAACAATTGAAAGAAGTAATTAAAATTAAAACCATCGAAAAATTTTCTATATGCGGTGCCCACCAAATTTATAATCAAAAACTTAGCTCATCAATGCAAACTGTCAATCCGAAAAATATTCAAAATACGAACATCATTCCCCAGCAAAAAAGATCACCTACGCCAACGACTTCCTCGAGTATAACATCCTGAAAACATCATTAACAACCTCACCGACAACTTAGAAACACCTACCACTTCAAACACGAACACCAAGAAAAAGATAAATCCTCAACTTTCTATCAACAATTTACCAATATCAACTACAACATAAATCTACACACCTAAATCATCAACAAACATTGAAACTTCTAAATCAATTTTAACCACTGAAAATACAGATATTCTATCACCTATGTCGAAATTAACACAGGATCTATCTCATTGCTTCAAAAAATTATTTTGTTTCTGATGACGAATCGAGGATATTTGATTCATTCGAGTCATAAATTCAACTGTCATACAATAAGTGCTCTTTGTAACTTTTCTCCTTTTCACAAAATTAATTTTACAGAAAGTGAGCCTTAATCTTCAATCAAGTTGAGTCTTACAATATTACTATACAATGAAACATCGAAGTCTCATCAATAATGTATCCGAACTTCAACTAGGGTTGTAAGATTTTTGAAACGCAAAATCAGTACATACATTCAAGTATATTCAACGCAAAAAATCAGCACAACATTTTTTGCCTCATTACTTGTTATTTACTAAAAAAAAGTCAGAATTTTTCGGATTGCACAATGTCCTAGCAAAAAAACAAAATTAATTAAATATGCTAGAAAACAAGGACCATTTTACAGACTCTAGGTACGCTACTGGTAATAATTAAATAATAAATGTAAAAATTATTTAGTAATTAAAATAAAAAAATAAAATCAATACCAATTGCTAAAAATCAGATTTCAGAATCTTGAAAAATCAGTATTTATAAAGAAAATTAGTAAAAATCAGTACATGTACTAATAGAATCAGTACGTATGACAACCCTAACTTCAACTATTAATAAAAGAGCACAATTCTTCCGTCATATCAATACAGGAAACTCATAACTCAGTCAACTTCACTCCAATACCACCAAAAAACTTTTTCGCTTACTTCACTAATTCCGCTACAAACCAAACTTCCAAATAAGGTGTGAGTGTGCAAATAAGAAACAATATTCCACATAAACAAATAATTATAAACACAAACTTACAAATTGTCGCTATCGAAATACAGTTGAATTTTAAATTTACTAGAGTCACCAATTTATGTACATACCGCCTTTCCAAATTATTTACCGTTTGAAAAAAAAACGCATCCCACCTGTTCTACATGTGGTTCAAACTTCTCTCTAAATCACATACTTAATGATTGTCCAGACCACTCAACCTGCAGAAGGATGGTTTTTGGTACCACCAAACACATAGATTCGCTGAAACAACCTTTGACAGACAATATCGAGAAAATATTTGAATTTATAAAATCTACTAAGCTAATTATAGTTTTTTTCATATTAATTTTATTTAAACTCTATAACGCATTGTACTCATAAATTTTTTGTATCTAGAGCTGATGGTCATAGCAAACAATGCTCTTTTCTCTTGTTAGATTTTATAATTTATTTATAAGTAAACATTATTTAATCGAACTTACAGACATTCAGCAAAGACCAATATTGTAAATTTTTACTTATTGATCAATGCTATTTTTTATTCAACAAACATGACAAAGATAACAAATGGAACAATTTTAACCTGGTAATTAATGACATGTTTCGGCTATTACCACATAGCCTCATCAGACCAGTTTTTGGTTAATGATGTACATGGACTCGAACCCCTGACCGTTCATGCATTGCATTTACATATTTTGCGACGGTCGCTCTAACACTTGAGCTACTGAGGAACTGACCTTGAGGTGTACAAAGTGCGTATATTACATTTGTTATCTTTCGTCACTATCTCGCTTGTTGTCATAGCAGTTAAGCCGTCGGCTTAAAGTCATGCTATGAATTATTTTTCAAAATTGTGGTGTTGCCAGCCACATATTTTTGAAATTGGCGTGTTCTCCGTATGGTTTTAAGAAAGTTGATTTTAGCGACTGATTATTTAGTTGGAAGCTAATAAATAAGCCCAATTCACGATCCGGTGGAAATGCCATTGCAAAGTTATGCAATTGCAAATCTTTGCAACGAGTTGTGAGCGGTTTTTCATGTTTACTTTGCAACGTCTGTTGCAAAACAAAAAAACAGCTGATTAGGAGAAAAATAACGGCTTGATTCCATTTGAATTCTGTTTTGAATTCTTTAAATTATTTAATTAATAAAATAATTCAAATTTCAATTGTGAGCTTTTATTTTTTTCAGATGTCAACTGACTGAATGTCAATCAGTGTAGCATTTGAATTTGCTACAAATGCTATAGGGTTTTACTATAGCATTTTTGCTACACCGTAGAATGTGCAAATGTGTATATTTTGTTGTTGTGATTGCAAACTTTGTAATACTATTTTGCATATGCTCTTTTGCAAGAGCATATGTACCGGATCGTGAACTGGGCTATAATAATAATAAACGAAAATATTGATTTTTCCCATCTACTATGTGTCTAATAACGATGATATGACTTGCGATCTGTTTGCAGAATTTTTTAGGTCTACATATTATTCCAAGTCGTACAATGATTTATTTCAATTCCATTTCCATGATTTTATTATCCATTTAAGGTAAATGCATGTCAAGTTAGTCAGCCCATTATAAGTCTTTATAGTGTGCAGAAAAGTCTTAGAGATATAAAATCATAATTTAAAGCTGGTCCAGGTGGACCCTCATATATTTTAAAAAATTGTCACAATGAATTTGCTTTTCCAGTTTATTTGTTTAAACAACTACCAGCGAAGCAGATCACTGAAATAAGGCAGCAATAAACCAAGACAACATCAAGGGAATCTCCTCAAATGCACCTCAAATAGCATCAGCAGCTACAAGGGAAAAGTTAACCAATTTGGCGGTCACGAGTTCAATAACACTCCAGCTTCTCTATGAAGAGATTATCTCTAAAGCAAATTAACACCGATTTTCGAAATTGTGTGCAGCAGCTGCAAGACGAAAATAAGTGTTTAAGAGATCGTCTAAGCATACTCGAGAGCGCAATCAACGATGATGAACAGAAAGTAAAGCGAAATACAATAGAAATTGTTGGTGTTCCAGACGTCAATGCCAAAAATGCATTTGAGCTCGCTCAGATGCTCTCAATGTAAATTAAGGCAGTGATGACGTCGAGAAGTGCTACGTACGTGTAATTAAAAGCAATATGCGACGGCGAGAGAGAAAGTTGCAGAGCTAATAGAAGCAGAATGTCTATTAACATTTTATGCGTGCAACACTCTTCTCTTCTTAAAAGGAAAAAATCAGGGTTTGAAATTACTGAACTATTTTTTAGGCTATTGTTTTTGCTTAGCTGCGACTATGAAAAAATATGTAGCAGTAGCAACAGTCGAAGCAACGAATTTAAAATCCCAACTGTCTGCTGTGCTTAACTTCGTTTTCATGCATAAGTTGTAGCAGCAGCCGAAATTCTTGTACGAAAGGAGATCGCTGTTTCTATAGTGGTAGTCGTTTATTTCAAAATGTTTGCTTCGGCTGTTGCTACGCATTTAACAAGAGAACGAAGCAATAGCAAAAGAAAACGATTAACAAGCATCTTAGCTTCTGCTTCTACAGTGTTAGGGGATTTTCGTGTTTTGATCACCGAAGATAAAGTGGAAACTTTTTAATGTAATTTTTTTGAAAAAGCATATTTTTTTGTTACATGGTCGCATATGGTAACAACACTATACATTTATATTATAGGCGGAGAGCCCGCTGTAGAAAACGAGTGTATAAGATTACAGGATAAGATTTACGGGAAAGATATCAATTTTATTTTGCAAAATTAACCAACCAGTTTTGCATTGCCTGAAAATGCCCGAATTTTAACTAATTTTGTTGTTTTAATTAAAACTGTAATATATTACAGCTCGAAAGGTATGCCAAATGATAGAACTCGAAGAGGCCTAAGTATAATATATTAGGTTGCATGTCCTATGTCCCAAACATGGGTTTTCACTGGTTTTTTGGGTCAATTTTAATTAATGAAGATAACAGCTTGAAATGTGTGCTAAATGATAAAGCTCGAAGAGCCTAAACAGTATATATAGAGTTGCCTTGTCGAATCATGTAGGGGAGAGAGGGGCTAGTGTGGACTGGGGGCTAGTGTGGACAACTTCAAAATCTCGCGCCGTTTCGAATCGTTGTTTTCCGTTGAACTTTTTTTAAGTGGGCCTTTGCACTCTCCATCGCCAAGAAAAAATCGTTTGTATACAGTTCAACGTTTCATGGTAACGAGACCAGACGTGTTTTGCGCAGCAAAAAGTAAATTTTTTGTTTTTTCTCAATTTCAGTGATACTCAGAAATTACTTATTATTATGCTAAAGTGTAAATACATAATACAACTTAAGCAAGTGTTTAATCAAATAATTGAAATTATTTTTAATAAAATTTACCGTAAGTTTAAAAAAAAAATATTTTTATGTAAGAAAACACAAAGGGGCTAGTGTGGACAGTTGAAATGAGGCTTGTGTGGACATGTCCAACCAAGCCCCAAAACACCTGAGAAGACAAACGAAGAACCTCTCAAAAGAAAAAATGCACCTCCAAGAAACATTCGCTTTAAATAGTGGCAAAGATGACACAACCATAACGATTGCTGGGAACATCTCGATCTGCAAGTAATATCAAATATGACATGAATTTCTCCAAGTTTAAAATGGGATAGAAGTAAATTTTTAATTTTTATTGAACTGTATTATTTTCTTCAAAAAAAAAATATATATATATTTGACCTCTTTTTTTAAGTTTCTGTTTCAATTATCAAGTTTCTATTGATGTCCACATTAGCCCCTAGTCAAATCAATGGTTGTCCACACTAGCCCCGTGTAAGGGGCTAGTATTCTTTTTAAAATAATTTAAAAATGCGTTTACGAAAATAAAAAATTAAACATTATTTAATCGAACTTACAGTCATTAAGCAAAGACCAATATTGTAAATTTTTACTTATTGATCAATGCTATTTTTCAACAAACACGACAAAGATAACAAATGGAACAATTTTAACCTGGTAATTGGTGACATGTTTCGGCTATTACCAATAGCCTCATCAGACCAGTTTGGTTAATTCTGTACATGGACTCGAACCCCTGACCGTTCATGCATTGCAATTACATATTTTGCGACGGCCGCTCTAACACTTGAGCTACTGAGGTACTTGTCATGAGGTGTACAGAGTGCGCATATTCCATTTGTCATCTTTTGTCACTTTCTCGCTTGCTGCCATAGCCGTTAGACCGTCGGCCTAAAGTCATGCTATGATTTATTTTTCGAAATTGTGGTGTTGCCAGCCACATATTTTTGAAATTCGGCGTGTTTTCCATATGGTTTAAGAAATGACAAGTACCTCAGTAGCTCAAGTGTTAGAGCGGCCGTCGCAAAATATGCAATTGCAATGCATGACCGGTCAGGGGTTCGAGTCCATGTACAGAATTAACCAAACTGGTCTGATGAGGCTATTGGTAATAGCCGAAACATGTCACCAATTACCAGGTTAAAATTGTTCCATTTGTTATCTTTGTCATGTTTGTTGAAAAATAGCATTGATCAATAAGTAAAAATTTACAATATTGGTCTTTGCTTAATGACTGTAAGTTCGATTAAATAATGTTTAATTATAAAATAATCAGTCGCTAAAATCAACTTTCTTAAACATGAGTTTGTTGAAAAATAGCATTGATCAATAAGTAAAAATTTACAATATTGGTCTTTTCTTAATGACTGTAAGTTCGATTAAATAATGTTTAATTATAAAATAATCAGTCGCTAAAATCAACTTCCTTAAACCATATGGAGAACACGCCGAATTTCAAAAATGTGTGGCTGGCAACACCACAATTTCGAAAAATAAATCATAGCATGACTTTAGGCCGACGGTCTAACGGCTATGGCAGCAAGCGAGAAAGTGACAAAAGATGACAAATGGAATATGCGCACTCTGTACACCTCATGACAAGTACCTCAGTAGCTCAAGTGTTAGAGCGGCCGTCGCAAAATATGCAATTGCAATGTATGAACGGTCAGGGGTTCGAGTCCATGTACAGAATTAACCAAACTGGTCTGATGAGGCTATTGGTAATAGCAGAAACATGTCACCAATTACCAGGTTAAAATTGTTCCATTTGTTATCTTTGTCATGTTTGTTGAAAAATAGCATTGATCAATAAGTAAAAATTTACAATATTGGTCTTTGCTTAATGACTGTAAGTTCGATTAAATAATGTTTAATTATAAAATAATCAGTCGCTAAAATCAACTTTCTTAAACCATATGGAGAACACGCCGAATTTCAAAAATATGTGGCTGGCAACACCACAATTTCGAAAAATAAATCATAGCATGACTTTAGGCCGACGGTCTAACGGCTATGGCAGCAAGCGAGAAAGTGACAAAAGATGACAAATGGAATATGCGCACTCTGTACACCTCATGACAAGTACCTCAGTAGCTCAAGTGTTAGAGCGGCCGTCGCAAAATATGCAATTGCAATGCATGAACGGTCAGGGGTTCGAGTCCATGTACAGAATTAACCAAACTGGTCAATTGAGGCTATTGGTAATAGCCGAAACATGTCACCAATTACCAGGTTAAAATTGTTCCATTTGTTATCTTTGTCATGTTTGTTGAAAAATAGCATTGATCAATAAGTAAAAATTTACAATATTGGTCTTTGCTTAATGACTAAGTTCGATTAAATAATGTTTAATTATAAAATAATCAGTCGCTAAAATCAACTTTCAGAAAATAAAAAATTGCAACTGTTGATGAAGATAAGAGGTATAAGCAATCGCTAAAAATAACTTTATTACAAAAAATAAATATCTACATATACAATTTTATAATTATGTCAAAATTGTCCACCCTAGCCCCCCCCCCTCCCCTACTAAACATGGGTTTAGACCCGTTTTTAGGGCCAAATTTTCTTAAATGAGTGGCAACCCATGTTTGGGACAGGATTTGACAAGGCAACTCTATATATTCTAATTAGGCTCTTTGATCTTTATCTTTTGATACACATTTCAAGCTTTTATCTTCATTAATGAAAATTGACCAAAAACCGGTGAAAACAGGTGTTTGGGACATGATTCAACAATGCAACCCCAGATATCATATTTAGGCCTCTTCGAGTTTTATCATTTGGCATACATTTCGAGCTGTAATATATTACAGTTTTAATTAAAACAACAAAATTGTATAATTCGGGCATCGGGACAGGCTTTGGCAAGGCAAAACTGGTTGGGTAGTTTTGCAAAATAAAATTGATATCTTTCCCGTAAATCTTATCCTGTAATCTTATACACTCGACTTTTCTACAGCGGGCTCTCCGTCTATAAGTAAACTTTACTTACACTCCATACAACCACTTTGCACTTCACAATACAACTGACTGTGCACTGCAAATAGCCGAAGTTCAGTTGCCGAGCTGAAAATATAGCGAAAGCACAGTCAGGGTTCGCTTCGACATTTTTTTCTATTGCTTACCTCGACTTTGCAATTTCCAACAAGCAACAGCTAAGGCCAAAGCGTAAAAACAAAAACTTAACTTCGTGGCTTGCTTTAACTTCGTTCTTCTCAAAAATGCACAGCAAGCAGAAAATTCAAATGTGAAAAGGAATAACTATAGCAGAACAGTTAAGCAAAATTTCGTTGCTTTTGCTATTTTTTAGTCAGCAAGTCAAACCCTGGAAAAAATTATGCAGAGCAAAAGAAGGAAATGGCTTAGTACTTAAATTTTTGGAAATGTAAACAGAAGTAATATTTATATCAATGAGAGCTTAACTAAGCAGGATAGAGCATTGTTTATGAAAGCGAAAAAAGTAAAATTGGAAAAAAGTTATAAGTATCTGTGGTGGAGCAATGTAAATGGTAGCATTCTAATAAAGAAAGTGGATAATAGTGAGGTTGTTGTAATAAGATCATGCGATGACCTACTTAAGCTCAAGTAGTGTGATTTATGGTGACAACTGTAAAAAACTTTGAATTCAATGATCTCGTTGACAACCCCACTGTTAATCTTATTATGGTAGTAACGAAAACGATTTGTTTAACCAAGCTATAGTTTCCAAAGGATCTATTTTTATAAAGCATAGCGAAAAATTTTGACTTACTTCTCGCTCATCTTGATAGTTTTGCAATACCTGCTGATTTTTTATTTCTCTCGGAAATATGGATATTTTCTTGCGAAGTTGATGACTTCGTGGTTCCGGGTTATAACTTTTATGCTTTAGCTAACGATAATTATTCTGCAGGTGGTGTAGGTATTTTTTGCTAAAGTTGAATATAACTGCCAATTTACTAAGTGTAATTTCACAAGTGCTGACGTTGTAAAAATAAAGTGTCATATTAATAACGTAACTTTAACCCAAATATGTTTTTACAAACTACATTCTTATACTTTTCATTAGTTTCTTGAAGAGCTTTCGTCTTTTTTATGAAAATGTACTTTTTAGTGATTTTAATTTGGATACTTGGATATATTGTTATCGCTGATTCTTACCATCCTCTTCTTTCGGAACATGGATTTTTTTCATTGATTAATTAGCCGATTAGACCTTCTTCTAATTCCTGTTCAGATCACATTTTTGCTCGATTCAATGGTATCCCCTTTGAATCATGAAATGTCGCTAACATTGATCTCTAAATCACTGATCACAACATGACGGGACTTTTATTAAATAATTTGGTAAAAAAAGCAACAACAAACTACCCTTCAAAGCTCATACAGAACCCAGAAAAAATATACATGAGGTCAAGGCCATGGATTACCCGTGAAATCTGGTCGAAAATACGGTTAAAAAACCAACTTTGCATACATTTGTCGAAAAATCCAAGCAATAATATCCGTGTTTTTTTTGACGCGGCTATAAGATAGCTTAATCAGTGGCACAAAAAACGGCTTTCGCCGCTTAGTTTTTTCGTTAATCAAATTTGGCAGCACTCCCGTGAAACAAATGTCAAATGTTAATTGAATTAAATCCACACAAACTTAAAATTAAACAAAAGCGTTTTATAAAAGCCTTTTTTCTTCCGCCATTTCAGTTTTATGTTTTGGTTTTAACTTTTTAAATTTACTTTTGAACGTAAGTACCTATTTTTTTTGCCTCTTGACGTTTAAAGATGGAACTTTCTCGATTAAAAATCGGAGACTTTGTGAGACTGAGCTGCCAAATCTCATATTAAGCAGCCTAATTGTGAATGCTCCAACGCTTATTTGCACGACAAATTTCTCATACAAAAAATTTTTTTAGCGGGTAACCGCGTCAAAAAAAAACACGGCTAATTTTCCGTTAAAAACTCGCTACGAGCGCTTAAATAAAAGCTTACGCAAATTTATTCAAAATAGTCGTGAAAGATTTTATCACACTGAGTTTGAAAAATGCATTGGGGAATCTCAAGTATCAATGGAGATTGTTAAACAATATGGTAAATCGTAAAATAAAAGACGATAAACCCATAATATTAAGTTTTGGATCTGCCAATATTTCTGACAGCTCCGCAATTACAAATATTTTTAATGATTATTTTGCGAAGGCTCAAAAATGCTTTATTAGTCTAGAAAAAAATTTGCAAAATCCTTAGTTTCTTCTTCGAACCTATTATAGCGCTAGAAATTTTAAATATTATAAATTCTTTTGATGGGTCCAGTTCATCCAATCTGTTATTTAAAAATTGCATTTAATGTAGCTGATATTTTAGCTAATTTTTTTAATTAAAAATATCTTCTGGTAATTTCCCTGAAGAACTTAAATGCACTATTATTTTACGATTTCACGATTTTTATTATTTTTGCTAATTTTGAACTTCACACATAATAATTAAATTTTCACTCGCAGTCCCAACAAACAGTTACGCGATTCCCGACGTTTTTAAATTTTTGCCGCTACGTAGAGGCGGAGGGCCCGCTGTAGAAAAGTCGAGTGTATAAGATTACAGGATGGGATGTAATGGAAAGATAGTGATCAATTTAGGTGAAATTAACGAACCAGCGTTGCCTTGCCAAAGCCCGTCCCGATGCCCGAATTTTTCCAATTTTGTTTTAATTAAAACTAAATAATTTATCACCTGAAAATGTATGTCAAATGATAGAACTGGAAAAGGTCTAAATATAATAAACATGGGTTTCCACCAGATTGTTGGCTTAGTTTTCAATAATCAAGATAACAGCTATGCCTAATGATACAGCTCGAAGAGCCTAAATAGAATATATAAGGTTGCCTTGTCGAATCCTATCCCAAACATGGGCTGCCAAGAAAAATTGGCCGTAAAAACGGGTGGCAATCCATGTTTAAGGCAGAATTCGACACGGCAACCCTATATATTATATTTAGGCTCTTCAAGCTCTATCGTATTTACTATGGAATAGTACCTTTCGAATGATATGTTAGTTTTTTAATAGTTTGTTTGAGTTTATCATAACTTAAGGCTATTGCTTTCTTTTGCTCTTCTTTTCCTTTTAATTTAAATACCGGGTAATCGTATGTAATAATACCTTATTAAGAAATGATTTAAAAATCTAAAAAAAAAGGAAATTCAGTGTTAAAGGGACGCCTGAGTGCGATCCTTCTGATTGCGCTGTCTACCGTTTTAACAAAAGAGGTGTCAGTTTGCGATTACATATACCATTTCATCGGCCAATTCTAACAATTTTGAAAGCTCTTTTTTCAAAGTCTCTTCCGCAGTCGATAGATGACTAAGTTAAATTGAAATTTTAACTTGAATATAGGTATGTTCCCGGTTCTTTTCGTAAACGCAATCGCAAAAGAAAACGATGATAAACTTTTTTACATCTTTCTTGTTTTTTTTTTATATTATAAAATATTCGTAACATTTGTAGTTCCCTAAAGTTGACTATTTCTACACATACTTTAACAAGGCATTCGACAAAATTTTACACAGCTTGACTGATAAACATAAGAAATATTTGCTGTGTTTTATTCGCCAAGTTGCTAGCTATACACGGAAAAAACGATCAAGTCGTTAAGTTTCCTACTCGTTGTTATTTGAGTACTCGTTTGATGTTTTTCATACTTTATTCATTTCAATTGTTTATTTTTGACGCCTGACGTTTTAGGCAACTTGCTATGTATGCTTAGCAACTATAATTTTGCTCGTAGAGTTTTCGATTTTGTTTTTGTTTTCCCATACAATTATCGTTGCTAGCTAAAGATATCTAGCAGAGGATGGCGAATAAAACCCAGCTAATATTCCTTACGATATGCAAAAGATATTCTGAAAACTTTGGTATAGTGCTGTTTGTTCCAAAATAATGCGGTTTCACCCGTTTTTTTTCAATTCCCGTTTAAATTAATAAGACAAGGTTTCAAGTTATAGAAGTAGGTCTCTAAAATTGAATCGAGAAAATCCTTCATTTGAACACCAAATGAAAGGTACTAAATTTGACAAACTAAAAAGGTTTTTAAAAAAGTATGTATCTTCAAAATGCATTTTTTTTTTTGACAAAAAGCAGTGGCGTCAATTCGGTAGGGCTGGGGAGGTTTTGGTGAAGTGACGCCACTCACAAAAAGAATCATATATGTAATATGTGTGTGTGAAACGAAAAAATTCGAAAAACATTTATTAAATAACTAGAAAGAGCGTGAAGTTAAATATGATATTTAACTAGCAAAGACACAAACCATCTAACTTAACAGAGCATTAACAGAGAAATGTTAAGACGACGCAGATGGCGATTTGGATAGGAACAAAATAGAATTGTCCAGCATTTCCAAATTAATCAGGGTGCAGGAACCGGTCTACGAGGACTACATAGAACATAAGACACTATTTTCAAAGATACAAAATATTGATGCTGTGTTTGTTTCTTAGTAATAGAAATTGTCCTGTTAAACTCCTGATTTTAATTGCAAAAACCCAACATTGTCATCTGGCCAGTGACCAGTCGTTTTTGACTGTGCTCCAACCGCAATAAAAGAGTTCGATAGAACACGGAACCACGTTTAAAACGACATATCACGTTAGTGCGGCTTCTGAATTTTGGCATATGAATCTCTATGTCAAAATTGGTGATTTTTTGGGTGAAAACCTAACATGGTCAACTGCCCACTGACCAGTAATTTTTGACTGTGCTCCAACCGGATTAAGTTGGTTCGATAGAACACTGAACCACGTTTAAAACGACATATCTCGTTAGTGGGGCTTCTGAATTTTGGCATATGAATCTCTATGTCAAAAATGGTGATTTTTTGGGTGAAAACCTAACATGGTCAACTGGCCACTGACCAGTAATTTTTGACTGTGCTCCAACCGGACTAAGTGGGTTCGATAAAACACGGAACCACGTTTAAAACGACATATCACGTGAGTGGGGCTTCTGAATTTTGGCATATGAATCTCTATGTCAAAATTGCTGATTTTTTGGGTGAAAACCTAACATGGTCAACTGGCCACTGACCAGTAATTTTTGACTGTGCTCCAACCGGACTAAGTGGGTTCGATAGACCACGGAACCACGTTTAAAACGACATATCACGTTAGTGCGGCTTCTGAATTTTGGCATATGAATCTCTATGTCAAAATTGGTGATTTTTTGGGTGAAAACCTAACATGGTCAACTGGCCACTGACCAGTAATTTTTGACTGTGCTCCAACCGGACTAAGTGGGTTCGATGGAACACGGAACCACGTTTAAAACGACATATCACTATAGTGGGACTTCTGAATTTTGGCATATGAATCTCTATGTCAAAAATGGTGATTTTTTGGGTGAAAACCTAACATGGTCAACTGGCCACTGACCAGTACTTTTTGACTGTGCTCCAACCGGACTAAGTGGGTTCGATAGAACACGGAACCACGTTTAAAACGACATATCACGTTAGTGGGGCTTCTGAATTTTGGCATATGAATCTTTATGTCAAAAATGGTGATTTTTTGGGTGAAAACCTAAAATGGTCAACTGGCCACTGACCAGTAATTTTTGACTGTGCTCCAACCGGACTAAGTGGGTTCGATAGAACACGGAACCACGTTTAAAACGACATATCACGTTAGTGGGGCTTCTGAATTTTGGCATATGAATCTCTATGTCAAAATTGCTGATTTTTTGGGTGAAAACCTAACATGGTCAACTGGCCACTGACCAGTAATTTTTGACTGTGCTCCAACCGGACTAAGTGGGTTCGATAAAACACGGAACCACGTTTAAAACGACATATCACGTTAGTGGGGCTTCTGAATTTTGGCATATGAATCTCTATGTCAAAAATGGTGATTTTTTGGGTGAAAACCTAAAATGGTCGACTGGCCACTGACCAGTAATTTTTGACTGTGCTCCAACCGGACTAAGTGGGTTCGATAGAACACGGAACCACGTTTAAAACAACATATCACGTTAGTGCGGCTTCTGAATTTTGGCATATGAATCTCTATGTCAAAAATGGTGATTTTTGGGTGAAAACCTAACATGGTCAACTGGCCACTGACCAGTAATTTTTTAATGTGCTCCAACCGGACTAAGTGGGTTTGATAGAACACGGAACCACGTTTAAAACGACATATCACGTTAGTGGGGCTTCTGAATTTTGGCATATGAATCTCTATGTCAAAAATGGTGATTTTTTGGGTGAAAACCTAAAATGGTCGACTGGCCACTGACCAGTAATTTTTGACTGTGCTCCAACCGGACTAAGTGGATTCGATGGAACAGGGAACCACGTTTAAAACGACATATCACTATAGTGGGACTTCTGAATTTTGGCATATGCATCTCTATGTCAAAAATGGTGATTTTTGGGTGAAAACCTAACATGGTCAACTGGCCACTGACCAGTAATTTTTTAATGTGCTCCAACCGGACTAAGTGGGTTTGATAGAACACGGAACCACGTTTAAAACGACATATCACGTTAGTGGGGCTTCTGAATTTGGCATATGAATCTCTATGTCAAAAATGGTGATTTTTGGGTGAAAACCTAACATGGTCTACTGGCCACTGACCAGTAATTTTTGACTGTGCTCCAACCGGACTAAGTGGGTTCGATGGAACACGGAACCACGTTTAGAACGACATATCACTTTAGTGGGGCTTCTGAATTTGAACATTAAAATTTTTATTATGACTTTCAGATTTTTATATACCTTACATTAGCTCTAAGAAAAATAGAAAAACATATTTAACTAGCAGAGACACAATTTTTGATATTTAACTAGCAAAGGCATTAACCAACTGACTTAGCAGAGAAATGTTAACACTGCGCAGAAGGAGATTTGGAACATGGTCATCTGGCCATTCACCAGTTGCATTTGACTGTGCTCCAACCGGACTAAGTGGGTTCGTTGGAACACGGAACCACGTTTAAAACGACATATCACGTTAGTGGGACTTCTGAATTTTGGCATATGAATCTCCATGTCAAAAATGGTGATTTTTTGGGTGAAAACCTAACATGGTCAACTGGCGAAAGACCAGTAATTTTTGACTGTGCTCCAACCGGACTAAGTGGGTTCGATAGAACACGGAACCACGTTTAAAACGACATATCACGTTAGTGGGGCTTCTGAATTTTGGCATATGAATCTCTATGTCAAAAATGGTGATTTTTTGGGTGAAAACCTAAAATGGTCAACTGGCCACTGACCAGTAATTTTTGACTGTGCTCCAACCGGACTAAGTGGGTTCTATAGAACACGGAACCACGTTTAAAACGACATATCACGTTAGTGGGGCTTCTGAATTTTGGCATATGAATCTCTATGTCAAAATTGCTGATTTTTTGGGTGAAAACCTAACATGGTCAACTGGCCACTGACCAGTAATTTTTGACTGTGCTCCAACCGGATTAAGTTGGTTCGATAGAACACGGAACCATGTTTAAAACGACATATCTCGTTAGTGGGGCTTCTGAATTTTGGCATATGAATCTCTATGTCAAAAATGGTGATTTTTTGGGTGAAAACCTAACATGGTCAACTGGCCACTGACCAGTAATTTTTGACTGTGCTCCAACCGGACTAAGTGGGTTCGATGGAACACGGAACCACGTTTAAAACGACATATCACTATAGTGGGACTTCTGAATTTTGGCATATGAATCTCTATGTCAAAAATGGTGATTTTTTGGGTGAAAACCTAAAATGGTCAACTGGCCACTGACCAGTAATTTTTGACTGTGCTCCAACCGGACTAAGTGGGTTCGATAGAACACGGAACCACGTTTAAAACGACATATCACGTTAGTGGGACTTCTGAATTTTGGCATATGAATCTCCATGTCAAAAATGGTGATTTTTTGGGTGAAAACCTAACATGGTCAACTGGCCAAAGACCAGTAATTTTTGACTGTGCTCCAACCGGACTAAGTGGGTTCGATAGAACACGGAACCACGTTTAAAACGACATATCACGTTAGTGGGGCTTCTGAATTTTGGCATATGAATCTCTATGTCAAAATTGCTGATTTTTTGGGTGAAAACCTAAAATGGTCAACTGGCCACTGACCAGTAATTTTTGACTGTGCTCCAACCGGACTAAGTGGGTTCGATGGAACACGGAACCACGTTTAAAACGACATATCACTATAGTGGGACTTCTGAATTTTGGCATATGAATCTCTATGTCAAAAATGGTGATTTTTTGGGTGAAAACCTAACGTGGTCAACTGGCCACTGACCAGTAATTTTTGACTGTGCTCCAACCGGATTAAGTTGGTTCGATAGAACACGGAACCACGTTTAAAACGACATATCTCGTTAGTGGGGCTTCTGAATTTTGGCATATGAATCTCTATGTCAAAAATGGTGATTTTTTGGGTGAAAACCTAACATGGTCAACTGGCCACTGACCAGTAATTTTTGACTGTGCTCCAACCGGACTAAGTGGGTTCGATGGAACACGGAACCACGTTTAAAACGACATATCACTATAGTGGGACTTCTGAATTTTGGCATATGAATCTCTATGTCAAAAATGGTGATTTTTTGGGTGAAAACCTAAAATGGTCAACTGGCCACTGACCAGTAATTTTTGACTGTGCTCCAACCGGACTAAGTGGGTTCGATAGAACACGGAACCACGTTTAAAACGACATATCACGTTAGTGGGGCTTCTGAATTTCAGCATGTGAATATATATGGTGATTTTTTTTAGTGAAAACCTATAAAAGAAAAATTCCATACTTAACAGTCAAAACAAAATAAAACAAAATTAAGTTTGAAAATTCAGATTTCTGTAGGAACAAAATGTTAGCGAACCTTTAATAAATAGGATTTAACATTATGTTGTTTAATAACAATAATTCTAATAATAAATAAAGGATTATGTTTTTAAAAATTGTTATTCATAACTTTTGTGGGCTGAAACTGCAGTCAAATGTCTTCCGACAGATGAAGTTTTTGAGGAAAATGTGATTCAGGTTTAAATTTCGATTTTGTGAGTATGCTTAAAAAGTTCTTCATTGTAATCCTGATGAGCTAATTCCTCTGAAATTTGTATTCAACCTGTGGTAAAATGCTCGTTTTCTCTTGAATATTACCGCATCAATTATTTTAATGAAAACTGTGTGTAATATGATCATTCTCATGATCATTGAAATTTATAGCGCATGTCTGGTAAGGTAACTTTAGTTCCATTTCCATTTTTATCGAAAAAAACTTTCACAATGTAAAATCTTTAAAACAGAGAAATTAAAGGTAGAAAAATTAGCATATATATCAAGATACTTTAAAAGAATCCAAAATATCGGGTCTACCTTGAATGAATTTTCCAGGTTCTGTAATATCATTTTCGACCAGGCTGGATTGTGATAAAATACTTTGATTTGGAGCTTCAGGACATAAACCTTATGAAACTAAGCTTATCTGCTCAGGTAGAAAATCTAATGCAAAGCTTTATAAAAAATTAAGTTGCTATATATGTATGTATATATTGATTTATTGAAATAAAATAAAATCTGAAGCAAACCGTTTGATAGTCTCAATGACTCTATACCTTCC
The DNA here is from genome assembly GCA_963662105.1 of Meiosimyza platycephala. Lineage (NCBI taxonomy): Eukaryota > Metazoa > Arthropoda > Insecta > Diptera > Lauxaniidae > Meiosimyza > Meiosimyza platycephala. The sequence goes on from OY759208.1 coordinate 61,148,448, forward strand.
AAATAGTTTTTATCTAAATCTCTCTTAAACTTCACAACCTAAAACTTTAAAAACCTTAGTACCTGCATAAAAAACATATAAACTCTTGTGTATTCAAATTAATATCAAAGTCTTTATAGTAGTTTAAGATACAACGATCGTCAACCTTTCTTTTGCACTTGCAGCACTCTGCCATATTGTTACTTTTATTTGTTTCGCAATGAAAACAGGTCTGTTGGTCTTTTGGTATGAAATCTATTAAAAGGGTCTTAATTTCTTTTCTATAGTCCGTAGGATTCTTTAAATTTATTAATGGTTTATTCATTAAAATGGCTTCTGCAAATTGGCACACATGTACCCCACAATTGTAGGAGTCTATCTGAAGGTCGTGACTTATTTCATTGATTTTCCAGTCTCCACTGTCCGGAATGGCTAGAAGTTGCAAAATTTGAAAAAATCTTTTAAATAAACTAATGCCTGTTCTTTCCTCTCTACCTAAAGGATCTATATATGAAAATGATTTTTTTTCAAAATTAATTATAACTAGGGTATAATGGCTATTGTGGATAATAGGAACAAGAATTATTTTTTTATCGTTAAGCTGAAATATTGATCCCAAATCAATTCTAGACAGGTCCTCATAAAAGAAGAGAGTCTCACCTTGACTACACGACGTCACAAAAATATCACTTCTATTCATTTTACTAACTAATATATGTACATATATTTCAATAACATTATTATAAAGTTCCGCCGCATCGTCAAGTGATACTAACTCTACAAGGTCTAATGTTCCACATCTCATGACAGTATCTGAATATATTGAATTAAATATATAACTGTAGTCAGCGATGTGGAACCTTATGCTCCTTAAATTTCTAGGTAGTTTTTTTAAACTATAATAATCTAATTTATTTTGTATGAAAAAGTCAGTTCCTTCTCTTTTGAAAAATTTTTCAGATTGTGCCTGAACTAGGTTTATTCTATTCTTATCTTTTGTTGGAACTCTCTCCCACTTGTCCTCTAACAAATCAGGTACTTCAGAGTTATCTGTTTTATGGTCAAGTCTTGTTGTAATTGAATTGTCTATTGATGAATTATCAAAATATAATCCCTCCAGCTCACATAGCTTAGCTTGCAAATACCTAGCCGAAATTCGGACATATTCTGTCGGACGGACATTTTTTTTGCCTTCCAGCAAGAAAACTTTTTCTTTAGCGAAGTACCCTTCAACCGGTCCATTGGATATTCTTGTCTTGTCAGTCGTTTCAACATGAAAACCCATTATATTTGTCCAAAGAGGAGCATAAGGACAGTATTTATTTAAAATGTGTTCAGCAAAAGATGGCTCAAAGTACTCATTAGTAAAGTCTTGGCACATGGTTTGCTCTTTAACCTTATTGAAAATACTACAGCACTTTAAGTAAAATGGACTGCCATTATATATTCTATCTGTCGGTAAAGTGGCATATTTTTTCTGTGACTTGTCTAGCTCTACGAGTTGTCCCTCATTTTCACCTAAACTATTCAACTTTTTTAAAATTTCAAGGGCTTTGCACACCTCTCCACCTTTAGATGGAGATAGAAGAATAGTGCAGATGGATTGAAACCATATGAAAAAATCTTTCATGAAGCTTATGTTTATGGCGAATCCCACATTTCTTTTTAAAAAACTTTTAAGACCGTCATTTTTGTTGTGTAACCCGTCAATATCCTTTAAAACAATTTTTAGGTAATGACTACAACAAACTTGAATTATAACAAAATTTACTTTTGTCTTATTTCTTTTATGAAGATTCAAGCAAAATTTGTAGCATGCTCCTAAATATTGCTTTAAGGAATGAATTCCGAAATTCTTATTAAAAACCCTAATACATGCATTCATACTAGCTAAGCTCCAGTCAAGGCAGATTCGTCTAGCTATTGGCCAAGTAATGTTATTTGCTATGCAGAAAACTTTGAGACTAAGCAAAAACCGTTCTATATCTTCTGAATAATGGCTGCAAATAAGAGCCTCAGCTATTGGGAGAAGTATTCCCGACTTGTCTGCTTCTTCTTTTATATGTAGCACTAAACTATATAAAAAAACTCGTTTGGAATCTCGTTCCGTCTTTTCCACTATTCCCCCTGTTGCGTCCATAAAAATTGTGTTCCTACTTTTCTTCAGAAGAAGCTTTGACTTTTTTTGTATTGTATTAAGTACGTCTTTTGTCCATAAATAAACTTCCTGTGGCTCACTAACCTTCTGTACAAAAGAGTTCCAATTTTTGTCGCGTCGCATCTTAATTAAATCAATAAACTTGTCTTGATCTCTATCAAACTGACGGTTTGCTTCAGACTTAATTTTCCTAGCGACTTCGAGTGTGGTTACGCCTTGTTTGTTGCCAAGTTTTCGCAACTCTTTGCTTTGTTGACGTAGCTTTTCGTCTCGCCAGTTTGAAGGGTATTGGCGCAAAATTTCGCTTTTTGCAACTTTACGTTGAACTGCTCGTAACTGTTGCACTTTTTTTTATGTTTGATGGGTGCTGTATTTCTTTCTTGTCCGAGAAAATTAGCACCTCTGTATCAATTTCTGAGCAGTGAAGCACAAACTTTAGTTTTTTACAACCGAAATTTTGGTATATGCACTTGGCGTAAAACCGCATACAAGTTCTTTTGGTATTTTTACCGAAGCTGGTGAAATTTATTGGGCATATGTTATTTATTTCTTTATATTTTTCTCTAATTACATCCTCTAAACCTTTTGGAAAATTCTCAGGATTATTAATTAAGAGTTGCTCTTCTCTTGTTAGCTTGAAGCTACCATCTTGGTGGCAAAAAACTATATAATGTTTGGGATCTATTTGAGCTTTTTTTATTTTTATTAGGTTACAAACTTGGTTAGGTTTCATATCCTTTGTATTTTTGCGTAACTTTTTAAACTCGTCAACATTTATTGATTTGGAAGTTATATCAATATTGTTTTCACTCTTGTCAGTTATGGACTTTTCTAATTTAATACTAGTTTTGGTTGAGCAAAGTGGAATATTTTCTTTGAATAGACTCTGTGAAATAAAGGAACTGTCGTCAATTTTTTTAATGCTTACAATAGTCCCTATTGACAATGTTTCGTTGTAATCAGTTGAAATGAGTTCGAGTCCAGAAGTTTCAAATAAGTCTAAGTTTATGTTGTCAGTATTGATGGACGAAGTTAAGTTTGCAGTCAAGTTGAGAGTTTGGTTATTCCATATAGCAGTTTGGAAGACTTCAGTTACTGAATTAAAAAATTCGTCCTCTTTTTCTTCTAAGCACCATGTTCTAAATACCTCGAACTCTTGTTCAAATTTGCATCGTCTCTCTATCTAAAATGGAAAATGTAAAGTGTGAAAACAATACAATTATATTTTTTAGACCTAGGAACTAAATTACTATTTACTTTTGTGTTAGTATTTCCATACGAACATTTACTATTTAAAGTTCCGTCACTGAAAATTCACAGAAAATTTTCAAAATTGCTGTTAAAGTGCCCAAATTGTACATTCACTATTTCAACTTAAATGTTTTCATCAAAACTGCTTAAATGAAAGATATTTCTAACACTTCGAGCTTGTCGAATTTGAGCATAGAATTTATAAAGTTAAATGGGCAGAAAACATACTAACCAATAAAACATTCTTTTCGAATCATTGAGATTACAAGTTTCGATCTTTTCACAAATGACAATGCACATTGTGCCTGAACTGAGAAAAAGTTCGACTAAAATTGATAAAAATAAGTATTTGCTCGGTGGATATGATAATCACGATTAAAATTCCGTAAAATTATAAATCGGAGCTGCTCCTTTCTTTAAGAAATCGGCATTTCTTTTTTTCATGATGTGTTTTTTGTGTTATTCGCAATTTTTCATTAAAAAAATTATTTTCTGTCAGGCTAGAAAGTAGTAAAAAATATTGAAATACTGAAATGCCGATTTCGGTGTAAATATATACGTTACCGGCTAAACTAGTTATTATGCTAAACTAATCACGTTACGCCTAAAGATGTGCAATGAAATTTTAATGCAAAAGGACTGTGGTTAGTGAAGTCTACGACATTAGCAAAGTCAGACAACAAAATTTGTCAATTTCATTGTATACTTGGCAAGTGGTAAGTGAGGGTAATTGGGCGGCTTACGGCCGCGGTTCAGGAATTACATCCTCTAACATGTCCAACAGCGATTTCGCTGCGGTTCGGTCTGTAATATGTGCAACACTGGCTTCGCTACTCACAGTGCTTTTACATTAAAATTAAATTGCATACTTTCCGGCCTTCAAATTAACTAGTTTGGCTTAGGAATAACTTTTTTATCCTAAAAACTAGTCTGTATAGTGCATTGAATTTCCACTACACTATTGCTTCCATTACCACTTAATAGTAAACTGCTATTATTAAAACTTCATTACCGCTAAATGTTTAGTGTTAGAAGAAATCAAATTCCACTATCACTATAAAATTATTGGTAATATAGTTCGAACCCACTCCCACTTAATATTTATTGATATTGAAAGTAAAAATTCCACTACCACCAAGCATATCATCGTATAATATTGGAATAGAACTAACCTATTAAAAAATTTGGTGGAGAATATTATTGAAATTTTTCTTTCATGAAATTTTTCAATGGAAACTCAAATTTGTTTTATGTTCCGATACACCACATAAAAAATTTAATTTGTTTTTATTTACATAAAATTTTAAAAATATTTTATAGAAAATATTTTAAAAATATAGTAGAGTTTAAAAAAAATGCAATTTCCAGTAAAAAAAACTTCATTAAGAACAGTTTCAATTAAATTCTCCACAAAATTATTTTGTGCTTGTGGAAAAGATAGCCACTGCATTTTTGTTAGGTGATTTTATTTTCATCACCAATGAAGCCATAACTTGACAATTGAATTTTAAGGATCTCGGAATACTGACTGAAAAAAAGAGATGTAGTAAACTAGTGAAGTAGTTTTCGAGATCTTTAGTGTTGCAATTCGAATGTCAAATTTTTGTAAAATATTAGTCTATTGAAATTTTACAAAATTTTTACCGAACCTTGGCTTTTGGAAAGTTAAATGGGGGTCTTTCATCCCCGAAACCCGACCTTTATACTCACACTTACTCACTACACATAAAAAAAACATGTGTACAGCTCACAGGTGGCCGAAGAGAAAGCTTTAGAATACTAAACTGCGATAGAATGAGACGAAAATGTTTGTTAAAATGATAAAAATTGACCGGATCTAGAATAGCTACACAGACCTTTGAATCCAATTGGCTGAAAACATAATTAAATTAAAAACTTTCTGGCTTGGTTTTTGAAATCGCAATGTTTTTTGAAGTGCAACATCTTTAGTGAGGGGTGATTTGAAAATTAAATGTGTATAATGAAACGCAAAACGTGACACTATCTCTTCAGTCGGGATCTAGAATATCTACAGCAATAAATGATATATCCAAATAAAAAATTAAAGTACTTGTAGAGCAGAATGCCTGAAAACTATCAGATTCGAGATCGGATAACCAAAGGCTGAGATATAAGCGTGGAAAGATTTCCAATTTTTTAAATTTTTTCACACATACACTTATTTTATCCTATTGCTTTTAATATTTTAATAACAACAACGAATAACTGGGAAACAATAACAATTGAGAGAGGCTAGTAGCCTCGCTATGGCAAGGCATTGGTAGTTGACCAGTGCAAAAATAAGAAATCTTTCCACGCTTATATCTCAGCTTTTGGTTAACCGAACTCAAAGCTGATAGTTTTAGTACACTCTGCTCCATGAGTACTTTAATGTGATATATCATTTTTTGCTGTAGATATTCTAGATCTCGATTAAAACCAATGGTGTCACATTTTGCGTTTCATTATCAGGGACCGTAAATAATCGTTATTTTCTATAATTAATGTCAAAAAATCACAATGAAGGAAAAGTCGAAATGTGTGTTTGAGTATACAGTTGAATTTCTTTTGACGAGAAGCCTAGATATATTACATGATTTTAAATTATGCGATTTTTATTTTTTCGATCAAAAATAATTGTTATTTCTATTTTTTTCGATCATAAATAAACGTTATTTTGGATTTGTATTTTTTCGATCTTTTTCGATCGAAAATAATCGTTATTTTGGATTTTTATTTTTTCGATCAAAAATAATCGTTATTTTTAATTTCTATTTTTTTTGATCAAAAATAATCGTTATTTTGAATTTTTATTTTTTCGATCAAAAATAATCGTTATTTTTAATTTCTATTTTTTCGATCAAAAATAATCGTTATTCTGGATTTAAATTTTTATCGATCAAACATAATCGTTATTTTTAATTTCTATTTTTTTCGATCGATCACGAATGCTCTTTGTGTTTGTGTGATGGCATTTGGGTTTTGTAAAAATGTACTGAATCGAGACTTGAAATGTACTTTTTGTCTTGAACACCCGATTTTTTTTGATTTTTTTGAAAAAAACTTAAAACCAGAATAACGATTATTTCTGATCGAAAAATTAAAAATTCAAAATAACTATTATTTTTGACCGAAAAAAATAGAAATTAAAAATAACAATTATTTTTGATCGAAAAAATAAAAATTGCATAATTTAAAATCATGTCATATATCTAGGCTTCTCATCAAAAGAAATTCATCTGTACCTATACTCAAACTCACATTCCGACGTTTCCTTCATTGTGATTTTTTTGACTTTAATTATAGAAAATAATGATTAATTACGGTCCCTGATAATGAAACGCAAAATGTGACACCATTGGTTTTAATCGAGATCTAGAATATCTACAGCAAAAAATGATATATCACATTAAAGTACTTATGGAGCAGAGTGTACTAAAACTATCAGCTTTGAGTTCGGTTAACCAAAAGCTGAGATATAAGCGTGGAAAGATTTCCTATTTTTGGAATTTTTTTTTTTATGCAATGCACTAATCAACTACCAATGCCTTGCCATAGCGAGGCTACTAGCCTCTCTCAATTGTTATTGTTTCCCAATTATTCGTTGTTGTAATTAAAATATTAAAAGCAATAGGAAAAAATAAATGTATGTGTGAAAAAATTTAAAAAATTGGAAATCTTTCCACGCTTATACCTCAGCCTTTGGTTAACTGATCTCGATTCTGATAGTTTTCGGGCACTCTGCTCAACAAGTACTTTAATTTTTTGATTTGGATATATCATTTATTGCTGTAGATATTCTAGATCCCGACTAAAGAGATAGTGTCACGTTTTACGTTTCATTACAAACACTTAATTTTCGAATCACCCCTCACTAAATAAGTTTGACTTCAAAAATCATTGCGATTTCAAAAACCAAGCCAGAAAGTTTTTTATTCCATTATTTTTTCAGCCAATTGGATTCAATGGTCTATTTATGACCATATCGACAAGCTCTTGTGCTAATTAATAACTATCGAAAATTAAGGAGAGAAAAAATTTGAAGACAAATTGTGTATTTTTAGAAAAATATTATTTCCAAAATTATTTTTGATTACTTCCATTTTGGGCACTTTGACAATAATATTGAGAATGTTCCCCACTGACAGTTATTAAAATGCGATTTCAAAGTTAATTTTTTTCTTTTAATAAGTCAAAAATTTTGTTCAACCATTATACTGCCGTCATAAGCGAAATAGGCGTATCTCAAAAAAACTCGTTTCGAGATAATTAATGTTTTGTTTATGTCAATTTGTTGAAATACATGTAAAATTGAGAAATAGGTTCTTTTCTTAGGTTTGAACTAAGATTGCGGCATTAGACGTAGTTCATTAGATGCGTAATTTCTTAAGCTATCCGATGCCATAAGAATCTTGAATATCAATTTTTTTGAGATACGCCTAATTTGCTTCTGACGGCAGTATAGATGCCGCAGTTCATATGAGACTTCTGAATCTGTTCACAAAAAAAAACCTTTTCTATATTTTTATGATAAAAAAGTGTGAGTCCTCGAAATTTAGAACAGCAACAGCAATAGCCTCACATTGGTCAAACATGTTCCCATTAAAGTTGAAAAAAATCTTTTTTTTAAATCCTTATTCTTTCAGAAAAGGAAGATATTTTTTAAAACTTAAATGGTAATTAAGACGTAAAAAAGTCTTTTTTTTCTAAAATAATTTTAAGATAAAAATTAAAAACTCACTACTCTTTTCTGAATAGTCAACACACGTTTTCTGTTTTTCTTCGTATCCTTAGTCGCCTTCGGGTATATCGACTTAACTGTTTCTCTACATTTATTGAAACTTTCGAATATCAAATGAAAATAATCACTTTCACAATCATATCCTTGAAGCTTTTTACTGTCAAAATCAGTTTTCTCATGCAATTTTAAAATTGCCAGTTTTGTAAAATAATTACAATGCAAATTATTAACTTTAACCATTTTTATATTCAAATATTGTTTTTATTTTTTAACTCAGCGCACTTAAATTTCCAAAAAAATTACAGAAGCACCACGGTCGAAGTTTTAGCTTTGAGTGTCAACGAAAACTCTTCGATCGTTAAAAATACCTTCTGTCGACAAAATTTTAAAAATTATACTTGTAATTGTGGTGTAAAAAAGAAAACCTTTTTCTTATTGGTGAGAGACACCAATAAATAAATAAAAAATAACAAGAAATGGAACAGTTATTTCTTGTACGAAAAAGTTCTAAGGAATTTTTAAGCTTCTATAGTGTACCTTTAAAAAAAACTATAAAATTTACCTAACCGCAATAACAGAAATGACTATTTATTATATGTACTTAATAGGATGTACTACCCACATAATCGCTAGAAAGGGGTTAAACGTATTAAATACGAACTACCTGAAAATGCACTCAGAGACAGGTAGTCCTGAATTTTTCTAGTTTAATCCAAACTTTATTACTTAAAAACTTACTGATTCAGTAAATATACAAACCTCATTAAATATAAGATACCTGAAACTATGCTTCACTTCAATGATTATTGCACGTGTACAAAATCTTGAATGGTCAGTGTGCAGATTAAAAAACTGGGTTTTCACCAAAAAAATCACCAATTTTGGCATAGAGACTTATATGCTGAAACTCAGAAGCCGCACTGACGTGATATGTTGTTTAAACGTGGTTTTGTGTTCTATCGAACCCACTTAGTCCGGTTGGAGCACAATCAAAAATTACTGGTCAGTGGCCAGTTGACCACGTTAGGTTTTCACCCAAAAAATCACCATTTTTGACATAGAGATTCATATGCCAAAATTCAGAAGTCCCACTAACGTGATATGTCGTTTTAAACGTGGTTCCGTGTCCCAACGAACCCACTTAGTCCGGTTGGAGCACAGTCAAATGCAACTGGTCAATGGCCAGATGACCATGTTCCAAATCTCCTTCTACGCAGTGTTAACATTTCTCTGCTAAGTCAGTTGGTTAATGCCTTTGCTAGTTAAATATCAAAAATTGTGTCTCTGCTAGTTAAATTTGTTTTTCTATTTTTCTTAGAGCTAATGTAAGGTATATAAAAATCTGAAAGTCATAATAAAAATTTTAATGTTCAAATTCAGAAGCCCCATTAAAGTGATATGTCGTTTTAAACGTGGTTCCGTGTTCCATCGAACCCACTTAGTCCGGTTGGAGCACAGTCAAAAATTACTGGTCAGTGGCCAGTTGACCATGTTAGGTTTTCACCCAAAAAATCACCATTTTTGACATAGAGATTCATATGCCAAAATTCATAAGCCCCACTAACGTGATATGTCGTTTTAAACGTGGTTCCGTGTTCTATCGAACCCACTTAGTCCTGTTGGAGCACAGTGAAAAATTACTGGTCAGTGGCCAGTTGACCATGTTAGGTTTCCACCCAAAAAATCAGCAATTTTGACATAGAGATTCATATGCCAAAATTCAGAAGCCCCACTAACGTGATATGTCGTTTTAAACATGGTTCCGTGTTCTATCGAACCCACTTAGTCCTGTTGGAGCACAGTCAAAAATTACTGGTCAGTGGCCAGTTGACCATATTAGGTTTCCACCCAAAAAATCACCATTTTTGACATAGAGATTCATATGCCAAAATTCTGAAGTCCCACTGACGTGATACGTCGTTTTAAACGTGGTTCCGTGTTCTATCGAACCCACTTAAACTTGTTGGACCACAGTCGAAAATTACTGGTCAGTGGCCAGTTGACCATGTTAGGTTTTCACCCAAAAAATCACCATTTTTGACATAGAGATTCATATGCCAAAATTCAGAAGTCCCACTATAGTGATATGTCGTTTTAAACGTGGTTCCGTGTTCTATCGAACCCACTTAGTCCGGTTGGAGCACAGTCAAATGCAACTGGTGAAAGGCCAGATGACCATGCTCCAAATCTCCTTCTGCGCAGTGTTAACATTTCTCTGCTAAGTCAGTTGGTTAATGCCTTTGCTAGTTAAATATCAAAAATTGTGTCTCTGCTAGTTAAATTTGTTTTTTTATTTTTCTTAGAGCTAATGTAAGGTATATAAAAATCTGAAAGTCATAATAAAAATTTTAATGTTCAAATTCAGAAGCCCCATTAAAGTGATATGTCGTTTTAAACGTGGTTCCGTGTTCCATCGAACCCACTTAGTCCTGTTGGAGCACAGTCAAAAATTACTGGTCAGTGGCCAGTTGACCATGTTAGGTTTCCACCCAAAAAATCACCAATTTTGACATAGAGATTCATATGCCAAAATTCAGAAGCCCCACTAGCGTGATATGTCGTTTTAAACGTGGTGCCGTGTTCTTTCGAACCCACTTAGTCCTTTTGGAGCACAGTCAAAAATTACTGGTCAGTGGCCAGTTGACCATGTTAGGTTTCCACCCAAAAAATCACCATTTTTGACATAGAGATTCATATGCCAAAATTCAGAAGCCCCACTAACGTGATATGTCGTTTTAAACATGGTTCCGTGTTCCATCGAACCCACTTAGTCCGGTTGGAGCACAGTCAAAAGTTATTGGTCATTGGCCAGTTGACCATTTTAGGTTTTCACCCAAAAAATCACCATTTTTGACATAGAGATTCATGTGCCAAAATTCAGAAGCACCACTAACGAGATATGTCGTTTTAAACGTGGTTCCGTGTTCTATCGAACCCACTTAGTCCGGTTGGAGCACAGTCAAAAGTTATTGGTCAGTGGCCAGTTGACCATTTTAGGTTTTCACCAAAAAAATCACCATTTTTGACGTAAAGATTCATATGCCAAAATTCAGAAGCCCCACTTACGTGATATGTCGTTTTAAACGTGGTTCCGTGTTCTATCGAACCCAACTAGTCCGGTTGGAGCACAGTCAAAAGTTATTGGTCATTGGCCAGTTGACCATTTTAGGTTTTCACCCAAAAAATCACCATTTTTGACATAGAGATTCATATGCCAAAATTCAGAAGCCCCACTAACGTGATATGTCGTTTTAAACATGGTTCCGTGTTCCATCGAACCCACTTAGTCCGGTTGGAGCACAGTCAAAAGTTATTGGTCATTGGCCAGTTGACCATTTTAGGTTTTCACCCAAAAAATCACCATTTTTGACATAGAGATTCATGTGCCAAAATTCAGAAGCACCACTAACGAGATATGTCGTTTTAAACGTGGTTCCGTGTTCTATCGAACCCACTTAGTCCGGTTGGAGCACAGTCAAAAGTTATTGGTCAGTGGCCAGTTGACCATTTTAGGTTTTCACCAAAAAAATCACCATTTTTGACGTAAAGATTCATATGCCAAAATTCAGAAGCCCCACTAACGTGATATGTCGTTTTAAACGTGGTTCCGTGTTCTATCGAACCCACTTAGTCCGGTTGGAGCACAGTCAAAAGTTATTGGTCAGTGGCCAGTTGACCATTTTAGGTTTTCACCAAAAAAATCACCATTTTTGACGTAAAGATTCATATGCCAAAATTCAGAAGCCCCACTTACGTGATATGTCGTTTTAAACGTGGTTCCGTGTTCTATCGAACCCAACTAGTCCGGTTGGAGCACAGTCAAAAGTTATTGGTCAGTGGCCAGTTGACCATTTTAGGTTTTCACCAAAAAAATCACCATTTTTGACGTAAAGATTCATATGCCAAAATTCAGAAGCCCCACTAACGTGATATGTCGTTTTAAACGTGGTTCCGTGTTCTATCGAACCCACTTAGTCCTGTTGGAGCACAGTCAAAAATTACTGGTCAGTGGCCAGTTGACCATGTTAGGTTTCCACCCAAAAAATCACCAGTTTTGACATTGAGATTCATATGCCAAAAATCAGAAGCCCCACTAACGTGATATGTCGTTTTAAACGTGGTGCCGTGTTCTATCGAACCCACTTAGTCCGGTTGGAGCACAGTCAAAAATTACTGGTCAGTGGCCAGTTGACCATGTTAGGTTTCCACCCAAAAAATCACCATTTTTGACATAGAGATTCATATGCCAAAATTCAGAAGCCCCACTAATGTGATATGTCGTTTTAAACGTGGTTCCGTGTTCTATCGAACCCACTTAGTCCGGTTGGAGCACAGTCAAAAGTTATTGGTCAGTGGCCAGTTGACCATTGTTGGTTTTCACCCAAAAATTCACCATTTTTGACATAGAGATTCATATGCCAAAATTCAGAAGCCCCACTAACGTGATATGTCGTTTTAAACGTGGTTCCGTGTTCTATCGAACCCTTTTAATGCGGTTGGAGCACAGTCCAAAACGACTGGTCACTGGCCAGATGAAAATGTTGGGTTTTAGCAATTAAAATCAGGAGTTTAACAGGACAATTTCTATTACTAAAAAACAAACACTGCATCAAAATTTGGTATCATTGAAAATAGTGTCTTATGTTCTATGTAGTCCTCGTAGACCGGTTCCTATATCATTATTAATTTGGAAATGCTGGACAATTCTATTTTGTTCCTATCCAAATCGCCTTCTGCGTTGTCTTAACATTTCTCTGTTAATGCTCTGTTAAGTTAGATGGTTTGTGTCTTTGCTAGTTAAATATGATATTTAACTTCACGCTCTTATAACTAGATATCGTTTGAAAAGTACTTACGTCACCGTTAAGTCCATACTTTGCACGAATATGTTGGATGATCCTTTATTGATCTATTTTCTATTTTACTCATATGTTAGGTTTAGTTATCCCTTCGCTAACATAGCAAATTTATGAGGAGGATTACCCCGGTTCCAGACCTTAGGGAAGCCTCCAATAGACCTTCCTTATGAGAATATTTATTATTTGCAATTATTTGTGCTATCAGTTGGTTATTTAATTTAATGAGCAATAAAATGAATCAATCCGTGCATTTAGGCCGAAATGTCTTACAAGGAGACCGCCAGGTTGCGACATCTCCGATTTGGCTAAAATTTTGCCAGATGGTAGTTCACCTGAAATAAGAAAAACCATTTTGGCCGTTTTTCAAATGCTCAAGGAAAAGCGAGAAAATCGTGTTTAAAGTTTTCCCCTAGTTGTCTTATACCAAAAAAAGTTAACATCTTTTCAAGTGGCAGCGTGGCATAGTGTGTAGTGAGTTAGCGTTTAAGCCGTGCGGTTACTGGTTCGAGCCCCGGTTCATGTAACTTTTTTTTACTTTTTTTTTATTTTTTTTATTGTTATATTATTATATAAAACTTTATATATGTACATAAGACTTGTTCAGAAATTTACGAAATACGAATTTTTTAGGGGGCTGAAAGCTTATCTGAAAGCTCTATGAATTTAGATAAGATTTGCATCAAAAAAAATTTTAAAATATTTGTGTTAGATATTGCGCTTTTTGCCGGAAGATCGAATTCGGGTGTTAATCTGAATTTTAAAAGGTTCTCTCAGAAACACATAAATAACTTTTATTTTAGAAAATATTTCAAAATAAAAATAATGCAGTTTTCCTATGTTTAGTCTAATTAACCAGTTCTTAAGGTCAGAAACTTTTAAAATTATTTCAATTCTGTTTTACAACGCTTAAAACATGAATTTATCAATTTTTACCTTTTGTTAGTTATAATTTTTTTTACAAAAAAGTAATGTTTATTCAATAAAATAACATTGATAAACTGAAAAAAACTTTTTTATTGAATAAAAGTAATTTTTGTGTGTAAAATTTAAAATTATCAAGATGTAAAAAATTGGTAAAATCATACAATAGTAGATAACTTTAAACGACCGTATTTCAGCTAAATTCCATTAAAAATACTTTTGTGGATCGTCATTTTGACAAAAACTACGTCATGTTTCTTTTCTGTGAACCAATGACAATACCTAAATACACTCAAAAAAATTATACACAAAAATTTAAATTATTCGGTTTTCTTAAATAGTCTTTTGACTTAACTTATTTAAAAAACAAGCTTTTTGACCTTACAAAGTGCCACTTTGATAGGAAGTCTGATTTTCTACAAAAGTTGTCTGATTTGTTGACACTAAAAATATATAGTTTTTGAGTTATAGTTAAAAAAAATAAAAAATGGACAAATTTGCACCGTCCTCAAAAGTCCACGCCGAAGCTTAATTGCACTTTTGGAGTTATCACTTATAGGGTGCAATTGAACATATAAGACAAATAAATACCTTTAAAGAATTAGTTCCTTGTTCAAATTCATAGTCAATAGCCTATTAGTAGGGCAAGTAAAAATAAAATCAAAAATATCGAACATTAACAATTTGTACATTTTCTTTTGAATGAAGCAATTTAAAGACTGTCAAAAATTAATGGCGTACTTTTTTTAAGCACAAAGGTAGTAGGCTATACAACAATAAAAAAATATTTTGAAAATTTTTGAAAATTTTTTTCTCGGAAATATTTAAGGTTAAAGTTGGAATTTCAGAAAAAAAATCTAAAATTACATGTTTTAAGCGTTGTAAAATAGAATTGAAACAATTTTAAAAATTTCTGACCTTAAGAACTGATTAATTAGACTAAACATAGGAAAACTGCATTATTTTTATTTTGAAATATTTTCTAAAATAAGAGTTATTTATGTTTTCTGAGAGAACATTTTAAAATTCAGATTAACACCCGAATTCGACCTTCCGGCGAAAAGCGCAATATCTAACACAAATATTTTTCAATTTTTTTGATGCAAATCTTATCTAAATTCATAGAGCTTTCAGATAAGGTTTCAGCCCCCTAAAAAATTCATATTTCGTAAATTTCTGAAAAGGGGTCGAATCGCCGCTTCCGTGAACGTACAACTCGTGACGTAAAATTGTATGTATCGCATTCATCGTGTATTCCGTGAACTAGTACGCAATCGTATCTGTTGATACGAATTGTCACTCTTCAGCAATCGAATGATAGCGGTAGACATAAAAAATAATATAGA
This sequence comes from Meiosimyza platycephala, assembly GCA_963662105.1. NCBI lineage: Eukaryota > Metazoa > Arthropoda > Insecta > Diptera > Lauxaniidae > Meiosimyza > Meiosimyza platycephala. The sequence continues at coordinate 61,163,703 of OY759208.1, forward strand.
AAAATAATTTTTAAAATAAAAATGTAGAACTGGAGGACTGCTGTTGACATTTGAGTTGGGAGATGTATGCTAGAAAGCATAAACAGAAAAGCTTCCTTGCTAAGGCGGAACCGCTTTATAAATCTATCACTATTTTTTTTATCTTTTTCACTTTCCTCAGATTAAAAAATAATGAAGAATTCATTTCCATACTCAAATAATTCCAATCAAATAAATAATAAATTCAAATAATTCTATTTTGTTTTTCTATTTTGACATTTTAATCAAATTCAATTCCAAAATCTATTACGAAAAATTTTACAAACTTCACAAATTACGTTCCGTGAACTATCGTATGACATACTTAATCCCATTCTGTTCATTCGATTAACGTATCACGTAATTTTTTTCATACGATTGCCGTTTCGTTCACGGAAGTGGCGATTCGACCCCAGGTCTAATGTACATATACAGTCGTTTTCGAAATAATAAGAACAACTTAGTTGAAAATTGAATTTATCTTACAAAATTTTTATAATAATATTTTATAATATCGATTTTGATTGTAATAACTGAACACATATTAAGGTTTTAAAAAATGGAAAAAGTGATTTCCAATAGAATCTAAATTTTTTTTGCAATATTGTTGCATTAGGTCTTAAATGAGCTGTTCGAAAAAATTAGAACATAATCATGTTGGCAGCACGTTTACTTGGCACAAGGGAGGGATTACCAAATTTTAAATGCAAGTATATCATGTGTATTTGTGTGGTTAATTTTGACTGCATTTTAATATATTCAGTCTGCAAAAAATTTTAAAAAATCTCATAGAAATGGGATGAAGGCAACATTGTTCATCTAAATAAAGAAAATTAATAAAAATTTTCTCAGCGATGGCAAAATCTTTGCATTTATAAGGGATCATTTTGGTGCTTCAAACGGCATGATAACTAATGCTAAAAATTGGTCACTATATGTCGAAAGTATAGGTAGACGTAAAAATCCAGGGTATCCTCGGCTTGGTCTTTCACCTTTTTCGCCGGAGCTTCTTCGTCCATACGCACAACATGTCCCAGCCAGCGCAGACGTTGGATAGTGATGCGCTTGACTATGTCCATGTCATCGTAGAGCTCGTACAGTTCATGGTTCATTCGAATACGGTAGTCGTCGCCGACGCGAACAGGACTGAAGATTTTGCGAAGAATTTTTCTCTCAAACACCTCAAGTGTGGCTGCATCGGTCTGCGACACAACCCATGCTTCTGCACCGTAGAGTAGCACGGGTAAGATGAGCGTCTTGTAGAGTGTCAGTTTTGTCGGGCTTGTCAATTGCTTACTGAGACCGTAGTAACACCTATTAGCAAGAGTGAGTCTTCGCTTTATCTCCAAGCTGATGTCGTTTTGGGTGTTCACGGCGGTGAATTCCTTGACAACTTCGAAAGTATAGCTGTTCGCAGTAATGTTGGATCCAATGCGTCTCCCTGCTTGTGGACAGCATATACTTTGTTTTGCCCTCGTTCACCGTCAAACCCACCTTCGCTGACTCTTTTTCGATAGCAGAAAACGCAGCAATAACATCTCGCTTACAACGCTTTGTTGTTCTTAAGTCGCTGTATCACAACCCGTACCGCGTCATGGCTAGGTGGTGGTACGTCCACACCATCGTCGTTGATTGGTGGCATCGGGTTAATTTCTCCAAAGGCGGGATTGGTAGAGTCATCGCCAGCAAGCAGCTTGGAAAAGTGTTCCCTCCATAATCTCAGTGTACCTTGCGTATCCGTAACCAGATTTCCGTGTTCATCTTTACAGGTAGATGCTCCGGGCTTGAAACCTTGGGTCAGACGCTTGACTTGTTGGTAAAATTTTCGAGCATCATTCCTGCCTCGTAACACTTCGAGTTTCTCACGCTCACGCCTTTCCTGCTATAGTTTCTTGCGTCTGAAAAGGCACCTCTTTTTCTTTTCTCTTTTCCCGGTAGTTTTCGCGCACGGCTCGCGTTGCGGCTGACTGCAGGGTTCTTTTGCGGAGGTGGGCGTCGGAAACCAATGACTTCCTCAGCGGCAGAGCGCATGGAGCGGGAAATATGCGCCCAAAGTCCACCGGCATCATCGGGTAGAGAGTCAGGTTGAAGGAGCAGTTCTGAGAGGTGAGCGGAATAGGCTTCGGCCGTCCGATGTGATTGCAGCTTAGCGACGTCCAGCTTTCGTTGCGTACCAGAGCGTACATCCTTTGCATTGCACAGCCGCATGCGTATCTTGGCTGCAACAAGATAGTGATCGGAGTCAATATTGACTCCCCGGAACGTACGAACGTCTAGCACGCTGGAAGCATGCCTTCCGTCGATCACAACATCATCGATTTGGTTTCGTGTTTTCTGATCAGGGGACAGCCAGGTCGCCTTGTGTATGTCGAGGTGTTGAAATCTGGTGCTACTTACTACCATGTTTCGCGCCGCGGCGAAGTCGATCAGCCGTAGACCATTGTTTGAGGTGGTCTCATGGAGGCTGAACTGACCGACAGTGGGGCCAAATATACCTTCTCTTCCGACCTTTCCTTTTAAATCCCCGAGTACAATCTTAACATCGTGGGCCGGGCAGCGGTCGTATACTTCCTCGAGTCTCGCGTAGAAGGCATCTTTGACAACATCGTCCTTTTCCTCCGTCGGGGCGTGCGCGCAAATCAAGCTGATGTTAAAGAATCGAGCCTTGATGCGGATCGTAGCCAACCTTTCGTTCACAGGAGTAAACCTGGAGATATGGTGGCGAAGTCTCTTGCTTACAACGAATCCGCATCCCAATTCGCGCCTCTCCGCATGGCAGCTGTAGATATCGCAACTTGTTTGGTTAGAGCAACCTTGTCCTATCCATCTTATTTCCTGAATGGCGGTGATATCAGCCTTAATTTTTTTGAGGACATCCGCCAATTCGATAGAGGCACCTTCCCTATTGAGGGTCCGGATATTCCAGGTGCATATCCTTAAATCATAGTCCCTTTTTCGTTTGCAGTGGTCGTCAACGTTGAGCGGTTCTGTATCCGAGGCTTTTTTTTTGGTTTTCATTGGAATCTCTTTTTTACGTGGCGGGTACCAAACCCTGCGCACAACCCATTTTACTTCCAGGGAGGACGCGCTGCACACATTCGCTCACTATCTCAGCGGATGCGGAGATAGCTACCCAGATGAAGCCAGCGGGGAGGCTGTGTGTCAACTTGCTAATGGTTGGCTCAGAGATCGCTCTGGCTATCCCCAGGTGGAAAGCAGTCAGAAACTTTAATCTGATCAACCAAAAGCCAATCCATCCATTACTACCCTAAATTTTTGCAAAGACAGCCATTTTTTAACTATTTTGATGGTGTGCTTCATGTCACCATCTGGTTGAAACACTATTTCATCTTCAGGGAAAGCACTTTTTTCCATAAAATCGCGCAAGTTGGTATGCAATATATGCATATATGGAGTGGTCCATGAAGTGGTCCATAGAGTGGTCCAATGTGCCACCATGAGAGCAACCCCACATCAACAAACTGCCTGCACCATGCTTTGCAGTTTACTTCACGTGTTGCTTTTGTATCATTTCATGGGGTCGCCGCCAGTAATACCTTTTTCCATCGGACTGTAAACGATTTATTTTCACCTCGTCTGACCAAATTACACGCTCCTAGTTATCAACGGTCCAATTTTAGTAACTTATGGATGATTCGAGTCACGTCTTTATGTTTTCATCGGACAAGGGCGGTTTTTTTTCTTAACAGCTGACTCGAAATCAATTCTGTTTAAAGTCTTTGCGCACGATCCATTCGCTGATGACCTTATTTAATGATTCTGCAGCCATGTGTGGAGTACCTTCATATCGTTTTGCGTTATTATTAGGCCCGGTTTTGTTGACAAAAGTGCTTCCCATGAAGAGAAGTAGTGCTTCAACAAGATGGTGACATGAAGTACACCATCAAAATAGTTAAAGAATGGATGTCTTTGCAAAAATTTAGGGTAGTTAACTAGCCTGAACAAAGTCCTGATCTCAATCCAATTAAGAATTTGCGTGCAATAATCAAAAGACGATTGGAGAAATACGAGATAGCACCTGAAAACCTAAACAAGCTATGGTGTCGCGTCCAAGCTAAATAGAACAAAAATACCTAGCGAAATTATTGAAAAGCTTGTAGAAAATATGCCTAATCGCATTATAACCGTCATAAAAAATATAGGAATATGGACCAAATACTGAACAATTGCAGCTTTTAATGCAATTCGCGAAACGTGCAAAACTGAGAAAATGTGGTTTAATTAAAAAAACAAATTTTGTTTTGAAATGTTACATTTTGCATTTTCTTTGATAAATAATAATAAATAATTCCTGAAAGTTTCGATTCATTTGGTTAAGTATTAAAATTTTTACAGAATCAGACATGCGGCAAAAGCAATCATTTACTCAGTTATGCTCGCCACTGTATATATATATATATATTATATTATATATATATTATATTATTTATATATATATATATATAAATTTTTATATATATATAAATCTAGTTAAATAACTTAAAAAGATTTAATTTAAATTTATCTTCATTTACATTAAAATTTACTAATGGTGAGAAACTATTGCATAATTTAATGCATCGTGATATAAGTTCATTGGATAATTCTGTACATTTTAATTTTCCAGATAGTATATTGTAAACTAACATTAGAGAAAAGTAAGTTCTTCTATCTTTTAAAGATTGTAGCCCAAGGATTTACACCTAGCATCATAAGAGGGGAGACTACCAGGCCAATGCATATTAAAAATAGCATATCTAGTAAAATTTTTTTGTACTTTTTCAATGCGGTTAATGTGTTCATTATAATACGGGTTCCAAATGATAGAACAATAATCAAAATGACTCCTTACTAAAGACACGTAAAGAACTTTAACAGTTAGAGGGTCTTTAAAATTTTGTGTGTTTCTTTTAATGAAACTCAACATAGAATAAGATTTTAATATGACAAAATCCTAATGGCTTGTAAATTTCAATTTGGAATCAAAAATTATTCCTAAATCTTGTACTTCTTCTTTTCTACATATTTGAAAGTTATTCAAAGTGTAATCAAAACAAAGTGGTGTTACGCACTTAGAAAATTATATAATACAACATTTATTAATGTTTAATAATAAATTATTCGAAGAACACCAATTATTAAAAGCAACTAAATCATTTTGCAGTTTAATGCAATCACCCACGTGGGTAATCTTTAAAAACAATTTAACATCATCGGCGAACATTAAACATTTAGGAAAATTTAAGTGTTGAGGTAAATGATTAATAAAAATAAGAAAAAGAAGCGGACCACAATGAGTCCTTTGAGGAATCCCGGAAGATGCACTCACTTCAATTTCCGAAAAAACTGTGCCGATTCTGACCAACAATTTGCGCTCGATTAAAAAGCTTTTGAAAAATTTTAAAAGAATATCAGACAATCCAAATTTCTTTAACTTAAACAAGAGAAAATAGTATGATCTACTTTATCGAATGCTTTCGAAAAATCAGTATATAAAACATCTAATTGGTTACGCTGTTCCATCGCACTGACAATATGATTAGTTATCAGTGTTAAATTTAAACACGCGGATTTCCCTGGAAGGAAACCATGTTGATAGTCACATATCGCACTTTTTATGTAATCATATAGTTTGACTTTAATTATATTATCAAATAATTTTGCAAATGTGACTTGCTTTACGATAGCACGATAATTATTTACATCATTACGGTTACCCGATTTGAAAATTGGAGTAATTAAACATGATTTCCAACTATCCAAAAACGTTCCAGTACTAAGACAGGCGTTAAAAATGACTGCTATTGGTTCAATAACATTATCTAAGCAATGCTTAAAAAATATAGGCGGAAGTCATTACGTCCACATTGCACACTAGGTTTCAAATCCAAAATAGCAGATGCAAATTTATTTTCAGAAATTATAAAGTTCTGAATACCTGGAAGGTTTGGAGAATCAAGATTTACAGGACTATTAAATGTTTCATAAACACTTTGAAAAAACGTTGCAAAAAGATTACAAGATTCAAGACAATTATCACTCTTGAGGCTATTGTATTCCATACTTGTTGGAAATCCATTTGAGTTTCGTTTTGACTTTATATATTGCCAAAAAGCAGATGGATTAGATTTCAAATTCGATTCAATTTTAAAAACATATTGATTATATAAAAAATTATGTAAAAAATTAAATTCGTCACGTAATCGCAAAAAATATAAACGATCAGCTTCACATTTTATTTTTTTAAATTTTTTTTATGATTTGTTTTTAATATTTTTTAGATTTAAAAGCCTTGTGTTAAACCACGGCGGCTTATTCCTTAAAATTGACTTTTTTATTGGAATAAATCTTTTTATTGCAAAATTCAATTTTTCGCATAGTATATTAAAAGCATCTAAAAGGTCAGTAGCTAATTTTAAAATTGAACTATCAATAGATTGCAGATATGCATTAATTGCAGTAAAATTACCTTTAGCATAACCAAAACCAATTTCTTCATCTGAGTTTTTATCAAAACTATAAAATTTAAAAATTGATGTGAAGAGCTTTGAACAGGCGTTAAGCACAACTCACACGTTGCTTTTAGTTCAGTTGAAACGTAAATTAAATCCAAATTTTACCAATTTCATTTTTAAAAGAATTCAATTGTTGAAGATCACTAGACAAAAAAAAACTTATAACCAATGATTCAATATCAGATTTTACATTAAAAGGCAATAAATTTTATACAAACATATTAACAGAGTTTACTTAAAACTAAACTACTTTTCCATGAACTAAAACTATTTTTTCATGAAAATGATTTTTTTACAACAATTAAATAATACAAGTCAATAATACATGCTTAAAAAATTGCCTTTCGCATAAATAAGATTTTTGTTTGCATTTGTTTTGTTTTTGCACGTTTGATTCCGACTGGGTTTCGCGCATATTCAATTTTCAAGCGAATCAGCGCATAGAAATCAGTAACTGCACGGCGGGACGAATGATGGTCCGTTTCATTGATTGTGACCGCGGGAGGGTAAACGGCCAACACTAATGTAGAGAGATCAAACTACTGGAAAGGTCAGATCTTACTGCTAGTAAAACCCAACCTCCTCTTTCTCTTCCAGATGTAAATGGGCAACGATCAAGACGATATACGCAATAGAAGCTATCAAAAAATTCAGAACTTGAAATGTCTTTGTGGAGCCAGGTTTACGTTAATGCAACCACATCATTTTCATGTAGAGACATTGCAATTTGAAATTGTGAAGATTTAGTTCTAATGCCACCAGTATTTTGGTAGTATAGTGTATAATTTCTTTGCTGGGATGTATTTGATTTATGCTGTGTTGTCTGTCGGTCTGATGAGAGAAGCAATGAAGGTAAAGAGAATAGTTGAAATGTTGTACAAGGTGGTAATGTTGGAGAATGTAGCGCATTTGATGCAGCATAGGTGGTGCGAGACAGCACCGTTTTTAAGCATAGGCTATATAGGCTGCAGCCTAGGGGCCCGCGCCATAAGAAAATCTGTTCTAACATTTTAAATTTTGAGTTGCATAAAAAAGGCTGCATCGATTTGTTGCAATCTGCTTCACTATCTCGGGCGTGTACAAGCAACTTTAATGAATATCTTTTCATATTTCTTTCTCTTTTTTGACTTGCTCCCATTTGCCACTTCTTATTAAACCAAACTTTATGTATGTGGTTTTCAATTTAAAGAATAAATATTTAATTAAGAAATGTTACTCGGGTCTGGTTTCGGTGATATAGCCATCAGAAGTTGCGGATGTAGCTTTTGTTAAAATCATATGTTGAATGTCATAAGAAAGATAATTTAGATAGTCAAAACTCAGAAAAATCGTCATATCTCCAAAACTATTGGTTAAATTTTAAAGTTCTTTACACCATTATTGTAGGACAATAAGTTATCTTTCTTATGACAACCATATTTTTACATCCACGCTGGGGCTCCCAACTTATAATAACTTTAACAAAAGCTATATCCGCAAATTCCGATGGCTACATCTTTGAAACCATATCCGAGCGACATAGTACGGGAGGCAGCGTTGCATTTGAGGTGGCGATTTCCTCCCGCTTAATTTTATTTTTAATTGATAGTTTTGATATGGCTGATAATCAAAACAAGCGTCAGTCGCCAGGCTAGTGGTGGAGCTGGTTGTGAGAAAATGCGCAACATGTATATGCCTCCCGTACTAACACTTTATTTAATTTTTTTTTGCTTTTGACCCCCTACTACCACGAAAACAAAAATTGGGCAATAGATGCTAAAGTAAACCTGTTCCATAGAATTCTTTATCTTTTAAAATGGATAGGATGGATACAAAAATTTTTCAATTCCAAATTTTTATTGCATTTGTAAAAAGAGTTTGATTCTAAAATTGTAGCTGTATTAGCAATTTTTGTTTTTTTGCAATTCTAATTTTCTTAAACAATTTTTCTTGAAACCAGCATTTTAAAGTTAATTAGTCTGTGATTTGTGATATAAAGAGTTTTAATGTTTTCTACTCGTATAAGGTATGATACGCCTAATCCAAAACAAACATGAAATCATTTCTTTTAGAAGCGTGATCATATTTAATGGCGGGTATGGAAGTTTTATATTTTTGACCAAAGCTTCTGTACTACACTTCAAAAATATGTAGTATGTATATGTATGTATATAGATGTCACTGCAAAAAAAAAAATTATTTGTTTTTCGTCTATATTGCTGGGATGAACTATTGGATTTTAATAAAGTTTTGATAGCACCAAACGAAAGAGTGTATTTGCTTAGGGATGCTTTTTTACTTTGGCATCCATTTTTTTCGAATTTAAGAAAAGTGGGACCACTTCAGCATTAATTTCTTTTTGGCGATTAATATTTCCGAAAACTTTAATCTGACCAATAAAATATATTTTCACTTATCATACATACTGAGATTGATTAGGCTGTCTTGAATGACAATTTCAGACATAACAGCCCTTCCGAGTTTTTTTTTATATTTTTGACGGTTATCTTATAAAGAAGGAAAAAATCTAATTTTCTTACTCAAATTCCAAAAAATTAAAATTTTGCAGCTCTGGTAGCAACCCTAGGAACATTTCTTTTTAAATGAAGATATACTCGAATATGAATAGATTTTCGAATTTTAAGAGATTTCTTTGCCTTAAGTGTCTAAGTTTCCATATCATTTTTAAAAAAAGTCTTATGCTGTTTTGCATGAGTGTGATTTAATAAAAAGACGGGTTCGGTCGCTAAAATGGTACATCCTCGAATATGTCCAACAACGCTTCTACATTTATGCTGTTTTGCATGAGTGTGATTTAATAAAAAGACGGGTTTGGTCGCTAAAATGGTACATCCTCGAATATGTCCAACAACGCTTCTACATAAAAGTTAGGGCAAGTGGGCGGCCTTCGGCCGCGGCTAAGGATTTAAAACTCACAAAAAACCGACAACGGCACCCGAAATTATTTGGCCTTATGTCCTCATGTTTTTAAGTATTATGTCCGTTCATACAAGTGGTCATAGCCCCCCAAAAAAATGGGGATGACTTTAAAGAAACGGACATAATGCCCAAAATCATTTTGGGGATTATGACCATTGAAGTTATGACCGGGTACCCGTTAAAATAGAATTGGTGGTCTTTTTATTTTTGTGGGTGGTGGTGTTAAAAATGTAGCTATGGACGTCTGCCTTTTATATTTTCCTCCTTAACACACAGGTTATAGTAAAAGTAGTAGATACGAATTCGTATTAAACCTTTTTTTTTATTTGCTAGGTATTTAATAAATTTCCCCAATGGGGGGCCCGCACCATATGTTCAGCCTACTATAAAATATTATTATTAAAATTGGAATTTTTATAATAGAAAATCAAAATATACTACTGAATTTCATGTCAAAGCTTATTTCATGCAGGCATGTATAAATTGAAAAAACATTGTTTAAAATAATGATTTTGAAATTTTAAATATTCATTGTGGTAGCCTCTTTGGTCAACTACAGCTTAAAGACGATTTGGCATCGAAGCTGCAAATTTTTTATTGGTATCTAGTAAGGGTGTGCAAAGAGCCGTTCGAACCTGTTCGAGTATTCCAACAAAGTATCAAACCTTAGAAGGAGCAGATCGAGCGATCGAACAGCCCGATTGTTCGAGCGTTCGTAGCTTGTAACATGTTTGCCGACTGCTTCGCGCTGTCGAACCGTGATTCAATTCATATAATCAGTTGTGCTTTGTGCATTGTGTGAGGGCAAGTGAAAAGTTAAACAATATGTCCAACATAACCAAGAGAAGCATTGTATGGGAACATTTTGAAAATACCGAGGAACCAAACAAAAAAAAGTGCAAAAAATGTTAAAAAACAGTATTGTATACTCGTTCCACAACGACTTTACTTTTGCGACATGCCAAATTGCATGATCCAAGCATAAACGCTGCCAGTAAGTTAATTTATTAATTTAAATTCAAGTATTTATATTACAGTAGAAGTATGTAATATTGTTAATTTATATTACAGTAGAAGTATGTAATATTGTTAATTAAAAAAAAAAAATTTGCTTTAAACACACAATATAAGTCTATGTGTACATTAGACCGTACCTCAAAAAAAAATTTCTCGGTACACCTGCAAATCCGAAGCATTTTTGCAAGGTAATTTCGAAAAAATTTTTTTTTAACGAAAATAGAGGTCGCACATTTGAGAAAAACATCATATCTTCGGCATTTACAGTCCGATCTTAAAGTATGATATATCAATGTTTTTGTCTTGAGTAGACCAACTTTTTGATCCAATGTTCCTTGACATCAAGTGCCCCGTTTTTGAACTTAACCACCATATCTCAGTTTCTACCATCCTAATGTACCACCCTAATGTCAGAAAATTAAAGCTTGTAAAAAATCATAAAATTTTTCCAACTGAAGTATTTCGATTACTCCATTAGAACTATTTTTAAAAATGTTTTTAAAGTTTTTTACCGAACATGGGGGTCCCCTTATTAAATTTTTCGTCATATCTTCGGTATTTAGAATCGGATCTTAAACATGATGCTTTTGTCTCCAATTTTTTTTTGCTCCAAAGGTCACTGACTTTAAGAACACACCAGATCTATAACATGAATCAAAACTAGTAAAGGTGTTATCTTCGGCCAGGCCGAAACTCACATACCCTACACTGCACTAAAAGTGCTTTCCAAATAAATCTTTAAAAGACGTTGAAAAGGTTGAAGAAGTCGAAAATAATGTAATAAGGTTCAAAGAGGTTGAAAAGTATTGAAACAGTTGAAAAAAACTCAAAAAGTCTAAAATTTATGGAAACCATTGCAGAAAGTTAAAAGAAATTGAAAAAGTCAAAAAATGTGGAAAATGTTTAAAGTGGTTAAAAAACTCAAAAATACTTGCAAGAAGTTGAAAAATGTTGAAACAATTCAAAATTCATGAAAAAGTCGAAAAAATAAAGAAAATGTCGAATCCAGTTGAAAAAGGTTGAAAAAGAGGAAAATAAACATATAGAATATGTTGGGAAAAGTTAAAAAGTTGGAAAATTCAAAAGAATGTGGAAAATGTTGAAAAAAATAGAATAGAAATGCAGAAAACCAAATATGCCACGCCCACTTCTCCAATTCCGCCTACTTTTGGTTCATTATATTATATTCGTCATTGATATCCACATACTAAATTTTAGCAAAATAGTTTGTATAGTTTGCGATATACCCCTTAATTAACCTTAAAATTTAGGGCTGTGACACACCCACTGATACAATCGAGACTGATCTTGATCCAGAAATAGCTTTCCATAAACAAACCTCTTTTACCAAATTTCAGTAGGATTGCTCATATATTTCGATAGATATGCCTCTTAAGCTATTTTCCTTGTATGGGAGGTGCCACGCCCAGTGGTAATATTTCGCCCGCTTCAGATGCTGACATACCTTATACCAAGTTAAACACCTACACCAAATTTCATGCTAATTGCTGCAATAGTTCTCTTAAAATATCACTTCCAACTTTAAGTTAATATGGGAGGTGCCACGCCCACTGACGAAATCCCGTCAAACTTTATTTAATTTTATAGCTTATAATAATTGACATCTATGCACCAAATTTTATGAAGATTACTCTCATTTCACACTATCTATAGCATTAAACGTGTTTTGCTTATATGGGAGGTGCCAAATTTTCGTAAGATACCTTTTAGCAAGTGCATCTGCCACGTTTATAAATATTGTGGGCTGTGCCACGCCCTTCAACGTATTTTTCCAGTAAACTGACGAAGCTTGTATTGATGACTGCTCTTAGTAGCATCATCCCTAAAATTTTTATGAAAATCGAATGTGCCAATTTTGCATTATACGAAATCATAATTTTTAATTGTTAAAAAGTGCCACGCCCACTTTTCCAATTCCGCTCACTTTAAACAAAATTCAAGATATATATGATCTGTATCCGTGTACCAAATTTCATCACAATATCTTGCACGGTTTACGAGTTATGGCGTTATAAAAGTTAAAATTTAGAGCTGTGCCACGCCTCTAAGAGCCTTTGAAAATTTAAAACCTAGTTCAATCTTAATTTTGTTCACATGTTCACCAAATCACCAAGTTTCATCAAAATCGCATCAACTTTTTTCAAAATGGGCTGAGGTATATTTACATAGAGTATGGGCGGTAGGCGTGGTCGTGACTCGATTTCGCCCATTTTTATATGCTAGCAGCTTGCAAGAAGCTGTGACCTGTATGCCAAATTTCATTGAATTAGCTTGCTTATTTTTCCCGTAAACGTGATTTCAACAGACAGACAGACAGACAGACGGACATAGCTATAACGACTCAGGTGGTGACGCTGATCAATAATATATATACTTTTCTATACCTGCCACGCCCCCTTCTATGCGTTTCAAACGGAATGACAAAGTGAATATACCCTCTGTGTAGGGTATAAAAATTAAATAAAGTGTATTGGAGCCGTTGCCCAGCATCTCGAAAAAGCTCACCGTACGGTACAATTTCATTCGCTCTTCTTATCATTTAAACAAAACATGGAGCTTTTATAGTGAGAAAACTTATTTATGTACCTATGTTAAAACTTTAATTTATTTATCAAGTTACTTTTCTCTAAGCTCTACTGTTGTCTTTCTATCTAGTTTTACAGTGGTATCGAATTCGTTATAAAAAGCATAGAATTTTAATCAGCCATATTTCGACGTGATTCAAGTTGGCTGTATTTCTGGCGGCTCTCGAGCTTAGATAAAATAAGGCCCGTACAAAACATCATGTTCATCGGTGACCGCCATTGCAGATTCTTGTACTACTTGAACAAAACGCTCTGTGTTTTGAGAAAGGAATGGATAAGCTGTGAAAACAATTAAGTTTAGCAAAGAAAGCTATGAAATAAAGTTATTTTCTTGCACTAACCTGGTAAAGGGCCGTTCAAGTATTACGTAACGCAATTTTTGAAGATATTTGACCTCCCCCGCCCCCTCCTTAAACGTTACGGTATCACCCAAGTGACCATGTTTACCTAAATGTCACAATTATGTTGCGCAATGTATCGGAAAGTCATTTTAGCAACTTCTGTTATGTTTTAGTCGCGTTAATAAATATAACAAGAGACTCGCAGCGTAACGCGTTGTTCGAACCCCTCCCTAAGTGCGTTACGTAATACTTGAACAGCCCCTAATTTGATTATTTCTTTTGAATATTGTAATGCTTCCAGCTGGTCTTGCGTGAAGAACTGCAAGCATGGCGGCTCAGTCACTTCGAATTTGAGCCAATTGATCATATTGAAATATGAGTCATTCTCAAAATTTATAAAATGATCTATTTGTGGACCAAACATTTGACGAATGCATCCTGTTGCTCCTTTTCGGGCGGCTAAACTCTTCTCATAGCCATCTGAATGTACTTTTGGATTTGGGCAGGCCCGGATTTACCATACAGGCGGCAAATATTGGCGGAAACTTTGAAAAACATTTTTTATTGGTGGGAATTGAATTTCCCACCTATTTCGTTGCCACGCCTACCCACATTATAAGGGAAAAATGTCATTATAACTGAACATTGGTGATCGATCGGCTAGTGAAAAACTATTTGAGATCAAAACTGCTTGCAGAACGATTGAACGCACTTGCTTTGTTAACAATAGAGTCAGCTTTGCTCATGTCTTCAGATTGTGATGACATTATCAATGACTCTGTCATCCGAAAATCAAAACGTAAAAATTTAAACCAATAGGCAATAATTTTTCCACAAAAACCAATCGCATACATAATGGTAATTGTTGAATAACATAGGTTATATACTTACATACTTCATAATTATAAGGCTACTGACTGTAATTAAATAAAATATTTGCTCTCAGAAAAGTGCATTTTATTGATTGAAAAGCTTTTCGTAGGGGGAGGCGTTAATTTGAGCAACTGCCTACGGTGGCAAATTTCTAAATCCGGGCTTAGATTTAGATTCAATTAAATTTTATAACTTTAGTGGAATAAGATATAGACGCATTTCCAACTGATATGTATCTCACAGGTAAAATGAACAGCAATAATAAAATACATTAAGAGAGCAATAACTGTATTATTCCAACTATCATTCGATCAGAAATCATTTTAGCACTACTAACTATAAATACCGAAGATATGACGAAAAATTTAATAAGGCGATCCCTATGTTCGGTAAAAAACTTTAAAAACATTTTTAAAAATAGTTCTTATGGAGTAATCGAAATACTTCAGTTGGAAAAATTTTATGATTTTTTGCAAACTTTAATTTTCTGATATTAGGGTGGTACATTAGGATGGTAGGAACTAAGATATGGTGGGTAAGTTCAAAAACGGGGCACTTGATGTCAAGGATCATTGGATCAAAAAGTTGGTTTACTCAAGACAAAAACATTGATATATCATACTTTAAGATCGGACTATAAATGCCGAAGATATGATGTTTTTCTCAAATGCGTGACCTATTTCGTCCAAAAAAAAAAAAAATAAATTTTTCTAAATTACCTTGCAAAAATGCTTCGGATTTGCTGGTGTACAGTGAACTTTTTTTTTTGCCTGTAAGGTGGTACGGTCTAATGTACATAATTATATTTACTGGGCGCAGCCAAACCAATCGGTCGCTTCCAATTTTTAAAATATCAAAACAAACAGCGACAGCACATTCAATACAAGACACATCAATTTCTGTTGCAAGTGACCGTGCTTCGGGTTCGCTCGTGCAGGCTGCGGTCGTTTCATAGCCTTAGGTTGCGATCAGAGTAGGTGTGTTGCTGCTCTTTTTGCATATTGCTACACAGCCTATTGTAAACGCAGCCTTACAATCAACATATTATTTGGTTGTATCATGCAAGTTGTTTGCAGGGCCGGATTTAAGCTGCTTGCTACCTTTGGGTGAATGTGCCCCCAATTTATTGCTTCTTATACATAAGAAGCAATTTAAAACTTCAAATACAATTATTCATATCCAAAGCAATGATATTCCATTCAGTCTTTTCAGCGTATTCTTACAAGGTCTCTAAATCCTTTTTATGAAAAGGATCTTTCTGTTGAAAATTTTATCACCTTTAATGTCCCTTTTCGTGCATTGTAGAAATCGTTTATGATGCAGAAATATCCGCAATTTCATGTTTTATTTTGTGTGAAATCAGAAAGGTAGACATACTTAATCATTTTCATATAAAAAGTAGCTTATTGAAAACTTTAAATGAAGACTGGCATATCTCAGAAAACATGATTTTTGAGTTAATGATGCAGAAATATCCGCAATTTCATGTTTTATTTTGTGTGAAATCATTTCATCATTTTCATATAAAAAGTAGCTTATTGAAAACTTTAAATGCGTTTTTCTTCCACGTTATATTTTTTGAGTTATGCCAGTCTTGAAGTGAATGAGCGATACGTGCTTAAGTTCTAGATATTTCTTGTCTTTGATGATCTCTACTGAAAATTTTCGTCTAATACTTTTGTAAAACATCTTATCCCATTGGAATCCAATTTTTGAAAGCTCCATAAAAATTTACGCTAATGGGTTAAGATGTTATGTAAAAATGTTATTTGTTCTATTTATTTATAAGTTTCAAAATACAAGATTCATCGCGGGCTTATAAATTTTACAGTAGGGACAAATTTCGAAAATACGGGACTTAATAGTTTTAACTTTTGTTGTTAGAAAATAAAAGTTTAACTTTCTTGAAGTAAAAAAAAACACTCTCAAACAACACCTTTAAAAAAAATCTTAAGTTTCTTTAAAAGTAAACTCAAAAAATCTATTATTTTTAAACATTTTTTGAGTTTACTGTATAAACTCGTCTCTTTGTCAGTGTCGGTTGTGTTTTTGTGTTGTTTTTAATACGTATATAGGTATTTCTTTGTGTTTAATCATTTTGTTCAATAACAATAATTTTATTATTTTTTCCCCGTACATTCTTTAATGTAAACATACATACGTACGTGAGTACATTTCTTTCTACAAGCAGTGATCAGTTTTGTTTTTTCATTCCCTTTTCTGCTTTGTCCGCTTACAGTGCTTTACCTTAATCTCAATAGGTTGTTGTTGTTGCTGTTCAACGGGTATATTTTTCACAATATTAACCCGTTGTTAGCACTTTTAAAAATATTTTAGGTCAATATAAAAATAATACTTTTTCATTATAACTTAGTCTTTTCTTTTTTTCATGATGGATTATTTTTCGTCTGAAAACTTGTTAGCTTGCTCTTTAAAAGATCAATGTAAAAGTCAAAATATATTGAATGCCATGTTTTCCTGTTCAGGTCCTTGTGAACAGGTCTTTCATGCCTCTTGTGCAGGCCTAACTAACACTATTACTGATTTATCATCCTCTAATCGTTCGGGCCTGCATTGGTACTGTCCATCATGCAGGGCCCTGTCCCCGTCGGTCTTTTTCGACAAAATTAAACAATTTGGGGAAAATCTTAACAATTTGAATATTAATTTCAGAGATATTCTAAATAATTATTTAGACATAACTTCCCAAATTGAAAAAAGCCTTAATGAGGCTGTCTCACCCGATGTTAGTTCGTTTCAAAATAAAACTATTACTGAGGCTGCTATGGTTTTTTCTTCTACTCCTTCGATCTCTACTCTACCCAAGCAAGCTATATCCCTGAAGAAGAAAAGAAAACTTAAACGAAAATTAAATAAGAATTGTAAGTCGAATGTTAACTTGGGTAGTGTGGGGGGGCAAGTGACACAGCTGTTAATCGTGAAGTAACTGCCTTAGATCCCCCTCTAAATACCTCTCCGTCTACTTCCAACTTTCCCGCTATTGCCGCTATAAATAACCCTCCACCCCTTTCCTCCACTATCGATACTCCTTTATCCATTTCTGTTATTCCTAATCCGCAAGGAGTTGTTACGATTGGTGGTTCTGTGGCACCTGTCTCCTTGCAAGCATTGCCAAGGTTGAAATCGATTTTCATTTCACGTCTTAATGCTAACACTACCACTGACAATGTTATAAACTATATTAGACAAAACCAAATTATTCCTGCCGATGCCTTCGTTTCTTGCAGAAAATCGGTAATAAACCAACTCATACATCTTTTAAAATTACAGTGGCATCTTCTCATGTTTCTGCCATTCTAAATTCTAATGCATGGGTGGATAACATCTTTATTTCAGAATTTAAGTCGAAAAAAAATAATAAGACTGTCCGTTCCAATTCAAAAAACTGAAACGCCTATCCCTTTACTATCAAAATGTAAGGGGTTTGCGTTCTAAGACGCATGACATCTTTTTAGCCACTCAGAATTTTTCTGAGGATATTATCGTTTTTACCGAAACTTGGTTAAATAACACATTTCTTAATTTGGAATAGTTTCAATGTTTTTAGAAGAGACAGACACTTGGAAGACATTTCTTGTGTTGGTGGAGGCGTCTTAATAGCCATAAAAAATCATTTAACTAGTTCATTAATCGAAATCGCCTGCGCTTCTAATATTAAACTATTATGCGTTAAAGTTACATATTGTAATTCCAATATTTATATTCTTAACGCTTATGTTCCTCCAAATAGTAGCGCAGATGTCTACGAATGTCTTTCGATGTCCTTAGGATACATAATAAATGAACTAGACACTAATGACGACATTTTATTGTTAGGTGATTTCAATCTGCCTGACCTTAAATGGACTCCTTCGGATGATGGTACATATTTTTATGCATCGTGTCCAAAAACTCGACAACAACAAATTTTTTTTGACGAAATACTTTCAAGTTTACAACAAGTAAGTTGTATAACTAATTCTCATGGACGACAACTTGACTTAGGCTGCGTTCACAGTGCGCGCTATAAGCAAATATTGGCGTGAAGCGAAGAAACAGTGTATGGGTATTCGTATGGAAATAGCGCGAAGTGTTCAGAGTGAGAGCGAAGCGATGCTAGAACTTCAGCGATAAAGCGTTTTTATAGCGTCGTGGGCGCTAACACCAGAGTTTTTTTTTTCCTTTTTCGTGCACTAAAGAAATTTTATAGGAGGTAGAGAACAAAACTATTTTCCGTTGTTTTAAATAGGAAAAATGGAAGCAGAGCCAAAGCAGCAGTCAGTGTATGCTGTTGTTTCATCACCTTTTTTGTTCATTTCATTTGCAAAAAAATAAACAAAAGGGAAACAAAGAATGAAACAAATCTAAGCGCATGTGATCAAAGGATCACATAGATGTAAAGAAAAATGAAAGCAGAGCCAAAGCAGCGCTCAACGTTTGTTGTTTCTCATCACTGTTTTTTTATTTTCATTTCACTTGCTAATGCAGAAAATAAACAAAAAACGAAGGAGAGGCCAAGCAGCGATAGAAGTAAAGAAAGAATGTGAAAGAAAAAAAGAGAAAAAAGATCAGTAGTAAACAAAAAATGTGAAAGAAAAAGAGATAGAAAAAATCAATCGCTTTGCAACTCGCTTTGCCAAACGCTTCCACTCTGAATGGAACTAGCATCTTATAGCATTGACTAGCTTCGCTTCACGCCAATCTTTGCTTATAGCGCGCACTGTGAACGCAGCCTTAGTCTTGGCTGCAAATAAAAGTAATGTTGTTGTGAGAAATGCTATCCATGAAAAAGTCTGACGGGTTTCCATCAGAATTCAGAACAGTTGATGGGCTCACTAGCGACCCACAAATTATAGCTGGGTTGTTTGCTAATTTGTTTAAAGAATCCTTTTCTACGGAATTATTTAGCCCTAAGATCAACTATTTTGAATATATGGATAACGACCCTTTAGTTTCGATTAATGAGATATCTTTCTCACCTGACCTAATAGAGAAATATATCTCATCTCTTGATGATGACTTCAGTTCCGGACCTGATGGTATTCCTGCGACAGTACTAGTTAACTGTAGCTCTGTGCTGAGTCAGCCCCTCAGTTTGTTATTTAATAAATCAATTAGATATAGCTATTTTCCTAAATTTTGGAAAAATGCATACATAAGCCCCATTTTCAAGAAAGGGTGTAAAAATTATGTTTCAAATTACAGGCCCGTAGCGAAGTTATCATCGAAACCGAAAATTTTTGAACGCATTGTGTACGATCAAGTCTAGGTGTGCTGTGGTGAAGTCTTATTAACTCGTCAGCATGGTTTTGTTAATGGCAGATCTACAGTTTCTAACCTCCTTGATTTTACTTCCTTTGCATTAAGCTCTTTTGAATCTGGTGGGCAAGTCGACTGCATCTACACTGACTTCAGTAAAGCATTTGACAAATTACCATATAATTTGATTTTATTTAAGTTAAAAAAGCTTGGATTTCCTTTAAGTTTTGTCAGCTGGATTGAATCTTATTTATCTGATCGCTTATATAAGATAAGATTTCGGAGGGTGTTTTCCACCCCATTCAGCGCGGCATCAGGTGTTCCACAAGGAAGCCACTTGAGGCCGCTCCTGTTCATTTTAGCGATTAATGACGTTACACATGTCATTAAAAAATCGCATCTGCTAATATATGCAGATGACATGAAAATTTACAGGAACGTGAAGGGGGTTGGGGATACTATTCCACTTCAGTCTGACTTGAAATCCTTTGAGGTTTGGTGTTCTAAAAATAACTTACATCTTAATCCTGATAAATGCCAAACTATGATTTTCACCAGGAGGAAAAATATTGTGGAATTTAATTATGAATTTAAAGATAAGAAAATTTGTCGGTTCGATTTAGTCAAAGACCTAGGTATACATTTTGATGTTAAATTAACTTTTAATGAGC
The DNA here is from genome assembly GCA_963662105.1 of Meiosimyza platycephala. NCBI lineage: Eukaryota > Metazoa > Arthropoda > Insecta > Diptera > Lauxaniidae > Meiosimyza > Meiosimyza platycephala. The sequence goes on from OY759208.1 coordinate 61,183,922, forward strand.
ATATTAATCAAATTTGTAAAAAATCCTCATCTCTGCTTGGCTTCATTAAGAGGTGGGCAAAAGAATTTAATAGCCCTTTAGTAACGGTGACTTTATATAATACAATAGTGCATTCTCACTTAGAGTACGCCAGCCAAGTGTGGTCACCATTTTATAATATTCACATTAATAGAATTGAGAGAATTCAAAAAAATTTTATTCGTTTTGCTCTCAATGGCTAAAATTGGATTGACTCTTTAAACCTTCCTCCTTATGAGGATCGTTTGAAGTTACTACATATGCAGTCTTTGAGCTCGCGTAGAAATATCGCGGATATACTTTATCTGCATCAACTTGTGACTGGGTCTCTTGCTGCACCAGAGCTTCTTAATTATATTCATTTAAATACTAATCGCAGGAGTAATCGTAACTCTTATCAATTATTTTACCAACCTTTCAGTAGAACTAATTATATGGCTACAGCTCCTTTTAATCGCATGACTACTCTTATTAATAATTGCGATGTATATGATATTAGCTTGTCAAAAGGTCAACTCAAGTTGTTGGTCTTTATGTTTGTGTTGTCCGAGCCCCACCGCATGATGGGTAAATTTTTTCTAACATTTATGCCTTGGACCATGTTAATAAATTCATACAATTACATTCATGCAATTGTATGTTTATATACATATGAACTGGGTGGGTATGTTGAGAAAGTGTGATAAAGCTAAGAAGAAATTATAATAAAATAAAAAATTAATTGCATATTTAATTTTTTCATTTCCATTAATATATAAGCTTTTTACTTGGTTTTAAAGTTTCATGCTAAATTGCTAAGAAAGCTAATAGCTGTAGTAGCTAAACTCTATTATTATTATTAAATCTGGTAAATGATTTTTGAACTTTTTCAATTCTAAAAGAAGAAGTGCTGAGTTTGGTATAGTTTTTATAAAAAAATATTTTATAGTGTTAATTAGAATTCATTGCATTAAAAACAAAATAAAAAAAAAAATCTCAGTAATTTTTACTGAATTCTCAGTAATTTTTCATCAGTTGTGCATGAAACTATACAGTAATCCACATGAAATTTTACTTTCAATATTTCAGTAAATTTTAATGTGTTTCTCAATATAAATTACTGAGAGCTGTGTAAAAATTAATGTAAATTCAGTAAAAATTACAGATGGTTCAGTACAATTTACTGAGTTTCATGCAAGAAGCGGACAATTACTGGAAAAAACTGGAAAATTTACTGTAATTACAAGCAATTTTTACAGTTTTAGTTTTTTATGTATAATTTAATTTTTAGTCTGCAATTATAATCTCATTTTATGAGTTTGAACTAATTCAATCCACTTCCTAAGTCCGAAAATATTGTTAATTTTCACCGTCACTAATGTCGCTGGCAATATCAAAATCAAGATCTATTGACCCTTCATATTTCAACTTATCGTAGAAATGGTGCTTTTAGCTGCGATATAAGTTTTAAGCTGTTTAATATCTATGTATTTAGATTTAGTTATTGTTTACCAAGAGGATACAAATAATCTAATTTCGTTAGCCGAAAATCGTCTGCACTAACAATCCTTTTTCCTAAATTTACCACCAGTGCCGTTCCTTGATTAGGGAAAATAAGCTTCAAAGGCTTCTGTTTCAAAAAGAATTAAGATAGGATAGGACAAAAGTGATTCTCTCGTTTAAAGAAAATAACGGTATAGTTTTACAACAAATACTCTAAAAGCTAGGAAACCGCCAAATATTTTTGTTTTCTGCAAGTAAATTTACAGTTTCAGACGGTTGAAGTGAGAGAAGTTGTTTTGTTCTATTTTTAATTTCTGAACACTTGTGATTCAGTAGTTGTGGAAAAATATTAATTTTGCTATTTGTCAATATTAAAGAAAAATTTTTTTTGATGGACTTCAAAGTTGAAGGTAAGTAGTAATGAAATTAATATAAAAAATGAAAAATAATATTATAGTTTTTGATTGAAAACAACAACAAATAGATGTCTTAATAGAGTTAAATAATAAATTTAGTTTCCTAACTTTGGGAGAGTAGAAAAGATTTGTATTCACGTGTATACAGCCACTTTTTTTTTTAATGAAAGCTATTCTTTCACTGCTTCTTCTGAAAACAATATCTTTCTGCACACTTTTGTGCTTTCTATCAAAAAATGTGAGTTATATCAGGAATGGGAAAAATCCGCGAAAAACGATAAAAGCTTAAACCTATTTAAGCTATGCCTATTAATATAAAAGCTAAGTGGTGTAAATTCGGTGTGAATTGATTAACCGGTCTTCGTGAAAATCATATTTTAAAAATATATTTGTATGAGGGCCACCCTAAATATGCATCCTTAATAAAAGTCTTATAGCCTAAACTGTGCGTTTTAATATAAAAGACACTTGGTGTAAATTCCATATGAATCGATCAAGTGGTCTTTGTGAAAATTATATTTTAAATATATTTTTGAATGATGGCCACCCTAAATATTCACCCTAAATAAAAGTTTTATAACCTATGAAACCCGCTTGATCGATATTAAGATACTGTAAAAATTTCATCAAAATTGGCCGGATGGTTTTCGCGTCCATAAATTTGACCCGTACCGGCCCAGGGGGTCGTTTGCGACCAGGCCTCCCATACAATTTTTTTATTTGTTTTGATCCAACAAATACAAAAACGCAAAAAAATACTTTTGTCCAGCTAGCTTGTTCTTGTCGCAACACTGTGGGCTGGTTCAAAATCGTATGAAAAAATTAAATGCTGTCAAATTTCTGGTGCTCAGGCCCGAAAATATATCTTTAGCCCATGGAGCTATTGTACCCGAATTTCAACCGAATCGGACCATAGGATGGCGTGTCAGTGGGTCGATTTGTATGATTTTTGTGCATTTTCGAGACGATTTTTTAGTATTATTTCTTTTAATTAAAAAAAATAACAACTTCGAGGTATATTCGTGGTTATCATTTTTCACGGACTCAGTATGATGTGAAATATGTGTGACAATTGTATATCAGAAAATCGCCGCAAATTTGAGTATTTATTCATTAATACGAATGTGAAAAATGCTAAGAAATCTGACATACTGCCCGTTCGAAACCATAAATATTTTATTTTTTTCGGCCACGGCACGGCAAATTTTGCATAAGAGCAATCGTTTTTTTTTCGGTTTGGTTCACAATATGTAATTTTTTGGCCACAATCTTCGAACTTTTGTACGATTCGTCGTGAATGACACCGTGGAAAGAGCGGCTGCTCTTGTGCAAAATTTCAACAAACAGATAAAGAAGGACGAAGATCAGTTTCACAAATTACTTAAAGTGGCCGCCGAAAACCGAAAAAAATTTACAAAATGAACAAATGTGAAAAATTAGCGTTTCTTGAACAAAAATAAACTAAAAATCTTTATTTTCTTATGACGAAAATGCTTGCTTGCTTTTGTTAATCAAATATTTCTCCAGATCGCATCGTTTGTATAAAAAATCTTTGACATATCGTTTTCTGTGTAAAAAAAGAATCCCAATCGATTGCGCATAGTACCGTGGCAAGGTAGAAGTATGTCAGATTTTTTAGCATTTTTCACATTCATATTAATGAATAGACCAAATCCATCTCAAACCATGCAGTCGGAGTGACTTCAAATTGCGGTATTGGTTATTTTTTAAATATGTTGTTTTTCAAAGTAATTAAGGAAATATACCGTTCCCCGATTTGATTGAAAATTATTTTTTACGAAGCTATGCCCATTTAAAGTTTTAGTGTCAGAGCTTGAAAAATCGTTGAAAATTGTTTCAAAATAGTCGCATTTTCATCCAAATCAAAATAATTAACATTTGTCTTTTGATTCTAATAGAACTTCTGATTCTCTGTCAGAATCTTTAAGAAATTTTGAAAATTGTTGAAAATTGGCGGAGTTATAGCGCTCTTTATGAAAAAAACAGTCCCAATTTTTTATTCGCTTAAAATTTGATTGTGGATTTGTATTAATATGATAAAGAAAGTTTAATGCTTGTTAACCCACATTTGAGGTCAGGAGATTTTTCCCCAAAATGAAAATATCAATTTTTTTTCATCATTGCCAAGCCACTCTACGGTACTATTTTCATAGCAACTAACAACAGCAACATTTCAAATTACTTTCTGCAAATCCTGCTTGCATTCTGCATACTTTTTTTCATCGTTATTTTCGTAATAACATTTTATGATAGGAAATATATAAGAACATTGTAAGCACAAGCATTCATGCTTTACATGCAACCCCTTTCAATGACTTCATCAACTCCTTTAACGTGCGCTTACAACCATCGGTCGCTTGCAACTCTGTTCAACGCTCCGTAACAAATAGCAAGAGAGGTTTTTGCGGTCACACGTTTTTTTTGGGTTTTTGCTGGCACAAAATATCTTTTTGGTTTTTGCTGTGAACGTGAACTTACTCTTTGAAACCCATGTTCAATCGCTTGTAAAATATTATTTTCACTACAGAAATGCAACTTTAAAAATATTCTTATATTTTTCAATACTTATAAAGAATTAAAATTTGTCTCCTTGTGTTATTTATGCAGTAAAAATGTTTCGTATTTAATTATTAGTCCCGTATTTGTCTGCCCAGTTCAAATGCTCCCACGGAAAGACTAAAAAACTTAAATTTTAGGATTTTTCTTTGATTTTGTTACGTTATGAAGTTTTCATTGTTGTAGAACATATTTTATTTCTTCCCTTCAATAAATAATATATGAAGTAATTCAATTTAAGAGTTTTGTTAATATTGGCTATTTATATCCCTGCAAGAACAATGTCGGTCAGATGATAGGTCATCTGATAGACAGCGCTGATACAATTTTCGGTCAGTAGTTTCTATCAGTTTCTGAATAGCAGTGTGAAAAATCTGATGGAAACTCTTGTATACATGTGATTTTACATCCATTTCTATCATATGCAATTTTGAATTCCCTCAAACATACGGTTGTCTCACTTACTCCAATCAGCCATGACGATCAGATGTGACGTTTATACAAAGTTTGTGTTTGAATGAAAACATTACTGATTAAAGAAAATTTTTTATTTATATTAAAGTTTTTGATAATTCTCATAACATTTCACAAGATTTAATTTTAATGATATACATACAAAAATGTTCTCTTATTGATTTATGTTTTAAATTGACAAAAATAAAAACAAAAAACCGGTTCGGCAGCAAGTACCGTACAAGCAACTTCTCTTGAGAACAATTCTTTTTTTTTAATTTTTCGAAAATCATTTGAGAATATCTTATGATTACAATATAACACTACGAAAATTGAAAAAAAAAAAAATAACATTAAACATTAATTTATAACCATGTACCTGAAACCCCTCTCAAAACTAAATTTTATAGAATTCAGAGAACTTTTACATACATACATATTGGGTGCGCCATTTTGAATTTTAAAAAACTGAAAAAAGATTCGAAATAAGCACCCTCGAAAACCCCTATCTACCCCCTCGATACTTGAAATTATATATGAAATTTATATTGCGTGCATAAAAAAGTTAGTTTTTTATGAATAAAAAACGAACCGCTGGACCGATTTTTTCCGTGGCGTATCGATTGATATGGTCATCAAAAAATTCTGTCCGGTAGTTATTGAGGAAACGAAAGCCAAAATATGTCTACATACGTACTTACATACGTACACACTAGAAAAATCGACGGCAGCGACTAGGGCAAAGCCAGCGGCATAGGCAGCATCAAAGGCAGAACGATTTTTGGCAGCAGAGCTACACAACAGCGACGCGAAGAAGCCAGCAGCATCGGCAGCAAAGAAGGCAGAGCGACGTTTAAAGAAATCTCAGCACTTACGAAGAGCTAAAGAATTGAGTGCGAGTGGAAAGAAAGAAAAACAATTGAGCGTTTTTATTTCTCTTAAAAATGTCAGATAATGAGGCTCACGAAGTGTCTTCTGACGAAGATAAAAAGAAATCGGCAAATTCAGTGGACAACGCAAGTGTATCAAAATCAACGCAGCTAGCACAATTTAAGGCATTGCGAGCGACAACAAAGGGCAGCATAACACGCATAAAAACATTAGTATCTAAAAAAGCAACAACATTGTCGGTCGAAGAATTAGAGTGTCGACTTGGAATCTTGGAGTCGTATTTTAAACAAATAATAAGCGTTCAAGCCAATATTGATAAGATTTCTGGTGAATCGGAATTAAACGCTAACGCAACATTCATTGCAGAAATTGAGGAAGTTTATGTAACAACAAAATCATTAATTATGTCTTCACTGAAAAAGAAGCGTCCTTCAATGGCGGATGTCAGTATCCTGAATGGAACGACTGCTGTGATGCCACTATCGCGCATGCAACGACAAATAAAATTGCCAAAATTCGAAGGCAAATATTCTGAGTTCCCAAAATTTATTTCGATTTTTACAAAGCTTGTGCATAACGACCAAGCACTAGATGACTGTGAGCGGTTTCTTATTCTTAAAGAAAGCCTTGGGTCCAAGCCTTTGGCAGCACTTTCTGATTTTGATGTCACAGATGATAACTATGCAAAGGCACTTCAACGCTTGAAAGACAATTACGACGGCGCTTTTTGAAATTTCGAAACTTAAAAAATATTCTGCAGAACAGTTGCGTCAAGTTATTGATAGTGTGAACGCACACTTAAGCGCAATGTTGTCTCTGGGCAGTTATGAAAATATTGCAAATGCAATGATTATATTTTTAGTTATGGAAAAGCTCGATGAAGACTCTCTCGTAAAATGGGAAGAGTCAGTCGACTATACTAAACTCTCGTCATGGGACGAGTGCTCATTGGTTTTGGCCAGACGTTGCCAGCAATTGGAAGCGCGTGAAGTAAAATCAAGTCGTGCTGATAAAACATCTATTTCAAAAGAGGCCAATAAAGATTGGAAGCCGAAATACAACTTTAAAAAGCCAAATTTGACTTAACTTGCAATAGGCAAGTCTTCATGCGAGTTGTGTCACAACGGTGACCATGGGCTTACCAATTGCTCTGATGCCTCAAGCCAAGTTGGCCTATTTGTTAATCCGCCCGCTTTGTATGTAACAATTTGGTATGGAGCAGTTCGAACGTTTCATACCGTTCGAGTGTTCGATCGTTCGAAATACAGTCGAACAGAAATTTCTGTTGAAATTGCTTCGAGCTCCGAGTTGGATCGAGCAAACTGTGCTCGTTGCACGGCCTTAGTATCTAGTGAATTATAGCGCCACTCAATTTTAAGTTGCTCTTTTAGGTCGTTTTTGTTTGAAATGCTGTGTATTCGGTTATTTTTTTTTCAAAATCGCCCATAAATTTACAAGCACATTTAGGTCAGGCGACTTTGTTGGCGGTGCCATCAAATACGGGCACATGTACAGCGGCGAACGGTTAAATCCGGACCAACAAAAAAATTTAATAAAACCCTTTAGGATATAAATTTTTTATCGATTCAAAAAACTGATGCAAGGATCAGAGAAACAAATTATTTTTTTTGAAAATATTTTGCTGTAGGTCGAAAAACCACACCATAAACAACTATTTTTAGCAAAAAAAGTGAAATATGACCTTTATTGGAAAAAAAAGTTTTTGGTAAAATGTTGTAAAATATTGTTTTTAAGGAACTAATTCTAAAATATTTACAGCAGTTATTTTAAGAGCTGCGGCATGGAAGAGATCAAATTTTTCAAAAGATCTTGCGAAATGCCTTCGTACCAAACATTTTGAATTATTCCGTCTAACTCGCGTAAATTAGTGGACTAGTGGCTTGCTACCTTCATCTTATTTATGTGCCAAAGATTCTCAATGGGGTTCAGATCGGGACTATTGCCTGCAGCGCCTTCTCTAGGTGTGTGCGGGCCCCTAGGCTGAACATATGGTGCTGGCCCCCATTGGGGAAATTTATTAAATACCTAGCAAATAAAAACAAAGGTTTAATACGAATTCGTATCTGCTACTTTAACTATAACCTGTGTGTTAAGGAGGAAAATATAACAGGCAGACGTCCATAGCTACATTTTTAACAGCACCACCCACAAAAAGAAAAAGGCCACCAATTCTATTTTAACGGGTACCCGGTCATAACCCAAAATGATTTTGGGTATTATGTCCGTTTTTTTTCCGGTCATAATCCCCATTTTTTGGGGGGCTATGACCACTTGTAACAACGGACATAATACCCAAAAACATGAGGACATAAAGCCAAATAATTTTGGGAGCTCATAACAAAATAAATAAATTTTAAAAAAAAAATTTCGCATAATATACTAACTTCTATTTAGAATTACTGTGGGGAGCGATGCCGGAGTTGGATCAGTCTATAATATAGGCTGATCTGCGGCCGAAGGCCGACGCGAAACCGGTGTCGGATTTTTGGGAGTTTTAAATCCTGAGCTGCGACCGTAGGCACTTACCCTTACTCTTATGTAAAATTACTCTTGCTAGCGAACCAGGTGTTAGATATATTATGGACTGATTCGCGGCCTGAAGGCCACCGCGAAGCCCTTATCGGATTTTTGGGAGTTTAAAACCCTAAGCCGCGGCCAAAGGTCGCCCACTTACCCAAACTTTTATGTAGAAGCGTTGTTGGACATATTCGAAGATGTAATTCTTGGCCGAAGGCCGCCCACTCTCATTACGCATATACACGCAGAGAAGGAATATGGTTGTGGCAACCATATTCGAAGAGCATAATGGCTATGGTTGAGGCAAACATATTGCTTTATTATACCAACCATAATATACAGAATATATTCAACATATTATTGTTGCCTTTAACAATTTAATGGTCATTGTAAATAATAGTATGACCCAAGGTAACCATTTTATGGTTCAAAGTAATCATAATATGGCTACAATTTACTATATTATGATTCAAAACGTAACCATACTATGATCAAAATAAACATAATATGGCTACAATTTATCATAATATGGTTACATGCATTGAAATACATGTCAATAAAACACATTTTTTATTTAAAGAATTTTTTTATTTATTTTATTTTATGTATAAATTTTATGAGAGAAAAGTTGTTTTAACAAACTTTAAACCGTTCATTTTTTGATTTTGTTTAATACAAGGACAATTCTTGCACTACAAAACTAACCCTTTTGGACTTCACATAATTTTCATATATATATTTAAACTGAATTTAATTTAAGGAGAACACATTTAATAAGTAAAATCACTTAAAAATCACTTTATTTTCACAATGTATTTTACACAATTTTTAATTAACGAATGCCACCGACTACACCGTTTGCCAAATAGTAACTAAATAAATAAGCATGCAAATTTACAGCTACTTACTAAATGATAATGTTATTATTCCTTCTAAACATATTATATTTAATGCTGATAAAATACTGCACTCAGAAAAAAAAATTGTAATACCAACAATTTTATACTTTGGCCCAACAATTTCCGTAGGTTAAAATTAACTCAATAACTTAAATTCTTATCTTAACAATAAAAAATGTTAGCTATAAAGTAAAAATTTTTATTGTTGGCTTAAATATAAAAATTGTCAACACTTCGAAAAAATAAATTGTTGTCTCAAGAACAAGTTGCTGATTTAAAAATTCTTTAAAACTTTCTAAAGACTCTCCAGCCTCAAAAATTTTTGGCTGCAACTTTAGCTTTTCAGAGACAGCTTGAAGTTTGAGTTTATCTTCATCAGAAATGAACGGTTTACATTTTTTGCTTAACCTTGGCGGTAGTATGACCGTATGTAATAAACTGAAGAAGAAAAAGTGTATTGAATCTTAAAAAGAATGTTATCAGTGAGCTTATCATGATATAATTAAACAGTTATAATTACCGGGACAAATTTCGGGAGATATCATTTTCTTATATATCGCTAAAAACTCTTTCTTTTTCCATTGTAGATGGGAAAAAGTGTTTGTTTATTGTTTTTTCGAAGTTGTTAAGTATTAAGTCATAAATTTTTTCTAAAGTGACAGATTTACAATCAGTTTTTCACAATTTTAAGAATTAATTGTTGTGGCAGGAATTTTATTTCTTAGTCCGAGAATTAGTTTTTGAAATCAAAAACGTTCACATTTTTTATTGTTATGCCAACTGTTTTTATTCTTGATAACAATTGTAAACTGAAGAACTTATTGTTGAATTAACAATTGCATTTTTAAAGGCCAATACGATCACAAAAATACTTAGCATAAAAATTTTATTATTGGGCCAACAATTTTCCGTTTTTAAAAATGTTTAAGAAAATAAAAATAGTTCTTATAAGAACTTTATTTTTAAATTGATAGTTTGATTCTTAAAAAATCAAGAACGAGTTTTTGCTCGAAGAAATTTTTGTTAAGTCAACAATTTTTAGCTAACAATTTTTCAAGAATAAAAAAATTCTTCGGATAACAATGTTTTTTTTTTCTGAGTGTGATCATTATATGATTGAAAGTATAAACCTACCATAATATGATTACTTATAACTATATATATGGTTAGAAACCATAAAATATTTTGTTGAGGCAAAAAAGAATTATTGCGACAATAATTTCAATCTCTTACACTCTCTGAGTTCGATCACTGGATTGTGTAACAATCAAGAAAAACGCAATCTTTATTTAATTATAAAATGGTTTATTTAAATCACAAACGTTAGTTTTTACACAGTACAATTGTTTATTTCTTCTTTACATTCAAATTGTATACACAAACTTTTTACTTATGTATATAGCTTAAAATCCACTGTATCACTTTATTACTTAAAATCCACTGTATCACTTTAGTACTTAAATTCAAATGTTCAACTGTCTCACTTAAGATCCAATGTGTTCAACTGTTCAATATCAACTGTATGTCTGCTGCTTATATGACAGCCTTTTATACTAAAGTCACTACTTTCTCGAACCATCCGCCATCTTCCAGAATGTCGTTTCCGGTGCCTTCTAGATAGCGATTATCGACGTAGATAATGTCGTACCATCCGCCATTATCCAGAATGTCGTTTCCAGTGCCTTCTAGATAGCGATTATCGACGTTGATAATGTCGTACCACACTAACGCTCACACTTTATCATTTATAGTACAGAAAACATGCTGCAAGCCGCTAGATGGTGTTCTTCGGTCAGTAATGCTAGCTAGTACAGAAACCACTCGAAATGCCGCTAGATGGTGTTATTTTTCTACGGTCAGTGATGCAAGTATTTCTCTACGGTCAGTGATGCTAGCTAGTATCGTTTAGTTTTTATTTCGAGAATTTCCTGGCATAAAGCAATTTTCGCTACAATATTATAATTATTTCATAGAACAATCATGTTATTATAAAATATTAATCATAACGTTGTGGTAAAAACCAATAAACATTTGATTGTGGAAACAATTCTATGATTTTAGCAAATATTAAGTGATTACTGTGACAATGCTCAACCATATTTTTCTCTGCGTGTTGTACATAAGTATATGCATAGAATAAATTCAAAATTCCTCTTTTATTTTTAAGCAAAACGAAAGTGGTCATAACACCTATTCATATTCGAGTATATCCTCATTTAAAAACAAATGCTCCTAGCGTTGTTACCAGAGCTGCAAAATTTCCATTTTTTGGAATTTGAGTAAACAAATTAGGAAAATTAGATTTTTTTCTCCTTTATAAGATAACCGTCAAAAATATAAAAAAAAAACTCGGAAGGGCTGTTATCTCTGAATTTGTCATTCAAGACAGCCCAATGTTGGGCTTGCATGTCAGCTGCTGGTACTAGAAATTTGGCTTTTATAGGAGATATCATGAGTATGGATATCTGTCTTCAGATTATAAGTATCAATTTGTTGCTGAGTGCCGAAAATCTGGGCATGCAGACAAATTTACGGTTTTACCAAGATAAAAACCTGAAATACAAAGCGGGCAAAGTTCAATTCTGGTTAATATACATGTGCCCTTATTTGATGGTACCGTCAGCATAGTCACCTTACCTAAATGTGCTTGTGGATTTATCGGCGATTTTGGAAAAAATATCCGAATACACAACATTTCAAACAAAAACGACCTAAAAAAGGCACTTAAAATTGAGTAGCGCTATAATTCGCCAGATACCAATAAAAAATTTGCAGCTTCGATGCCAAACCGTCTTTAAGCATTAGTTGACCAAAGAGGCTACCACACTGCATATTTAAAATTTCAAAATCATTATTTCAAACAATCTTTTTTCAATTTATACATGTCTGCATGAAATAAGCTGTGAAATGAAATTCACTAGTATATTTCGATTTTCTATTATAAAAATTCCAGGTAATATATTTTTACAATACATAAACATTTTTTTTTTAACTAAAAGTTCTTTCAAATGACATCAAAATTTTTTTCATATTGCACTTAGTTTCAAAGTTACAGAGCATTGAAGTTAAAAGTATGCACTGCATGAAATAAGCTGTGAGCCACTGTATATAACTATTCTCACATTATTTCAAAGTTACAGAGCATTGAAGTTAAAAGTATACACTGCATGAAATAAGCTGTGAGCCACTGTATATAACTATTCTCACATTATTTTTTGTTCCCAGGTGTTTTTTATTGATTTTGTTGGAGACGCCACCATATAATAAATATTGTTAGGAAATAAATGTTTATTTTATGTTTTAAAATAATCGTACCACTCTATTATGCTTCTCTTAATCATTAGTACTTTGCAACATAATTAACTGCAAAGCTCTCTTATTATCATAATTATGTACCTAAGTATGTATGTGCAAATGTACATATAAGTAATTCCATTTAAAACGTTCTTGCGAATGTAAAAAATCAGCGTTTTTATGTTTTATTTGTTTTTATGATAGGTATCATCCAGAATACTGTAACATAAATGCATAATATATACGAGTTTATAATTTTATTTATTTTTTATTCTTTAAAAAGTAAAAATAAGTAAAAAAAAAAAGTAAAAAAAAGTTGCATTTACCGAGGCTCGAACCAGTAACCCCCCGGCTTATACGCTAAATCACTCCACACGCTGCCACTTGAAAAGATGTTAACTTTTTTTTGTATATTGTATATGTATGACAACTAGGGGAAAACTTTAAACACGATTTTCTCGCTTTTCCTTAAGCATTGTGAAAAATGGCGCAAATGGTTTTTCTTATTTCAGGAGAACTACCACCTGGAAAAGTTTTAGCCAAATCGGAGATGTCGCAACCTGGTGGTCTCCTTGTTAGTAGTACAATAGCTATATTAATTTAATAGCCCTATTCGCGAGTCGCCTGAATTTGGCGACTCGCCTATGACTCTGTATTATAGTTGGCGAAAGTATAAGTTCGCCGTCAAAACAATGCTGCCAAATTGCGAAACATAAATTGAAGGATGAAAAACTGAAACCTGTCAAAATATTCAACTTCTAATTTTTATAAGTGAAAAAAATTAAAATTAAAAGTAATTATGTACCCCCCATTCTTGAGGGTGGGGGTTGCGGGGGTGATAAAAAACGATGTTTTCTATAAGAATCCGAAGGAATTAGCCGTCGGCAACTCATTGAAATTTCTGGAAAAATTCGATGACGCAGGCCGCCCACTTACCCCTACTCTTATGTAAAATTACTGTTGCTAGCAAACTAGGTGTTGGATATATTATAGACTAATCCGCGGCCGAAATCCAACGGAATTATGCTCAGAGTACCCCTTGTGAACTACCCCCGCAACCCCCGCCCCCTGTGACAAATGGGCCGGACATTTTTGAGATAGTAATTTGCTATGAGTGGACAAAAATGGAAATGACAGAAAATCTGCAATACCGGGAGTCATTGGTTGCGTTGACAGAACTCATGTTGGTATTGCTGCTACGGATCAGTTAAAACATCAATATTTCAACAGAAGTACTTTACGGCCTGAATGCAATGATAGTATATCTCAAATGAAATAATGTTATCTATTCTAAAATATATAATAAGAAAGTTGATTTTAGCGACTGATTATTTTATAATTAAACATTATTTAATTGAACTCACAGTCATTTAGCAAAGACCAATATTGTAAATTTTTACTTATTGATCAATGCTATTTTTCAACAAACATGACAAAGATTACAAATGGAACAATTTTAATCTGGTAATTGGTGACATGTTTCGGCTATTACCAATAGCCTCATCAGACCAGTTTGGTTATTTCTGTACATGGACTCGAACCCCTGACCGTTCATGCATTGCAATTGCATATTTTGCGACGGCCGCTCTAACACTTGAGCTACTGAGGTACTGCCCATGAGGTGTACAGAGTGCGTACATTCGTGTTTACTTCGCCTTCAAAACAATGCTGCCAAATTGCAAAACACAAATTGACGGCTGAAAAACTTCAAATTTGAAATTGGCAAATATTCAACTTCTAATTTTTATAAGTGAAAAAAATTAAAATAAAAGATAATTACGTACTTTATTACCCCATTCTTGGAGGGGGTTTGGGTTGCAGGGGGGTGATAAAAAGCGATGTTTCCGATAAGAATCCGAAGGAATTAGCCGTCGGCAACTCCTTTAAAAAAATTATGGAGCGTTGAAATTTCTGGTAAAATTCGATGACGCAGGCCGCAGACTTACCCCTACTCTTATGTAAAATTACTGTGGCTAGCAAACTAGGTGTTGGATATATTATAGACTGATCCGCAGCCGAAATTCAATTATTATTTCAAATTATGTTCAGAGTACCCCTTGTGAACTACCCCCGCAACAGCCACCCCCTGTGAGGGCGGACATTATTTGCCATGAGTGGACTAAAATGGAAATGACAGAAAATCTGCAATACCGGAAATCATTGGTTGCGTTGACGGAACTCATGTTGGTATTGTTGCTCCGGATCAGTTAAAACATCAATATTTCAACAGAAAATGATTTTACAGCCTGAATTCTGTGATAGTACATCTCAACTGGAATAATCTTAACTACGTTATCAATTCTAAAATATATAATAATAAATAAATTTTTCAAAAACTTATGTCACGCGACTTGCTAACAGTAATATGAAAATTTTTGACATTCGCGCTATTTTGACGTTTGAGGCGAAACAACAGGGCGACTCACAGACCGTAATTTCAATTTATGCGAGTCGCTTAATTTTTCAGGCGACTCGCAAACGATAATAGGGCTATTATTTTCAATTTTATTTATGGGGCCCTCGTAAAGTATTTATGCCCTGTGTCCCAAAGCTATTTCTATGTCACTGCATATAGTTATATTTCAAGGCAAATAACCTGAATAAATGTTTTCTTAATCGGAACTGAGAAAGATTTTTACTGTAATACGCTTACTCAAAGCTTAACTTAAACGCTATATTTTGTATCATAACATAACGTAACTTTTCGTAACTTAGCATATTTTTAATAGCATAAACAATCGAAATACATTAAATAAAAGAGTAAATTTTTCGAGTGAAAATACACTTTAATGTCAAATATTATTATTTTAAAATTATATATTAAGGTCAAAATTCTTTTTAATGCCAAAAACTTGGTCCCTTTAGATTAATTTCACATTTCATGCGAAAAGACAGGGAACTTATGAAAAAAAGTTCTCATTAGCAAATCTAATACAATTAGTTCATCATCTATAATATAAAACTATAACAAAATTTAATAATTTTTCGTAAATTACGGTAACTCAGTTGTCTTTTTCAGTAACGCAGCTGCTTTTCATATAAAAGGTTGCTGTCGTGGAGTATTAGTCTCATGTTATATAGAGCTTTTTCTTAAAATTTTTACTAGATGACACATCTAAATGTCCTAATAAATGTTAAGACTTTTGAACTTTATTGCAAACCCAATTAATACGATTTTTCTAAAATGGGTAATGAAATACAATATATTTTACACTGTGACCCCACCAATGAATAAAATCTTAGCTACACTGTGTTACTATACGAAACTGATCTTTAAAATAAAATAATTGCCGTTCTGTGTATCTTAGTTCGTTTAATTCGATGTAAATTACGATAGAAATGTGACCACAAAGCAGGGGGAAGTAAGCTACCTGAATCTTTTTCCCAAATAACATCGTGAGAGGTGAGTGTGTTTATTGCATGACTGCTGAGTTACCGTCATAGAAATGTAGCTAATGACGATACTTGCATTATTTTTATTCACAAACACTTTATTTAGGTGTATAATTTGAATAGCGATAAAAATTCGCTTAATTGTTTCGCATTTAGTAAACATTGATGAAATAGTTATATTTTTACAACTGAGTGACGGCTACACTGCGTTACTATACAGGGTAACGCAGTTGTTTTATTGGTAACGCAGTTGCTTTGACTGTACTTTTTTTAGTGATTAAAAATATTGTAACAAAAATAGCAGTATATGACCTGGTTCTTTTAACAGAAATATTTTTATTTGTCAGATCCCTTAATTAGTTTTTAAGATGTTGATTTTTTTTTCGACCTATGTATATTTAAAAAAAAATATTTTGGTGTTATTCAGATATATTAATTTGTTAATTCTTTATTTAGAATAATTATCTGCCAAATCTTCTTTAAAAAAGAAATAAGTGCTGTGAATGAACAACCACCGTGTTACTAACACTACCCGTGCGTTACTTTGTCCCCCAGTTTTTATTAGCAATTTGAGTAATATTAAGTCTTCTAATTATTAAAAATACTTTAACTCCATAGGTGCCTTGTTGTTCACCTTAACCGCTAACTTCTTACGCAAATTTATGTACATATTAATAAATGTATTAAGTTGCTTTTTTTGAAAAAGTGGAAGTTTTTGATTTAGGTTTTGGTAACGCAGTGCTCTTATTAAAAACACCTTAATGATCTGATTATTTTTAGAATTCAACTTAATGGGAGAATAAAATCAGTTCTATAGTTTAAAAGTGTCAGATAAGTGAGCTTAATTAAACATTCCTAAAAATAAAATATAAGGTTTTACTTGAGTAACGCAGTTGTTTTATTTGTCTACCACTTCTATTATAAATTGACATAAATAATATAATTATCTATAAAACTTCGCTGCAGCTATGAGTACACCGTAGAATACATTATAATGATCCTGCATAAGTAATAAAAACTAAGAATATGTTGTCTTTAAATAATTTATTTTTTTCTTAAAGCACAAGTGGTTTTAGGCATTAAAAAGAATTTTGACCCATTAATAAAATTGTTTCGATGCAATAGCATCATCATCAGTCAATCGCTTAATTTCAACTAAAGAAAAGAAAAAATCATATTTCCGAAGTGTACGAAGGTCAGTTTCCAAAAAAAAAACAAACAAAAACAATTTGAAATAAAATAAAACAAAAATTAAAATTGAACAAAAGAAAGGCGATTAAAACAATAACAATAATCAATAGCATATACATAATAACGCAATTGCAATTAACGTTTACAAAACTTTAAATAAACTAGAGAAAAGTGGTCCGTTGTCTCTATTTAAGCAATGAGCTTTATTTAAAAAAATATGGATTGACTCCAATATATTTAATTTATAATAATGTTGCGCGTTTTCAATCAATTTAAAATCATCAAATGAAACTGAATGACCCTCGTTTATTGAATGTTCAGCAATTGCGCTTCTATGTGGTTCATTTTTGGATATACATTTAATATGTTCTTTAGCTCTTGAAAGAATTTCTAGCCGTGTTTGACCAATGTATACGCAATTGCATCCTTCTTTGATGCATTTAAAAGAATAAATTCCAGGACTTTCAAGTGGTGGAACAGCATCTTTTGTTGATTTTAACAAATTCGTTATTTTATATTTTTTGCTGGTCGGTACCAAAAAAAATGAAATAAATATTTAAAACATAATTGCAAATTGATACTAAGTGACGGTTGTTGTTGTCTGATGTTAAATAATCACCCCTATCATCGTAGTCGTTTTTCGTTTTTGACGACAGTCGATTTTTTCCTCGTCTCGTTTTTTAATTTGTATCATTGCATTTTGACGACACGACAAAATTTGTACGACTGGTGACTATTACAATTTCAATGAAAAATTTAAGTTTGATGCTGACAGAAGTTTGCAGCTTGCTATCGAATTTACGTTCAATAAATTTTATTGCGTCTGTAGCGTAGTAGGTAAGACACTGGTCTGAGAAACGGAAAGATTGTAGTTCGATACCGACATTGGATAGTATATTTTTTTGTTTTTTTTTTTTAATTTATATTGAATTTTAATTATTTGAATGAAAATTTTATTCGTAATGCCGCTGTATTAGCTAGTTATTAAAGTTTCAAAATAATTTTTTTTTTAAATTTAAAAAGAGTATCATTTGTAATACACTAGGGTAACTTTAGTGAGATGTGACGTGAACCGAGTCATGAACTTTCCAATATAATGGCCCTACGATCTGACCCACTCAAAAAATATACTTATACTCTTTTTACGAAGAACAACAGACACCAGTCTCTCAGGCTTCAGCGATCCAAATTACCCTAGATCAGCGATTCTTAAACTGTGGTCCTCGGACCCCTGGGGGTCCGCGAAGCCATTCCAGGAGTCCGCGAAACAATTTTGACACAATAATTTTATATCATCAAACTGTTCGCTTTATTCAAATAATTCATTTACAAAAAAATCCTACATGGCCATGAGTTTTTAAATGATTGCATATACTATATTTTTAAAAAACAAAGTGTGCATTTACTTTTGTTCAAACCCAAGATGCCCAGCATCTAACTCTAAAAAAACAAAGACCTTTAAAAACCGGAAAACTTAAAGCAAAGTAAAACTACTTCGTTCCTTAACCTCGTCAGATGATCGGACATTTTATGCCTATCTGAGTGAGTTTGATAATCGGACAAAGCTTTCAAAAACCAGACTGTCCGGGTGAAAACCGAACGGCCTGAGTGTCTTTGTCATTATTGAGCCAGATGTCAAATTTCTAGGGTTGGGAAGGGGTCCGCAAAAATTTTAGCTCGATAAGGGGTCCGCGGACTACATAAGTTTAAGAACCCCTGCCCTAGATTAATGTAAGACATAGTGCCTCCCGCGGGCAACTGCGGCAGAACTCAATTCGTTTGATACCGTGAATGGTTCTATCGAGAATGGTTACCCACAATGTCACTTCCAGGAGCTGCATTCACAAAGACAAAGTCGCTAGAGCTCTACAGTGCCTACAACAGTCACAACAATGATGGTCTATAGTTATCACAGCTGCTGGAATCTGTGAATGGCAGCATCCACAGGCCTTGGATGTAATGAGCGCTGCTCCAATAAATCAAACCAGGTTTTTAATTTTTTCGCCAAACTAAATTGCATTTGTATGCAAAGTTAATCCACAAAAAAAACATTTGCTCAAAAGTCTAAACTACAATTAACTGTTGTCCTTTTTTATTTTAATTAAATTACAAATAAACTATCACCTTCAATATTTTCAAAATTGCCAGGTGCGAAGTTTTCTGAGCCAGAAACTAAAATATAGAATCAAGGAACATACAAAAAGTTGTTTTTGTTCGCAAATTTAAAAAAAACACTCAGTAAAATTTAAAATTATTCAAAATTGTTTCGTCGTCTACAAATTTCATAACGACAAAAAATTTCGTTTTGAGATATCACATTTTTTACGATGATTAGAAATTTGTAATAGATTGTCGTTTTGACGACAGTCGCTTTTATAAAACGACTACGATGATACCAATTGAGTTGTATCGTTTTTTTTTTCTGTCGAATACGACTACGATGATAAGGGTGAATATGTTGCAGAGAGCATAGGCAGCGACTATGGGGAAAAACAGTTTCCCCCCCCCCCAAAAAAATATTTTGAGGGGCGTTGCCCCATTATTTTAGAAAAAAATATCCATATTTGAAAACTCTGTACTTAAAAAACAATTGCCCAGGGGCTTTCATAGATTGATTATTTGTATGTTATGACTAGTTTTGCGTTCGTCTCCTAGCGGCATTCGTCGTTCAAATTATAGTAATCTTATTATTGTTCACACGGTAAGAAAGAGTTTCCGTAGGCATTGAACTACCCCAAGAAAAACGCAAAAGAAAAGTTCCAAGAAGTTGGATGATTCGAATTAAATGCTGAAGATTGTTTCTAAAACCGCGAACAAAAATTCAGAAGTTAATAATGTAAAATTATTGATAATATTATGAATTGTTTGAAAGACGGGTTTGACACAAAATTTTAAATTTTCTTAGTCCGGCGGAAAGTTTGCTTTTTGGAAATCACAAATTTCAAAAAGAAGTAATCATGTTTTTGGTTCAGATATTGACAAAGATCAACTAATTTTACATAGAAACATGCTCTTAGAAATTTGACGAGCTAAAAACTTACTGCAAAAAACGAACTGCTATAGCAAATCTTTGATAAAGAATTTCGACAACGATAAACACGTTTTAAATTTGTTACCACAATTAATTAAATTTGTCAAATTGATGCTAACGTTGCCTGTGACATGCACAGCTCGTTTTCGACCTAAATTATTAACTTATTTAAAGAGTACTATGACCCAAACTCGGCTAACTTTTTAAGCATTTTGCATATATGTAGATTCCGAAGATGCATTGAATGTAGATTTAAACGAGATCGCGAATAAATTCATAGAACATTGCGAAATTTGAGTAAAACATTTGTATTGTCATAACCAAAATTTTGTAAAGTTTCGAACAATAAATTATGATTTTAATTGTGAATTGTGTACTGTTCATGTGTTTTCATCATGTACTTTTACATTTTCATAATTTTTGATGATTATGGTTCTCCACCCCTCCGCCACCCATGAAATAACACTTGAAAAAATTTTGAAAGTTGTTCCTCCCCAATATCTTTTGGAAGTCTCCACCTCTGGTCCCTTCTGTTCCTCAGCACTTCACTTCTAGCTATGGAACAGCAGACACCTTTATAACCAAATAACAACCTAAAAATATTGATTTCCAATCTTACCCAGAGTTTGTCTCAATTCATGTAGCAGTGTGAAATTCTCTTGATAGAATAGCTCAAATGAAAACCCAACTATTGACGGTTCTTTTGACAAAAAAATTAATTTCATAAGATCTGCGCATGGAACTCAAACGGTGTAAAACAACATACATAAATCAGAAATTTCCAACTTTCTCTGCCGAGAGAACGTTGATGTGATGCTTCTGTCAGAAACTCACTTAACTAATAAATATTTCTTCACTATTCCTGGCTACACACTTTACAAAACCAACCACTCTGATGACAAAGAACATGGTGGAACTCCGGGACTTGAATGAGCCTTTGCATTTATTACCAGACTAGTCAATGCTATAATAGAGCTTGGGCATTTCCCTTCTGATTGGGAAAAATCTCTAATGATAATGGTTCAAAAGCCTGGTAAAGACCCTACTTTAGCATCTTCATATAGACCCATTAGTCTTCTTTCTTGTCTTTCAAAACTCTTTGAAAAACTGTTGCTAGCAAAATTGATGCCATACTCACGAGATCAAAATCTTATCCCTTCTCATCAGTTCGAATTTAGGGAAAAACACATAACTATTGAACAGCTAAACCGTATAACTAATGAAATAAAGAAAGCATTCGAGCACCTCGAGTACTGTTCTGCCATGTTCTTTGATGTTCAACAAATAAGGTTGCTTTTACTCCAAAATCTTCATAACGTATTAGAGTCTTACTTAGCAAATAGGCTTTTCAGAGTTCAACATAAAACCTCTGCTACATCTGATTTTCCAATTAGAGCAGGAGTACCGCAGGGCAGTGTCTTGGGTCCCTTTTTGTATGTTTTATTCACATCAGATATTCCCACAAATGATAATTTAGTTACCTCTACATTTGCTGATGATACAGCAATTTGAGTCGTCATAAAAATGCTGTAACAGAAACACTTCAGCTTCAATCCTACTTGTCGTCAGTCGAGAGTTGGTTGTCACAATGTCGAATAAAATTCAATGAACAAAAATGTCTCCATGTTACTCTTACCCTCAACAAAAGTCTCTCTCCAGCAATATTTCTTAATTGAATCGTTATTCCACAAACAGATAATGCCATATACCTTGGCATTCATTTGGACAAACGTTTGACATGGCGTAAGCACATAGAAGCCAAGAGGTGTCAAATGAAACTTAAGGCTGCTAGTCTGCATTGGCTTCTCCTTTACAACATTGAATCAAACATTGAAATTCTACAAAGGGCTCAATCTAAAATATTAATAACTATTACAGCAGCTCCTTGCTTTAATAGAAATGAATGCATTCACAGAGATCCCAATGGTGAAAGCCGAGTTTGAAAGACTTATAATACATAACAAAGTTACAAGGGTATGTCAGTCAATTGGCTAGGACTCTCTGAAACACATGCCACTTTCTAAGGAGGAGAGCTGAAAGAGCAGCTATTGAAAATAGCCACCCCAGATGAGTCCTGTAATATCACATATCATATGTGTTGTATTTTTTTTTACTGAGATTAATAAATAAATTCAGAGAAAAATTATCCAATTTAATTTGACATACAATAGCCGTTTATATATTCTCCGATTAAAGTAGTATTAAAAAAATAGATAATTTAACAGGCCCAATAAAGTTATTGAGAAAACAGTCTCTGGCATTTTCATTAGATGGTTGGTGTTCAAATCCCTAAAGATAGAAGGCACCAAAAATTATATTTATCATTAAACATTAATGCACAAATTGATTATTGACTGAATCAAAAACCTCTCTGTGCTGTTTAATCTACTTATCTTATGTGAATATTGACATTGGGGTTATATCTTTTATACTCGTATTAAAGTTCATATTTTTTTCAAAATAAGTATAAGGCAAAACAACTATTAAATAAAACTTTTTATTTACTTTCTGAATAGTACTTGGATTGCAGCAATTATTTAGACATTAACGTTCATACTGGACCTGACGAATTAAACTGCAACGGTGAAAAATATGAGAATAAGTTTAAAAGAAATAATCAACAAAATTATACCAGCAAGTGGAATGCGCCCATGCATAACCAATTTAAGCCACAACAGAAACTTCATAACAATGTCGTACAAATATTAGATGACAGCGACAATGACATCGAAGATATACTGGAAGCTCATACAAGTCATCGTGAGCAGCCAAAAATTAAACCACGGCAACAGCAAGCACACCAACAAAAGATAAGCAAAGCTTTAGTTGAACCAACAACACAAAAGAGGAATGGAAATGCTAGGGCAAGAAGTACGTACGATGTTGCAGATGATGATGATGGCAATGAAGACACATTGGACTACACTAATATGGAGAACGAATGTGATGATGATGATGATGATGATTGCGATGAATTTGGTGTTGATAATGGTAATGCCGATGATGATTTTGACAATCAATTACTATTGCCTTCGACAGATTCCATCGAATCAAGTACATTAAGTAACGATGGAAAAATGAAACGGCGACAAATACGTGGCACCGCATATTGTGCACTCTGTAACAAAACCTTTCAATACTACTCGCTCTATCGAAATCACATGATAAAACATTCGAATGAGACTCCTTTTAAATGCCCGTTGTGCAAAAAGGGCTTTAAATCCAAACAAGCCATCCGGTATCATATGAACACGCACCAGAAAGAGAAACAATTTAGATGTGCCATTTGTGAAGCTGGTTTCTATACTGAAAACCAATTTATAACACACATCTTAACGCATGAAAATGCCACCACATATCCTTGCATGGTATGCGGCAAAGTATTGCAAAGTGAAAAGGAGCGTGATGTGCACCTGACCACACACACCGAAGAACGACCGTTTCGTTGTGAGTTTTGCCAAAAACTCTTTCGCTTACGTCATCATTTGTCAAACCACTTGAAAATGCATCGTCAATATCGTTGCGACTATTGTAAGGAAGAGTTTTCAAGCGCTGTGCATTTGCGCAAGCCATACGCATGTGTGGTGTGCGAGAACTCACCGGAGGCTCGTGCAGGTAATATTAATCCTTTACAGCTCTTTGATGCAGTTGTGCCTCCAACACAGCCAACTGAATGTGTAGACCTTGCTGAAATGGTAAGTGACTCGGATGACATAGGAGAACATGACCCAGATCCAGATGCAGGTGAATATGAACGCGAGGATGACGGCTTAGATGAGCCATCTTCATCACGACAAACGTCAGCGTCAAATTCTTTGTATGCGAACTCAAATACGAGCAAAAAAAAAGCTTTTCCATGCAAACAATGTCCTCGAGCTTATTCATACTTGAGCGGATTAAACTATCATATAAGGATGAAACATTAATATAAATAAACTAACGTACGTACATAGTATTACTTTACTTTTGCGCTATATGTAATTGCGTAGTTAAGAGATTTTATTGTGTAGATAATAACTAATTTCTATAAGGCATAAAACAATTTACAGTTTCAATATTATATATAAAAGACTTGAATAAAGAAAAATTATACCGTAAACCTCGCAGAAAAACTCTGGTTGCTAAAGTTTTAAGTGAATGTCAAATAAGAACTTTGAGCAAATGGCAATGCGTAAAAAAATCATAAGTTATTTGATTGAAAATTTTCTTGTAATTTTAAAATTTCATATCACCTGTGAATTATATAATATATGAGCCATTTAATTGAAACTGGTGTAAAAAGGATTTTATTATATTTCTTGTTTTGTATTGATTAAGTCCCTTAAGTTTATCAAAACGTATAGTGTATAAATTGGCTGCGTTCCCGCACAATAATGCATTAGTTCAATTTTGCAGGTTTTTACAGGATTTAGTCCAGAAAGCGTTCATGTACCTGGAAAAACTGTAAGTGAGAACGGAAATGAGAGAGTAATTTATGTTCTCTCTTGGTAAGAAGTTACAGGTTTTTACTCGAAGAATTTTTGCTGGTAAACTCATGAAAAATGTTAAACTATCAGTTTTCCTGTGTTGTGCAAGCTGAATTGTCAACATTAAGTTTATTTTAACTATTTTTATTTTCCATATCATTCTTTACGTTTATAGAATTCAATTTTTTGTTCAACTACATTCACTTTAAGATGTTTATTTATTGTCTGCGCTTAGAAACTTAAATTTTTGTTCCAACGACATGCAACTATTTTCACGTTTATTCTCGGACTAAAAAAATGGTTCTTCCGTGCCTGTACTTTTTACATTGTTTCACTTTCAGAGAGCGTAATTTTCTTACTCTCTCGTGTTTGACGTTTTACAGGTACATATTTATCCCAAAAAGTTCTAGAACGAACCTATTATCACTTGATTCAAATAGCAAAAAGGTGCATCTAAATGCTTTGACTTGAAAATCAACGGTCTGATTATTCTCTGCGTCAATCCTTTTTCTTTTCATTTGAAATCCGAATTTTTTACATATAAAATAAATTTGCCTCACTTCTTGTACAAGCAGTAAACATTTTTGTAAATTTAATTTTCAAACTGGTGCAAATCCGTTATTCCATAAACCTTTGAAAATTGTATCGTATCCACCCTGTATACGAGTTCCTGAGCAAATTCTCTTTGTAGCCTTTTATATTCTGTATCTATTTTAAGTCTTACTTGAGCTTTTATATTGTGCGAATATCATTACTAGCGCTAGAATGTGCTTTGTGCTAGAAATAAATGTGGTTTTTGGACTAAGTTTATTTTCTACAATAATTGATGCTTTTTCATTTACTGGGCTATCGAAGGTTCTAAACAAAAATTATAAATTTTAAAACACCAGTAACAAAGTTGCGCTATTAAACTTTTATACCTTTGAAAGCCTTCCAAAAATTGACTTTCAATACTTTCAAAATAAAGGCTTATACACATACATACATAGGTATGTAAAAGGGTGGATCAATAACTCTCTGCCTTTTTGAATAAAACACAGTTTTTTTAGCAAAAAAAAAAGTTTTATTTTTCAAGATAGTCGCCTTTTAGCTCAATACACTTACAGCCCTATTCTGACAGCTTAACAAAGATCACCGTATTAACAAAATAGTTAATATTAACTAGTTGTTAATGTTCCGTATTCTAGTAAAAATTTAAAAGCTCTTTTCTTTACTATTTTGTAAATGTCAGAAAGTATCTTAGAATGCGATGCTCTATTTTGGTTTTTTCTATAGTCGTGTGCAATCCGCGTTGGAAAAGCAGAGATAGCACACCTACTCCCAAATCCGCATTGGAAAACACTTATTATAATCATATCAAGAGTAATATTCTGTAAGGTGATAGCAAAGAGAATAAATAATAAAAAGAGATTTCATGGATGAGTCTAAACAAAAAATGTTGCGACTGCGACGAGGAATACTTAATTAGTCGAAAACTTCGCCGTGAAATCAAGATCCACAGGAGATTTTTACTCAAGAAACTAGTCGAATATGAGAGAAATTGAAAAAAAAAATTAACTACACTCCTTTGTTTGCAATCGTTTTTATTTTCGTTCGAATTGTTTTTGGTGTTAAATTTCGTATGCAGCAATTTAATTTTATATTCAATTCATATTAATGGATTTCATATGAAATTAAATTTTGCACGTCATTATGGGAATTCGGCAACAATGCTAAGCTATCATTGAAACGAAATGTTTTCATCTAATTAACTTATGTTATTTTATTTTTGGTTGATTTCTTTAGTTTTTTTTTTGTGGGACTTTAAGTAATATGTTCAATTAAATGATAAATTATGAAAAATATAAAATATATCTATGAAAACATAAAAAATTTAATTTTTACTTAAGTAGGATTTCCATTGCAGCATAAGTGAAGCAAAAACCTGCACACACACACACATATGTATGTATGCGCTTGTTTGGTTTTTACTGATCTTATTTGTTTTTGTGCATGAATACAAAATCATCCCTTAATTTGAAAAGCTGCGTCGCATATGCGAAGTCATTTTCTGAATTCGGCATTATTATTGAAATTTCTATTTGAATTTATATAATTATGTATTAAAATTATTGAATATTAGAAAAGTTCAAAACAAATTTTACTAAATGATAGTATTTTAGTAATTAGTTATTGATTTAAATTTTTTATGGAACTAGGTATTAAAATTATTAAAAAATCCAAAAATTTAAAACAAATTCGACATTTTTCTGCTGAATTTGAAAATGAAAATAAAAATTTTTTGAATGGAATAGTTTCCGAGATATTGTGGTCTTTTCAATTTTTCGACCTCCTTTCACTTTAAAACCCATATCTCAAGCTAGAAATGTTCAATTTCATCGTTCTTGTAGCTTAGTGAATTTATTGTAGTAGTTCCAGATGGCAGCATCGGCGATAGGATAATTAGTTCTTTTTGCATTTCTTGTCGATTGATATCACATTCTTCTCCATGTGTGAGAATCTTCTGTAGATTTCGGCAGTTTTTTTAAAGTTGAACTTGACTACAAAGGGATAATGCTTGGATATCATATAAAAAGGTAAAACTATCACTATGTGTTGTGTATTAGCATTAGTAGTTATGTATTAGAATTGTTTAGTTTGACTTTGTTCTCTCTCTCTTTTTCTGTATGCATAACATCAGTCTTCGACTGTCGGTCAACATAGAATGACCGCGTAGTAATAGGTAAATTGAAATAAAGTTGTATATTAAACTGGCGCAGTCGGTAGGATGCCGAAAAAAAGTAATCGTTAGTATATAACAACTGTTGTCTTTAACATAAAGTCCGTTAGCCTATACCGTTTGTTTGTTTTCTACATTTGATCACGCGATACACTTGATGTTTTAACGTTGGCGTAGATAAAATTACTTAAGCGCTGTTAAACAAATAAGTATTCACTACGCGTAAATGAAAATTGAGGCAGACGGAAAAACTACACAGTCATCACAGATGCTCGCAGGAGAAGGTGAAGACTGCTACAAAATGACCTCTGTAGGACATTTGTAATCTTTTCCTGGCTAATGACGTGCAGGGAGAAAAAGAATCGAAAAATTTCAGGTCTATTAATTTAGAAAAATGCAGATATCTTGGTTTTGAAAGATGATGTTGATATGCGGTTTACGGTTTTCTCTTAAGCAAATAAAGATACTTTAAAAATAATGTACCACTAGATCGGTGGTAAAGTATTTTATCAAGATTTTGCAACTTTTGAAAGGTGAAAATCGGCATTTTTTAATTTTTGTCCGGACAATTCCCAATTTTTTTATAAGAAAAAAAGAAGAAGAAGAAAAACTGATCACGAATTCGAATTCCTCGATCGATAATAGTTTGAAAATAATACCCACTTTGTTGCAAAATTTGATAACCTCTTTAGCTTGCACCATTTTTTAAATCAATATTTTCGAAAATGGGTAGGCAACTTAAAACAGGTGGCTGCAATCCAGTTTTCAAAATTAATGAAAATCCTTATGGGTTGTTTTGTCAAGACATATAGGGCTATAGTAATCCACTGACACATCGTAAAAAAATCAAAAAGTTTTTTTTTTAACCGCTCTTAATGTATATAAACACCGAGACATACTCAAAAAATCGTTAAAAAAATAAAAAGGTCGAAAAAAAAACGGCTGGACGTTCGATTTCGCGGTTCGCGGATTTTGACACTGGAAGGACCCCCCAACATTATCCCCGAAAAAAATCGCGGGTGGTATTTCGAAAAATTTAAATTTTTTAAAGACCACCGTGAATGTTTTAGGTTGCAATTGGTTTGTACCATTGGGTATCAGCATCCATGGCGCCTAGGGTTGTCAGATTTTTGAAACGAAAAATCAGTACATTTAAGTTTATTCAACGTAAAAAATCAGTACAAATTTTTTTACCCATTAACTGTTTTTATTTACTAAAAAAACAAGTTGGAACTTTTCGGATTGCACAATGCCCTAACAAAAAACAAAATTATTACAAGACAAGTACCATTTTACAGACTCCTACGTACGCTACTGGTAATAATTAAATATTAAATATAAAAACTATTTAGTAATTCAAATAAAATCTTAAAATCAGTACCAATTGCTAAAAATCAGTACATTTGCGTACTGATTTCAGAATCTTGAAAAATTAGTATTTTTAAAGAAAATTAGTAAAAATCAGTACATGTACTGATAGAATCAGTACGTATGACAACCCTAATGGCGTCAATGTTATCGTTGAAGAGTTATCTCTTCTGAATGTATTGGTAAAATTCAACCGCCTATTTTCTAAGAAACTCGGTAGTTTCAAAGATGACCCAGTGTCGCTGCAACACGATCCAAATGTTCAACCAATTCGTTACCCACCTCGGCGTATACCATTGGCTACAAGAGGCCTGGTCGAAGCTGAACTAGATCGATTATGCGCTCAAGGCATCCTGGAATCAGGAATATTCGGATTAGGCTACACCCATTGTACCCGTTTCCAAAAGTGACGGGTCAATTCGGATTTGCGGTGACTACAAATCCACGCTTAGTAGAGCGTTTAAGCCACACAATTTTCAAATACCAGCAGTCAGTACGCTCCTCTCGTCCATAGAGAGTGGTAGCATTTTTGCAAAACTGGATCTCGCGCAAGCTTACCAACAATTGCTTGTTGGCGAAGAGTCGTCTCTTTTACAGACAATTGTCACCCATAAAGGCGCTTTTCGTGTAAATCGTTTACAATTTGGTATTTTTGGTATTTCATCAGCTCCTGGAATTTTTCAAAATTTTATTGAAAAACTTTTGGGCAATATTCCAGGAGTTTTACCTTATTTTGATGACATAATTATTATGGGTAAATCCGAGACAGAACTAGCCGATCGCTTACATCAGATTTTCACTCGTTTCGATAAATCAGGACTACGGCTTCGCAAGGATAAATGTGCTTTTGGTGTGCCAGTTATCGTGTTTCTAGGGCTTAAAGTAGATTCTTTAGGGATTAGACTGGCGCCTAGCAAACTCACAGCCATTCACAACGCTCCACAGCCGACCGATAAACACGATTTCACGATTATATTCATGGCCGAAAATTCACTCTGGGCATTTTTACCACCAATAAACCTGTACCTGCTGTCATATCTACACAAATGCTTTGACGCTGCATTTTTCTCAATGCATACGTTTTTGATATCGTTTATAGACAAGGTTATAAAATGGAAAACGCCGATTTTTTGAGCCGGTTACCCATAACCACAGAGCACTCACCAGTTGACAATAAAGAAGAACTCCTAATGATAGAAATGGTCACCAAACCTGTTATCGATGCCAAGCAAATTTCTCTACAGACAACGAAAAATTCTGATTTCGTTGAAGTGCTCAGCTGGGCGTGGCCAGAATCTGTAGGTCGGTCTGATAAGTTGTACCCATTTTACGTACGTCGAAGTCAAATCTCGTCAATGAAAGAGTGCCTCCTCTGCGGTAATAGGACCATCATTCCGCCTGACAGTCGCCAGGTGATCCTCAGTGCCCTACACACCGGCCATCTAGATATCGTTAGGATGAAGGCGCTGACACGTAGCTATGTCTGGTGGCCGAACATGGAATCAGAGATCGAGCGCGTAGTCAAGGAACTCGACATGAGAACGCATATGCTCCAGTTCACTGGTGGGAAACGACAAAAACACCTTGGTCCCGGCTACACATCGATTTCGCTGGACCATTCCAAGGCAAACTATTTTTTGTCGCTGTCGACTCATTTTCCAAATGGTTGGAAGTTTTTGTGGTAAAGTCAACCTCATCGCAATCGGCTATTAAGCCACTTCGCTCACATTTCGCTACTCATGGTCTGGCAGATGCAATCGTGTCCGACCATGGGACGGCATTTACGTCAGAAGAGTTCAAGACCTTCATGGAAAGTAACCTCATTCGACACATTCGTTGTGCTCCGTTTCACCCATCAAACAACGGGCAAGCTGAACGTATGGTTCAAACAACAAAAGGATTTCTAAGGAAAATACCGGATAAGATTGATATCGATTTAAAATTGTCTCGATTTGTATTTAATCAACACATCACTCCACATACTTCAACAGGGCGCCTGCCGAATTAATGTTCGATCGTCAGCTAAAAACTTATTTCGACAAAATACATCCACACGAATTATCCTCAACGCCTAACGCCAACACGTGTGTTAAAGCTTTTAATGATGGCGAATCAGTTTGGATACGGAATTATTCCACTGGACCGTAATGGATACCAGCAGTTGTGATGTCAAGAACTGGCCCAATTTCGTATACCGTGCGACTAGAAGATTCGAAAATCATGGAACGATATCAAGATCAAATTCGTAGCCGTTATGTTGAAGCTGTTTCACAAGCTGACGAATCAGGCCCAACGTTTCTATCAGTTGCCGAGAATGACGTTGAGATTGCTGAATGTTCGCAATTATCGTTGCCGTCAGCTATATCTCCTCGCTCCGAATCGTCACCTGGGTTTCCACAATCTTGCCTTTGACAAATCGTCCGCTAGAGTCAAATGTATCTCCAACTCCTGATGACTCTACACCACGCCGCTCAAACCGAGTTAGACGTCCTCCAGAATATTACTCAACAGCTGGGCGTTAAGAGGTGTTGTGTATTAGCATTAGTAGTTAGGTATTAGAATTGTTTAGTTTGACTCTGTTCTCTCTCACTTTTTCGGTATGCATAACATCAGTCTTC
Source organism: Meiosimyza platycephala (assembly GCA_963662105.1). NCBI lineage: Eukaryota > Metazoa > Arthropoda > Insecta > Diptera > Lauxaniidae > Meiosimyza > Meiosimyza platycephala. Next base: position 61,215,276 of record OY759208.1, read on the forward strand.
GACTGTCGGTCAACATAGAACGACCGTGTAGTAAGTAGTTAAATTGAAATAAAGTTGTATATTAAACTATGATTTTTCATTTGCTGAAATCTGTCATCAAGTGATACGATAGCTACATCCAGGACTGAATAGAAGAAATCGACATCAAAAGATTTCTTCCATGAAGTGCTTGGTTCATCTCACTGTCCGCAATCAAATTGCATTTGATTCCCCTTGGATGCATCTTCGTTTCTATCACAAAATCAGAATTGGCATCAATCTGTTCAGCAAGTCCATCAGTGATAACGCTATTCTGATCTTAAATTTTTCAGGAAGCATCTCACCCTCTCTATTAGTTTCATAGCTGTTTCCAACCTGATAGTTATTTTCTGAAGGTGCTTACTTGTAGACTTGAAACAAAATTCAATGCCAAAAGTATACAATTGAGTGTGTTTCTTTGTAAGCTATCCGAATGTAGCGTACACAACAATACAATCTATAGCTTGTGAAACTCATGGAGAGAGGTATCCATTAGAGTCGCCATTCTTAACCGCGAGAACGTTTGAACTTCACTTCATATATAGACCAAGAGCGAGCGACGAACAGACCTTCGTCATTTTATAAAATCTGAAAGTTTCTCTGTATATGTCACTAATGGAGGTAACAGCGATCCCCGACTATGAAGTTTGGAAAACGGTTACTTTGGAAGATATCAGGTAGCAAAGGTGCATGTAACTTTCGTCATTTTATAAAAGCTGAATTTTATATATGTTACTTGAGGAGCTATCAAAAGATGTTTTTTTTCAGTTGGCAGACACTTCCGATGGTTATTATAGTCTGCCAGACACCTTAAAGGTCTACAGTAGTACAGTATATTTATATGAGAAGTTCTTTAAAAATTCTGGTTTTACGCGATCACAAACATCGAAAGTTTAAAATTGAGGGCACACATCTGAAACCACTTTTAATCTATAGTTTGGACGTTTCTAAACAAACTGACCTAAATGACCCCCAAAATTTGAGGGGGGAACACCCCATTTGCCTCGTCACCATTTATCCCTTCACCATTTGCCTCTTCACCATTTGCCCCTTCACCGACTAGTATAATTGAAAACTTAATTCCTCTTAAAGTTGTTAACATAAAATTATAAAATTTGGTACACATGTTGACAGTTGATTGCACTTTCTATTCATGATAAAAAAAAAATTTAATAATTTTATTTTCCCATTTGTTTATAACTTTTAAATAAACAATTGATGATAATTTTGTCTTCCCAATACGCAAAAATAAATTTTTTTTTTGGTATGAGCCTTGAATATTGAAGATTGAATATATGTATGTAAAAAAATTAAGTGTGCCGTCACTCATTTCAATAAAAAAAGATTTTATATCAAACGATATGCGACAAAATCCCATGCGTTTGTTTTTGTTTGTTTGTTTTGCGTATTTTATGTCAACATGTGTACCAAATTTTATAATTTTATGTTAACAACTTTAAGAGGAATTAAGTTTTTAATTATACTAGTCGGTGAAGGGCCAAATGGTGAAGGGGTAAAGGGGGTGTTCCCTAGCAAATTTTGGGGGTCATTTAGGTCAGTTTGTTTAGAAACGTCCAAACTATAGATAAAAGTGGTTTCAGATGTGTGCCCTCAATTTTAAATTTTCGATGTTTGTGATCGCATAAAACCAGAATTTTTAAAGAATTCCTCATATGGTAGAAAGTGTCATATATAACTCTACAATAAATATCGATTTGAAAATTAGGTCATGAGTTCCAGGAGATATGAATATGATATCATGTAAAAATGGGCGTGGTCTGACGTCTCCTACGCCCACCTCCCATATAAAAAATTATATTAAATATGGTATAAGGCTATTATATAAATGAAAAATAAATCAGCATTACGGCATCACAACCAACCAGGGTTGCGGTGCCAAAGCTTGTCCCGATGCCCGAAAATGCCCGAATTTTAGCCAATTTTGACGTTTTAATTAAAAATGTAATATATTACAGCTCGAAATGTATGCCAAGTGATAGACTGCTGGTACCGGAAATTTGGCTTTTATAGAAAATATCATGAGTATGGATATGTGTCTTCAGATTTTCAAGGACAATTTGTTGCAAAGTGCCGAAAATCTGGGCATGCAGACAAATTTACGGTTTTACCAAGATAAAAACCCAAAACACAAGTGCTGATGGTAGCGGAAATTTAGCTTTTATAGGAAATATCATGACTATGGATATGTGTCTTCAGATAATAAGAGTCAATTTGTTGCAGAGTGCCGAAAATCTTGCCATGCAGACAAATTTACGGTTTTACCAAGATAAAAACCCGAAATACAAAGCGGGCTTAGCTCAATTCTGGTTAATATACAAGTGCCCTTATTTGATGGCACCACCAGCATAGTCACCTGACCTAAGGGTGCTTGTAAATTTATGGACGATTTTGGAAAAAAATATCCGAATACACAACATTTCAAGCAAAAACGACCTAAAAAAGGCACTTAAAATTGAGTGGTGCTATAACTCGCCAGATACCAATAAAAAATTTGCAGCTTCGATTCCAAACCGTCTTGAAGCTGTAGTTGACCAAAGAGGCTACCACACTGCATATTTAAAATTTCAAAATCATTATTTCAAACAATGGTTTTTCAATTTATACATGTCTGCATGAAATAAGCTGTGAAATGAAATCCAGTATTCTTCGATTTTTTATTATAAAAATTCCAGGTAATATTTTTTTACATTAAATAAACATTTTTTAAAATTACAATTTTTGTTCTTTCAAATGGTATCAAAACTTTTTTCATATTCCAATTAGTTTGAAAGTTACAGAGCATTGAAATTTAAAGTATGTTCTGCATGAAATAAGCTGTGAGCCACTGTACATATCTGAATGAAATAAGCCGTGACAGAAAATTTAGTAGCTTGTTTCTATTTTCTATTATAAACAATAAATCAACATTTTTTAAACTACAATTTTTGTTCTTTCAAATGATATAAAATTTTTTTTTCATATTCCACTTATTGTAAGTTTAAAAATTATAGAGCATTGAAGTTAAAAGTATACACTGCATGAAATAAGCTGTGAGCCACTGTATACCAAGTTTTGTTCATTTGTGCCAAATAGTTAATAAGTTATAATCATAGCTGGGTACGTTAATCAAATAGTTATTCTGTTATAAATATTGATTTTTTATATCGCTGCGTTAGTGATCTTCTTACAAAATCTGTTGGATTGGACTCTGGAAGTTAACAGGTTAGGAATAAAAAAAGACGTGTATAATTGGAGTGTGTAAGTCATCTGGCATAATGTGGATATTTTCCTTCCTGAACATTAATATGTTGAAGCTCTCGTCTTAAAGCGCGGCTAGTTTCGGCGTTGAAATATATTTGCCAGTGGAAAAAAGACGTTCAACTGCAGCGCGTGACGGTATAACAGTATTATATTTAATAAATAGTTTTATGAATATCTGTTCGCCGAGGGTACCGCATAGTTGAACAAGTCTTTTAATTTCATGTCTAGCCACATTTTGACGAGATTTTAAGATTTACTCTTTAAATATTTGTGGCTCTTAGGTTTTTCTGAAGACTCAGTGACAGAATTGAAAAAGTGTCTCTCATCAGCGTCGTTATTTCTCGCGTTGCTGCCTCCGCCAATTAAACTATCTCTGTCCTTCCAACTTTCGGCCTCTTCTACCTTTTTTCCATGCATTTTTTTACTGCATCCACTCGACTGCTGTAATACGTTTCCAGCTGGCACTGTCCGTGGTCCAGAAGTGGTCCAAACCTTTTCTCTATGCCGTTTCATAAGGCATTGGCTAAAGCTGTGTAATTTATTATTACTTTATATTTTTTAATTGAAAGACAGCTTTTTTTTTAAATGCTATAAATGTAAAACAATTTCTCCTAGATCAACCTAAACAAAGATGAAAAACAAAGATATTCAGGAGCAAAAGAAGAAAAAACGTGTTATAGGGAAACATGAAGTAATTAAGCAAACTATGGGAGTCAAAAGAGCATGAACAATATTTTTATAGAAACGAGTACTGAGGCAATGCCTGCATGAAACATCTCTCCCTTTCTTTTCACAAGAAAATTCATTCAAGTCTTCAACCACTTCAGTTAATTCCATACAAAAGTCTTATGCTCTGCCTTTAATTACATCTCATGTTTTTGATTCATAATCCAAATTCATGCCATCCAAATCAATTTCTCAATCACCAGTGCCATGAAAACATCTTCCTATCAACTCCTTTGCAACTACTTTAGTGAGAATCATTGGTAGAAATACAACAGGAATGGTTAGTTTGTTCATCATTTTGCTTAATATTATTAAGAGAATGTTTCTACTTTCTTAACTGGATTAACGATTAACGGACTCGGAGAAATTTAACAGAAGTTAACGAATCCGTTAACGTTTTTTAAAGTTAACTTAAAAGTTAATCCATTTTATTAGCTAGAGGAAAAATGCACCAAGAAATTCCAAAGACCTAAACGAACTTTCATTCTGCTTTGTTGATTTAATTTTGTATGTATGCGTAAGCTATAGAGTTCGCAAACTATCGATAGCACTATCGATAAAATCGATAGTCTCGCACTATCGCGACTATCGAAGGCTTATGACAGACTATCGATAGCATTTATATTACTTTTTTATCTTAGAATTATTGTCGTACTTTCGATAACATTGAACAACATCACTGTTTCAGTGTAATTGATATTGTGGTCGGGTGGGTGTAATTGGGCGGCCTTCAACCGCGGCTCGGTTGTTGTTGTTGCAATTGTTGTTGTTATCGTTGTTGCTGTTTACGTCCCTGTAGCTGTAGTAGTCCATATACATATATATAGTTTTCAAAAAAGTTTATGAATTAATTTTCTTACATTCCGATAAAAAATGGGTTAATATATAAAAAAATTGATACAAATGATACATCATTTTAAAGAAAAAGCATTGAGATTTCTTATAATGCTAAAAAAACTATATGAGTAATACATTTTTTTTTTGGAAAATAGTCATATCTCGAAAACTGTACAATAATTTTCTAATATTTATGTACAGATTATATGCCCTGTTAAATTACCTTTCATATGGTATCCAAATTTTGGAAATCTATTCAGTGGTTCCTAACTTATACTTCTGTTTATAAAAGCTACAGCCGCAGCTAACGATGACTATACCTCTGATGCTAGATCCGACCGACATTTTTTTTGGAAATTTATTCTTTATTCTTACAGCGCTACTTCCTCTAAAAAAATAAAAAAAATTGGAGGATTTTCGCTTAAGTAAACTTGTTCCACCATACTATCGATATTATCGATGGTTAGCGGACAAACTATCGTCCACCATCGATGGTCACGACTATCGATAGTTTGCGAACTCTAGTAAGCTATAACTCTTCGTGGGTATTCGGTTATTTCGCTGTAAGCGGCAGCAATAAAAAATGCAATGTTCACAGGTCCCTGATTTTTTTCTTGTTTCTCACAACCAGCATTGTCGGTTTGGCCCCTGAGGGCCAAATGGCCCGCTTCAGCTCACATTTGGCTCTCGGCCCATCATCATTTGGCCCCCTTTTCATACTAAAACTCGCAATTTGCAAAAAAAAAAATTTAAAATTTAGCATTTTCAAGTCAACAACAAACCAATACTGCGCACCCAATGTACAAACTCTTCTTTTGTTTCTTAAACTATATTTTAAAAATTATAATTATATTATAAATATAAGCTTTCAAAGCGGAGTGCCTGAAATATATTTACTCATGAACAATATAAAAAAAAATTTATATTAATTTTGTGATGTTTCGTTTTGAGTGATTACTTAGAAAATTTAAATAACGTATACATACAAAATATTTCTTAACGAGTTCCAAAATTAAAACATCCGTTTTTCTTCGTGTTTGCTTCTGAACTAAACTTTATTTGATCTTTGCTTTTGAGTACAACTTTAAATTTTGATTTATTTCTTAATTCTATCTATTTCAAGGTTATTTTGTATTTTACTTTATTTCTTAATTCTATTTCTTTCTTAAATGTAAATACAGTTCACTTATTTCTAATAAGCAACAGCACAGCGCAATGGCAACACAGGTGTTCCCGTGGGAAGATGCAGAATGCAGAATTAGGTGGAATGCAAAATTATTATATTTATTATTGTTACAAAAAGGCAATTATAAAATATAGCGTGAGTGGGTGGTTTATTTAACAATTCAATTGTCGCCAAAGCATTATTTATGATGATAATGCCATCAAGTGTGGTTATTTCAGAACAATTTGCAATATGAGTATTCAAGAGATTCTTTAGGCAGGTATTTTTTGAAAAGAGTTCGTTACAGAAGATTGTAGTGCTTTGCTTATTCCAATTTTCCAAAGTTTTGTACCCGTTTTGGCATTTAGCCGTTATGTTGGATTCAAAATTTAATGTTTCATTAATACTTATGCTTAGGTTTTCTAGCGTAAAGAAAAAGTTTATTTCCTGATTATCTAAAATAATTGGATTAATTACGTTAGCCTTAGCCAGTGCTATTGATAAAATGGAGTTTTCTAAGTCTTTTATTATTGCTTTGGTTCTACTACTCGCTAGTTCGTAAATATATAATGTATCTACCTGTAGCGTCTTGTTGTCCTATGTCAGTTTGTTTACTACATCCGTTAGCTTATTTATTTGGTCCTGTATTTTAGTATTTATTAAGATTTGATTCTCATTGTTGAGCATTAGTATGTCCGTTTTCATTTCTAGTTTGTTAAAGTCGTTGAAGTCAGGTGTACCAGCTATGTTTTTTAATGCTGTCCCTAAAAAATTAAGGCTGCGTGCTTGTCGATGGTGAATTTGTATCGTGTCCAGAAGGCGATCTGTTTGTTGCAGTTCAATTTCTAATAGCTTTTTCATGTGGGACAGTGGAAAGTACGTCAGTAGATCTTCTGTCTGCTTTCTTAGTTCTTCGTAAATTAGTTACGTGTGCCATAGAGCCATAGTCCTCAAAAATTCCCACCTGTCCTACAGTAATCGGGATATATTGTGAAGCAGAGTAGTCTACAATTTCGCTGAGGGCACTTGAAATCAATGAAATTCTGAAATGATTTCGAAAATTCGTATGTTAGGCTTTTGTTATATCTACTTAACGCAAGTTGTTTTTATGAATCTTTTTATTATCTATTAAAACAGTTGTACCTAAATCTTCTTGTACCTGTTTTTCTACGTAAACTTTATCAAACTTATTGCCTAATCGCTTATTTCTTCTAACAAATACTACGTCTCCTTCTTTAAGGTCCTTATCGTCCATAGTTGAACGTTTTACACTTTTCTTTTGAGCTGCTTCGAGTTTACTTTTTATTGTATTTAATTTTTCTTGAGAGAAGTCATTAATAACGTCAATTGGTTTTTCTTCTATAACTGAGTGGAAAGTTTGATAATATTTCAAAGTTGATATTAGAATTAAATGGATTGTATCGGTAATTTCTTGCTGAGTCTTGACACAACGTGCAATTTCCGTTAGGGTCGAGTGGAATCTTTCCACCTGGCCGTTGCTCTTACCATGAAGAGGTGGTATGAAATATTGCTTCGCATTAAAGTGATTTCTCAGAAGGCTTTCCATGGAATTTGCCTGGAATGCTTTTTCATTATCCGATACGAGTAATTCCGTTTTCCTAAATCTGACAAAATTTCGCGATGCGATTGGGATTGCACTAGCAAATTTTGAAAATTTATCAATGGAGGTCAAAAAGTGTTTATTTGTTGAGAAAATATAAATGTGTAAGATTTCGCTTGGGTATTCAGGAAAAGGGGTTTCTCCAATTATAGCGCCAGCTGGTTTCCTATTGTACTTATTTTCCATGCAAATTTTACAGTTTTTGTTAATGGAATTGACTAGTTTTTTCTTTTCTGGAAAAAAATAGTTTTCTAGCAGTTGTTTAAAATTCTCATTTGCGGACCTATGTGCCCGATTGTGTTCGCGATGAGCTGTTTCTATTTGGTCTTTTTGATTTGTAAGATCAATAACGAGCCTTTCGGTGTGAACAAATTTCACTGATGGAAACGTTTCTATAACGTGATTTTGTATTTCGGCTAGCGTGGTTAAGTCGCAATGTATTACGTTTACGACCTAGGAATTAACACTAGTTCGAAGCAGAGGAATAAGATCCTCTATATTGTTGTATTCGATCATATGTCGAATATATCTCTTAAAGAATATTTTAGTTTTTTTCGCATTCACATTACCTCTTGTAATTATAATTTGATTTCTAAATTGGTTTGCTGGGAATTTTATAGATTTAATCACATTAGAAGAGGATATTAATCTTATTTCGCTGTGCCGTATTTTGAACTGATTCGTTCTCTGATATATTATTCAAAAATTGCCTTGATAAGGCATCAGCTACGATATTGTCTTTGCCTGGTTTGTAACAGAGTAGGAGAAAACTCTTCGATAAAGGCTCTCCATCTTTTAATTTTAGAATTTGTAGTCTTGTCTGAAATAGAAAACGTTAAGGGTTGATGGTCTATAAAGATTTTTATATTTTTCAACCCTTAAAGATAATGCAAAGTTTTCAATGCCCAAACAATTGCTAAAAGCTCGCGCTCGTTTGTGGCATAATTTTCATCTGTTGAAGATAATGTTCTGGATATCACGGTTATTGGGCGTCCGTTTTGTGACAGCACAGCTCCCAGAGCATGACTTGAAGCATCTGTAGTCAGCTCAAAGGGTTTTTCGAAGTCGGGATATAGTAATAAGACATCCTCTGATGCAAGAATTTGCTTAATTTTTTCAAATGCAGTTGTTGCTTTGTCTAGCTCTATAGGAACTTTCTTGGATTTATGAGCTCCGATATGACCATTTTCGCCTCGCAAGTACTTTGTTAAGGGCTTTGTTATCGCAGAATAATCCCTTACAAATTTTCTGTAGTACCCTGACAAACCTACAAACGATCTTAAGGCTCTGAGGGTTGTTAGGGTGTTATAGTTAATTATATCTTATATTTTTTCGGGTGAAGTTTTAATACCTTTCTGTGAAACCACGAATCCCAAAAATTCGACTTCTTGTTTGAAAAACTTTGATTTTTCTATCGAAGCTCGCATGTGGGCTTTGGATAAGTCCTTAAGTATTGTATTAATATGTTCTAAGTGTGTCTCTTCATCTGGAGAGAAAATTATGATATCATCGATATACACATGACAGAATTTCCCAATATGTGGTCTGAGTACATCGTCAATTGATCTTTGAAAAATGCTCGGGGCATTTTTAAGACCGAAAGGTAAACGGCAAAACTCATATTTGCCGTTGCTAATGTTAAAAGCGTTTTTTGGCGATCATTTTCTGCCAATAAGATTTGGTGGAAACCTGCTTTTAAATCGAGTGTTGAGAAATATTTAGATTTTCCAAGGTTACTCAAGATAACCGAGGTATCAGGGATTGGGTACTTGTCAGAAATTGTCTTTTCATTAAGTTTCCTAAAATCGATCACCATACGAAGTTTAGGTTTACCCTCTTCATCTAATCCTTTCTTTTTTACAACGTGTATTGGGGAATTGTATGGCGAACAAGATGGCCTTATTATTCCGTCTGCTAACAATGACTTTATTTCTTCATTTATGAATTTCGATGCTGACATTGGATAAAGATATGATCTGGAGTAGATCGGTTCATCTGTAGTTGTTCTAATTTTGGCGGCAATATTTGTATTGAAAGGGAGTGCCCTATCTGGTTCCGCAAATGCACAATAGTTTTTTTTTATTGTCTGTAGAAATTTTGCAGAGATACTATCTAGTACGCTAGTAGAATCAATTTCAAAATTATTTAATTGTTCTTGATCAAAGTATAGTAATTGCTCATTACCGTTCTTAAAGTGTAAAACATTGTTTTCTATATTTATTTCTGCTTCAATTTCCTTCAAAAAATTGTATCCTACGATAGCATCAAAGGATGAGAGCCCTGGTAGGATAAAAAAAGGTGCACAAGTGGTTTAAAAATAAAGCTTGGCATTTTCCAGTAACAACAGTTTCGCCGTTAACAGTTTTTATTTTAAAAGGTTTATCAATTTTAGATATATTTGTTAAATTGTCTAGTCTTCTTATGTAATTCTTTGAAGTGCCTGTGCCAATTAAAACGTTTAGCTTTTGCTTATTATTCAGGGTTTTAGTAATAAAAGGCAAAAGCGAGTTTACCCTAAAAAATTTATTTCTTTCGGTACTTCTTCTTCGTTAATATTGTTAACTCTCTGAACCTTAGGAGCAACGCGATTGGTTGAATCCATGGGTCTTTTGAATGCTTGTTGCTGTTGATGCTTCTGAGCACTTCGCATTGCGCTGCGAAGGCTCCTATCTACTTCCATAGGTTCTGGTGATTGCTCTTGCTCTCTGTTTGCAGTAAAGTTCGTGTTACTTTGTATTTGTTGCCCAGTTTGTGGCGTAGGGAACGATGACCGTTGTTGGTGTGATTGACGGTTCGTCTTTTGATAATCCGGGGACTTGAGTGCTTGGCTACTACGCGAATTATTCCAGTAAGTAGTGGCAAACTGATAGCGAACTTGATTTGTTTCTAGCTCTTGCACTAAAGCGAGAGCTAAGGGCATGTTCGGGTTTAGAGGAAAACAAAATGTCACACATTGGACGCCTAAGTCCAGAAAAAAAGACCCTTAGGGCATCCTGCCTATACTTTGAATTTAGGGAATTAATCAGTTGTTGATTCCCTTCATTTGTCATGATAACTTTATTTATTATTAACATTAATTTCTTTTCTACTTCGTTGTAGAAATCTGTAATGGCCTTTGAACCCTGTTTAAGAGTTGAGAGCTCCTGCTCAAGGGTATAGAGAGATCGCTTGTCGGCGTAGGCAAAGTCTAACAGAGCTAAAATTGCCTGAAAATTTAGGACTTTATTATAGGAGCTAAAAAGTGTATCTGCACTACCTACGATTTTATTGCGTAGTATCGCATCCACCTGATAGTATTTGGAACTACCTTTGTATCTTTCATACAGATTGTGAGCTACGAAATTGATTTCTTAAACATTAATTTTCTCACTACTTTTGTTATTTATTTTTCTTTTTATTAGCTTAACACTTTTTCTTACTCATATGTATTAAATTCATAACTTACAAAAAAACAAGTTTTACAGCCATGTCGATGTCTGGCTGCTTGTATTGTTATTGATTTTTTCATTTATAACGCTCGATGTCTTGCTGCTTGTAGAGTTATTGATGTTTGATGTCTTGCTGCTTGTAGAATTATTGATGTTTTTCCTTTATAAAGTTACTATATTATTTGTTATAAAGTCCTTTTTTTTAAAAACTTTTTTTTTTTGTTTTGCCTTTAAATTTATACATATAAATTTTTTTTAATAGATTTTCCTTTTATAAAGGCTTTTTATTGCGCGATACTTTTTGTTACGTGATATTCCTTTTATGAAGGATTTTTTTGTTGCGCGATACTTTTTGTTACGCGATATTCCTTCTATGAAGGATTTTTTAATGCGCGATACTTTTTGTTCCGCGATATTCCTTCTATGAAGGATTTTTTAATGCGCGATACTTTTTGTTCCGCGATATTCCTTCTATAAAGGATTGTTTGTTTTTTGTGTTGGGCGCCAAATATTTCTTAACGAGTTCCGAAATTAAAACATCCGTTTTTCTTCGTGTTTGCTTCTGAACTAAACTTTATTTGATCTTTACATTTGAGTAGAACTTTAAATTTTGATTTATTTCTTAATCCTATCTATTTCAAGGTTATTTTGTATTTTACTTTATTTCTTAATTCTATTTCTTTCTTAAATGTAAATACAGTTCACTTATTTCTAATAAGCAACAACACAGCGCAATGGAAACGCAGGTGTTCCCGTGGGAAGATGCAGAATGCAGAATTAGAGTGTGCAACGAAGTTTGGTGGAATGCAAAATATAAATTCTAAGAATTGTACTAAAGTTTGGGACAAAGTTTGGTGGGAAAAATATATTGTTTATGATTACATTTGCGTTGTTTATTCAGGTGCAGTGTTAACAGTGTTAACTTACATATAAAGTGAATTTTGACTAAGGCTTTTTGAAACCATTTAATTAAATTTATTTTGGATTGAACTCTGACAACATATTTGAAACTTTGGCAGAAAACGAGAAAGAAGTGTTTTTACAATATGCTCAAAATTATTACACTTTGGATCACTTTCCATAGAAATGCTCTAAATATGTAAGTCGGTAATTGTTGATTGCAAATAACATTCCAAAAAAAAAATTTGATGTCGAATTTTATGTTGAAAAAACATGGTGCGCGTCATCAGTAAAAAATTCGTAGTTTCCAAAGTTATGTCGGGAATTTCCATATGAAAGCACATGCATTCTTGGGATTGATTGAGGAATAATATATAAAAAAATTTATTTGAATTTTTTAAATTTTTTTTATTAAGTTATAGTATTTCTTAACAAAAATGATTTAAAGATTTTTCATCCTATGTCCCATAGTTTTTGAGATATTTCGTTTCAAAAAATGTTTGAAAACGTCAAGAAAAATGTACGTTATTTATGTAATAAGTAATTGAACTGTTATATTTTATTTTTATGGCAGCTTGTTGTAAACAAATAAATATGTGATCTTATTATTAATTTCGATATTAATAAACGTACATATTTACTCTACTAAAAAAGTATGTACATGCAATATAAAATTACATTGACAAATAACTGCATTATATTATTTCGAAAACAAGTGACGAAGGGAGTTGTGCTTGATTTCAATAAAAAAAAAAATTGGCCCTGATTTTCTCAATTTGGCCCCTAAAATGGCCCCATTCAAAATGACTTTTCTGGCAACGCTGCTCACAACACATGTAATCATCATGATATAACTATTAATGTTCTCGTAAGCTGTTGAACTTCAAACAGCTTGAGTGTCAAAATTGATATTCAAAGCAAATAACGAAAAAAATCCAATACAATTTGACACTACACTAGGGATGTCAATTCGGGATCCCGCGATTGCGGGATCTCGGACTTTTTTAAGTCCCGAATATCCCGGGATTAGCAGATTCAAGTTCCGGGATTTATGAAAACAAATTTTTTAGCAAACAAGTTTAAATATATAAATTTTGTCGTAAAAATTATGTGCAAAAAATGTAAATTTACAACATTGGAAATAAAGCATTGGCAACACCATATTGTAAAAACTTTAAATATGGCGGTAAAGTGTGCGTAAACGCAGCAATATTTTTAGAACGCAAAAAAAATAATGCCAAAAATGACTTACACACAGGGTTGTCAGATGGCTGTTAATTGAATGGTAAAGCCGTTGGCTGCGGAGAAGGCCGTTAAGTCGTTAATTGGAGGCCGTTAAAGCCGTTAATGACCGTTAATTTTATCGAAAGGTCTCAGATATTTATGTTACGAAAAATTAAAAAATTTTATAAATTCGACCTCATTCAAATATTTGATGAGTAAAAAAAAAAGGTCACACAAAATTTTTTTTTTGCCAGGCCGTTAATTCTTCGATTTCAACTTGGCAACTCAGCTGACACGGAAATTCAGCTAAATTATGCAATAAATTTAAAGAATTTTCATTACGATATTTTCATTAGAATACTCAATTTAATTAGAGATGCCTAAGTTTCGGGATCATCCCGAGATCCCGGGATTATATTTTTAGATCCCGTAAGTCCCGGGATCAGAAAAAGTCAGAAAATTGACATCCCTACACTACACCTACTTTTAGAAGAAGCAGCATTCCATGTGTAATGGATTAAAGTTTGTTTATTTGATCATATCTTTCCTTTTTTTAATATACATTAACAAATAACTGCATTGTTTATGTTTGAAACGTCTAATTTATTTTTTTTACATTCACATGCAAAAATACAAAGATATAAAGAAAAATTATTTTAAAAACTGAATTTTTTAATTGACTGCAAGAAAATAATCAGGAACCTGCGAATTTTGAATTTATTATTGCTGCCGACTACAGCGAAATAACCGAAGACGCACGGAGAATATAACTTACGCATACATACAAAATTAAATAAAAAAAGCAGAATGAAAGTTCGTTTTTTGTCTTTGGAATTTCTTGGGGCGCTTTTCCTCTAGCTAATAAAATGGTTCACTTTTGTTCTCAGCGCATCATATGTAGATATGAGTTTTTGTAATTATGTTAAAATGCATTTTTATTTATTTATTTATTTCAGCCTTTGAACAATTATTCTTACTTATTAAATCATTAAAAAATAAAAATATATATGTACATATAACATACATAACTTTCTAACAGATACTGTTTAATAAAGCCCTCATGGCATTTTTTGAAATTGAGAAATCTCATTAACCCGAATCCATTCCTTGTGTCAATTTGACACATTTTTTAAATTCATTTTGAAACAGCGCTCTCAGTTTTGAAGCGAATCGAAAACAAAAGTGGCTCTGTAGGTCTTTATCGGCGAAATTTCATATTATGCTATGCTCGACGCAAAAATATACACAGTGCTTCCAACATGAAAAGTTACAAAAGAGTCCCTCATGTGCATAAAAAGGGTTCCAGATGATAAACGCATATTCCAACCTGGATTGGACCACACTAGAAAATAGGGCTTTAAGAGTATATGGATCATTAAAGCACGATCCATTACATTTAATAAACGCTAGCATAGCATGAGCTTTTGGAATGATGAAGTCAAGGTGGGAGCGAAATGAGAATTTAGAATCAAACACTACACCCAGGTCTTCAAATTCACGGACTGACGACTGTGGATAGTTAAAAATATGATAGGAGGAAGGAAGAATTGCAAAAGACTTAGAGAAGGACATACAAACACATTTCTTGAGGTTAAGAAAAAGAAAGTTATTGTTGCACCACACGTAAAGTTTATCCAGTTCTTCCTGTAAAAGCGCAAGATCAGATAAACTTGTGATTTTAGAAAAAGTTTTGAACATTCACAATGGACAAATAAATACGTAATATCATTAATAATTACAACAAACAATAAGGGACCCAAAATGCTGCCCTGAGGAACACCAGATTTAGCATAATAAGGAGAGGATTTGACATTGTCAAAAGAAACAACACATTGACGACTATACAAATTGAATTCTAACCAAAAATTCGAGTGAAATCCTAACATTTTACATTTTTTGATCAAAAGGGAATCAGAAACTTTATCAAAAGCTTTTTAAAAGTCTGTATAAATAACATCCACGAGTTCCGTGCTGAAAAGCTGATAGACAGTATTCAGAAAATAATGTTAAGTTAATAGCAGTCGAGCGTTGCGAAAAAAAGCCATGCTGCCAGGGTGATATTATATTTTCAACGGCAAAAAATAGTTTATCTTTGACTATAGTCTCAAAAAGTTTCGACACATCTGATAATTTAGAAATAGGCCTATAATTTTCAATATTTTGTTTACAGCCAGATTTATGTATAGGGGTGATAGATGTCACTTTCCACGAGTCAAGAAAAATACCTGAACTAAGAGATTTATTAAAAATAATCATAAAAGAATAGGAAATATTTACGGCATAATTTTTTATGAAAAAGGCACAAAAACCATCAACATTACTTACAATTGAGTTTTTGGTCACTAATACCAAAATATCCAAAATCCAGCACAAGAATCAAATCATCAGATACTTCTAAACTATGGTCCTTTGCCAATTCATAATTAGACTTAAAAAAATCGGCAAAAAGATTTCTGATAAGTTGCTTTATTAGAAAATTTTTCTCCCAAGATTATTGACAAATCATCAAATCGCCAGAAAGATTTAAAATTTGTCTTATTATTATTATATTATTTTCAAATTTCAATAAATATTGCTTGCTTGCATGTAGTGCTAACGGAGCATACCGGATAGCTGGCGACCTCCGGTATTAACCAGCCTTACCCACGCACCTGGACCTCTGTGTGGGTGGACATATTTGTCCTGTACTCGTGGGAATCATATGGATCAAGATATAAAAACAAAACAAACAAAAACTTCTGAGCACGGAGCTCGTAAAAATCCGAAAAAAATGGTGATATCGCCGGCACCTCATCAGGTGGAACCAGCGCTGACCTTCGGGTGGCTGGACCTGTCCTGATGGTGGGGGGGGGGGGAGAATGAGGGCTCTGGACTTCACGTCCAACCCTAATAACGCAATAAACTCTGGGGAGCTACTGAGGCACTGCCCATGAGGTGTACAGAGTGCGTATATTACATTTGTTATCTTTTGTCACTTTCTCGCTTGTTACCATAGCCGTTAGACCATCGGCCTAAAGTCATGCTATGATTTATTTTTCGAAATTGTGGTGTTGCCAGCCACATATTTTTGAAATTCGGCGTGTCCTCCATATGGTTTAAGAAAGTTGATTTTAGCGACTGATTATTTTATAATAAAGCATTATTTAATCGAATTCACAGTCTCTCTGGACTTCACGTCCAACCCTAATAACGCAATAAACTCTGGGGAGCTACTGAGGCACTGCCCATGAGGTGTACAGAGTGCGTATATTATATTTGTTATCTTTTGTCACTTTCTCGCTTGTTACCATAGCCGTTAGACCATCGGCCTAAAGTCATGCTATGATTTATTTTTCGAAATTGTGGTGTTGCCAGCCACATATTTTTGAAATTGGCGTGTCCTCCATATGGTTTAAGAAAGTTGATTTTAGCGACTGATTATTTTATAATTAAACATTATTTAATCGAACTTACAGTCATTAAGCAAAGACCAATATTGTAAATTTTTACTTATTGATCAATGCTATTTTTCAACAAACATGACAAAGATAACAAATGGAACAATTTTAACCTGGTAATTGGTGACATGTTTCTGCTATTACCAATAGCCTCATCAGACCAGTTTGGTTAATTCTGTACATGGACTCGAACCCCTGACCGTTCATACATTGCAATTGCATATTTTGCGACGGCCGCTCTAACACTTGAGCTACTGAGGTACTTGTCATGAGGTGTACAGAGTGCGCATATTCCATTTGTCATCTTTTGTCACTTTCTCGCTTGCTGCCATAGCCGTTAGACCGTCGGCCTAAAGTCATGCTATGATTTATTTTTCGAAATTGTGGTGTTGCCAGCCACACATTTTTGAAATTCGGCGTGTTCTCCATATGGTTTAAGGAAGTTGATTTTAGCGACTGATTATTTTATAATTAAACATTATTTAATCGAACTTACAGTCATTAAGAAAAGACCAATATTGTAAATTTTTACTTATTGATCAATGCTATTTTTCAACAAACTCATGTTTAAGAAAGTTGATTTTAGCGACTGATTATTTTATAATTAAACATTATTTAATTGAACTCACAGTCATTTAGCAAAGACCAATATTGTAAATTTTTACTTATTGATCAATGCTATTTTTCAACAAACATGACAAAGATTACAAATGGAACAATTTTAATCTGGTAATTGGTGACATGTTTCGGCTATTACCAATAGCCTCATCAGACCAGTTTGGTTATTTCTGTACATGGACTCGAACCCCTGACCGTTCATGCATTGCAATTGCATATTTTGCGACGGCCGCTCTAACACTTGAGCTACTGAGGTACTGCCCATGAGGTGTACAGAGTGCGTACATTCGTGTTTACTTCGCCTTCAAAACAATGCTGCCAAATTGCAAAACACAAATTGACGGCTGAAAAACTTCAAATTTGAAATTGGCAAATATTCAACTTCTAATTTTTATAAGTGAAAAAAATTAAAATAAAAGATAATTACGTACTTTATTACCCCATTCTTGGAGGGGGTTTGGGTTGCAGGGGGGTGATAAAAAGCGATGTTTCCGATAAGAATCCGAAGGAATTAGCCGTCGGCAACTCCTTTAAAAAAATTATGGAGCGTTGAAATTTCTGGTAAAATTCGATGACGCAGGCCGCCCACTTACCCCTACTCTTATGTAAAATTACTGTGGCTAGCAAACTAGGTGTTGGATATATTATAGACTGATCCGCAGCCGAAATTCAATTATTATTTCAAATTATGTTCAGAGTACCCCTTGTGAACTACCCCCGCAACAGCCACCCCCTGTGAGGGCGGACATTATTTGCCATGAGTGGACTAAAATGGAAATGACAGAAAATCTGCAATACCGGAAATCATTGGTTGCGTTGACGGAACTCATGTTGGTATTGTTGCTCCGGATCAGTTAAAACATCAATATTTCAACAGAAAATGATTTTACAGCCTGAATTCAGTGATAGTACATCTCAACTGGAATAATCTTAACTACGTTATCAATTCTAAAATATATAATAATAAATAAATTTTTCAAAAACTTATGTCACGCGACTTGCTAACAGTAATATGAAAATTTTTGACATTCGCGCTATTTTGACGTTTGAGGCGAAACAACAGGGCGACTCACAGACCGTAATTTCAATTTATGCGAGTCGCTTAATTTTTCAGGCGACTCGCAAACGATAATAGGGCTATTATTTTCAATTTTATTTATGGGGCCCTCGTAAAGTATTTATGCCCTGTGTCCCAAAGCTATTTCTATGTCACTGCATATAGTTATATTTCAAGGCAAATAACCTGAATAAATGGTTTCTTAATCGGAACTGAGAAAGATTTTTACTGTAATACGCTTACTCAAAGCTTAACTTAAACGCTATATTTTGTATCATAACATAACGTAACTTTTCGTAACTTAGCATATTTTTAGTAGCATAAACAATTGAAATACATTAAATAAAAGAGTAAATTTTTCGAGTGAAAATACACTTTAATATCAAATATTATTATTTCAAAAACTTGGTCCCTTTAGATGAATTTCACATTTCATGCGAAAAGACAGGGAACTTATGAAAAAAAGTTCTCATTCGCAAATCTAATACAATTAGTTCATCATCTATAACATAAAACTATAACAAAATTTAATACTTATTCGTAAATTACGGTAACTCAGTTGTCTTTTTCAGTAACGCAGCTGCTTTTCATATAAAAGGTTGCTGTCGTGGAGTATTAGTCTCATGTTATATAGAGCTTTTTCTTAAAATTTTTACTAGATGACACATCTAAATGTCCTAATAAATGTTAAGACTTTTGAACTTTATTGCAAACCCAATTAATACGATTTTTCTAAAATGGGTAATGAAATACAATATATTTTACACTGTGTCCCCACCAATGAATAAAATCTTAGCTACACTGTGTTACTTTACGAAACTGATCTTTAAAATAAAATAATTGCCGTTCTGTGTATCTTAGTTCGTTTAATTCGATGTAAATTACGATTGAAATGTGACCACAACGCGGGGGGAAGTAAGCTACCTGAATCTTTTTCCCAAATAGCATCGTGAGAGGTGAGTGTGTTTATTGCATGACTGCTGAGTTACCGTCATAGAAATGTAGCTAATGACGATACTTGCTTTATTTTTATTCACAAACACTGTTATTTAGGTGTATAATTTGAATAGCGATAAAAATTCGCTTAATTGTTTCGCATTTAGTAAACATTGATGAAATAGTTATATTTTTACAACTGAGTGGCGGCTACACTGCGTTACTATACAGGGTAACGCAGTTGTTTTATTGGCAACGCAGTTGCTTTGACTGTACTTTTTTTAGTGATTAATATTATTGTAACAAAAATAGCAGTATATGACCTGGTTCTTTTAACAGAAATATTTTTATTTGTCAGATCCCTTAATTAATTTTTAAGATATTGATTTTTTTTTCGACCTATGTATATTTAAAAAAAAATATTTTGGTGTTATTCAGATATATTAATTTGAAGATATTTTTGTTATTAAGTTAATTCTTTATTTAGAAACAAATCTTCTTTAAAAAAGAAATAAGTGCTGTGAATGAACAACCACCGTGTTACTAACACTACCCGTGCGTTACTTTGTCCCCCAGTTTTTATTATCTTCTAATTATTAAAAATACTTTAACTCCATAGGTGCCTTGTTGTTCACCTTAACCGCTAACTTCTTACGCAAATTTATGTACATATTAATAAATGTATTAAGTTGCTTTTTTTGAAAAAGTGGAAGTTTTTGATTTAGGTTTTGGTAACGCAGTGCTCTTATTAAAAACACCTTAATGATCTGATTATTTTTAGAATTCAACTTAATGGGAGAATAAAATCAGTTCTATAGTTTAAAAGTGTCAGATAAGTGAGCTTAATTAAACATTCCTAAAAATAAAATATAAGGTTTTACTTGAGTAACGCAGTTGTTTTATTTGTCTACCACTTCTATTATAAATTGACATAAATAATATAATTATCTATAAAACTTCGCTGCAGCTATGAGTACACCGTAGAATACATTATAATGATCCTGCATAAGTAATAAAAACTAAGAATATGTTGTCTTTAAATAATTTATTTTTTTCTTAAAACACAAGTGGTTTTAGGCATTAAAAAGAATTTTGACTCATTAATAAAATTGTTTCGCTGCAATAGCATCATCATCAGTCAATCGCTTAATTTCAACTAAAGAAAAGAAAAAATCATATTTCCGAAGTGTACGAAGATCAGTTTCCAAAAAAAAAACAAACAAAAACAAAAAATCAAAAACAATGTGAAATAAAATAAAACAAAAATTAAAATTGAACAAAAGAAAGGCGATTAAAACAATAACAATAATCAATAGCATATACATAATAACGCAATTGCAATTAACGTTTACAAAACTTTAAATAAACTAGAGAAAAGTGGTCCGTTGTCTCTATTTAAGCAATGAGCTTTATTTAAAAAAATATGGATTGACTCCAATATATTTAATTTATAATAATGTTGCGCGTTTTCAATCAATTTAAAATCATCAAATGAAACTGAATGACCCTCGTTTATTGAATGTTCAGCAATTGCGCTTCTATGTGGTTCATTTTTGGATATACATTTAATATGTTCTTTAGCTCTTGAAAGAATTTCTAGCCGTGTTTGACCAATGTATACGCAATTGCATCCTTCTTTGATGCATTTAAAAGAATAAATTCCAGGACTTTCAAGTGGTGGAACAGCATCTTTTGTTGATTTTAACAAATTCGTTATTTTATATTTTTTGCTGGTCGGTACCAAAAAAAATGAAATAAATATTTAAAACATAATTGCAAATTGATACTAAGTGACGGTTGTTGTTGTCTGATGTTAAATAATCACCCCTATCATCGTAGTCGTTTTTCGTTTTTGACAACAGTCGATTTTTTCCTCGTCTAGTCTAGTCTAGTCGACAAAATTTGTACGACTGGTGACTATTACAATTTCAATGAAAAATTTAAGAAACGGAAAGATTGTAGTTCGATACCGACATTGGATAGTATTTTTTTTTTTTTTTTTTTAATATACATATATTGAATTTTAATATAATATATGTGTATTAGCTAGTTATTAAAGTTTCAAAAAATTTTTTTTTTTAAATTTAAAAAGAGTATCATTTGTAATACACTAGGGTAACTTTAGTGAGATGTGACGTGAACCGGGTCATGAACTTTCCAATATAATGGCCCTACGATCTGACCCACTCAAAAAATATACTTATACTCTTTTTACGAAGAACAACAGACACCAGTCTCTCAGGTTTCAGCGATCCAAATTACCCTAGATCAGGGGTT
Source organism: Meiosimyza platycephala (assembly GCA_963662105.1). Classification (NCBI taxonomy): domain Eukaryota; kingdom Metazoa; phylum Arthropoda; class Insecta; order Diptera; family Lauxaniidae; genus Meiosimyza; species Meiosimyza platycephala. Next base: position 61,236,781 of record OY759208.1, read on the forward strand.
CTTAAACTTATGTAGTCCGCGGACCCCTTATCGAGTTAAATTTCTTTGTGCGGACCCCATCCCAACTCTAGACATTTGAAGTCGTTCTAAGCTTAATTTCTGACTCAATAATGACAAAGACACTCAGGCTTGCCAACCGATGTCAAACTCAACCAGACATAAAATGTCCGGTTATCTGACGAGGTTAAGGAACAAAGAATTTTTATTTTGGTTTAATTTTTCCGGTCTTATTTTAAAGGTCTTTTCAACACTATGTATGTTATGTATGTCCAGTTTTTGAAGATCCAGAAGTTCAAAAGCATGCAGACACTACTTTAGAATAAATATTTAACCAATCGTGCGCATTTATAGAGGCAAACATTTTTTATTAGGATTTTCATGTAATAAAAATACAAAATGAATAAAATTGGGGCAATGTAACAGAATTAAAAAAGTTCCAAGTCAAAATATGTACATTAAACTCAGACTCTTGGTCAAAATAAAGCCTAGAAAATAATTTGTTTTTTTTATATCTTTTTTAATAAATAATATAATAATAATAAAGCTCAAAATGAAAATTATTTTTTTGGTGATTATTGGTCATTTTATAAGCGAAATTTGTTATACTTTCTTCTGTAAAAGTTTTTACTTAATGAGATGAATGATGTTGTTTTCTTGGAACCAAATCCACAATGTCGGGCTCTATATTCGGAAGTTTTATTCTCAGGTCTGCTTCTAAATTAAGCTGGTTTCTAAAATTTGATGTTACAGTAGGTAACGGATATAAGAAAGTCAAAAAATCCCGCAAATTTCTTTCTTATATCAGTTTTTTCTTATAGAAGTACCACGTATATAAGAAAAAAATTTTCTATATAAGTACTACTGATATAAGAAACTTTATTTCTTATATCCGAGTCGCACAAAAATCAGCAGTGAGTAATAAGTGCGTTCAGCAATTGCAATCGTTACACTTGTTCGTTCAATTTTGATCGAAGAATGATGACATAAAGAAGGCGCGTATTTTCAATTTTGACCAAAGAACGAAAACTACGATTTGAAAAAATTTCTTATAAGCGTTATTTTTTTCTTAAGATTTTTCATATTGGTGCTTGGAAAAAGCTTTCTTTTATGCGTTTTTTTCTTATAAGAAGTTTCTTATATAGATTGTTTTTTACCTCAAAACATTGGGAAAAAACGCGGTGCTTTCGAAAATGTTTCTTATAAGCGCTCCTTTCTTATATGAATTGTGCTTATATCCGTTACCTACTGTATATATAATAGTACCAAAAAGCCTGTTCACACAAATAAGGAGTGCGTCATAAGAAATATGTGCAAATGTTTTTGCTTATAACTTCTTTCATAAAAAAAAATTAAATTATTTTGATCAGGTTAGCTTAGAAAATCATGTCAAATACTATTTCATATCACTTTGCATTCTCATCTATTACTTTGCGAAGACATGAGCAGCAGAATAGAAATGCGTGAAAAAAATTAAAAATTTTTTTAAATAACCTGCAATATACTTTCAAGAGGATTGCAAGGGATGCTAAAGTTAACATAAATTCGGTATCTTGGGTAATGAAAATTTTTAAAACAGACGTTAGCATGAATAAAAAGCAGGAAACGCTCTGGAAAAAAGGTTGTGGTGACCGTAATAACGCAAAGAAGGTCGTAACCATGCTGAAGAAAACTTCAAACCTTTCAGGAAAAAAAATCGCTCAGCTAGCAGATTTCTCTGTATCATTTGTGCGAAAAATGAAAGGGGAGGCTAGGCTGAAGACCTACAAAGTTCAGAAAGTGCCAGATGGGAATGCTGAAAACAATTTCGAAGCAATAATACGAGCTCAAAAACTGAGAAAAGATTTTGTGTCCAAATTCGAATGTGGCATTATGGATGTCGAAACGTTCGTCCTTTCCGACATTTTTCAGTTTCCCAAAAAATTTAAAACACAAAATAAATAAAAAATTTCCCAGAAAATTTCTTGTTTGGTGAGCAATTTACAGTTGTGGTAAAAGAAGCCAAAATTTCGTGACCAGAGGCACAATGATCATCGAAATCTTCATCAGGGAATGCTACAGTAAAGCGGCTCTTGAGTGGTACCAGTAAAATAACATTACTTTTGTACCTAGAGAAGCGAACCCACCCAATCCACCAACTCCTACCAATCGAGAGATATTAGGTTCTAGTGAAGAGGCAATTAAAGGCAACAAAAGGGACATGTAAGGACACAACTCATTTTAGACGCAAGTGGTGCGCGTCAGGCCAAAAAATCCAAAAAAATACCATCAAAGCACTAATAAGAGGTGTCCCAGAGAAAGTAAAAAATTTTACGCTTCAAAATTAATATTTCTCTTTTTAATATTATTTTCTGCATTTGAATTAAATTTGCATTAAAAAAATATAATCTGTTTGAAAATTGAATCTGTGGTTATTGAGATATATTTATTTTTCAATGCACTCCTTACTTCGTACAAAACGGCATCAAGTTTTGGATGCCCTTATTTGCAAGTGCAGAGTAATCGGATTTTAGGAGTAACTAAAAGTTAGTTAGTTCAATTTTATTGAACTTTAGTTTCAATAGCAAGGGATAGCCACGAGTATATCTTGCTCTAATATCGATAATTGCTTAGCAATACTAAAGTCGAAGGGATCCCTGATCCACACACCGGTCTTGAAGCTCAAAAAAGAGGGTCAAAAATGGATCCAAAATCTGAAAGCACGTCCTTTTTCTACATAAAAAATACAATAAAAGCCCACAAAAATCAAAATCCTAGCTGCTCCTTCTTCACAGATACAAGCGTTTCTACATTTTTTACCTACTTTTAGCATTACCCAAGCCCAACGACGAGGACGACATGGTTATATGGCCTTTTACGCGCGCACGCATGCACGCACGCACGCACACACACACACACACACACACACGCGAGTACAATTATTCAGTATTTTTTAATAATAAAAGTAATGTTATAAGAGTGTAAATACGTTGGTTCTATATTCCTCCGCTAGGTGGCGATTTATCTTGCTCGCAAACCGCAATATAAGTTACGAGTTGAAGTCATATAAGCGGATGCCAAAAAATTTTAAATATTCTTAAATTTCTCTTATTTGCATGTGCTTATGAAAAGTTTTTCAATATGCATCCCGCAAATAAATGTTCTCATCAAGAAAACAGAACAAAGGTGTGTTGCCCCTGTGGTAAAAAAATAGTTTTTCAAAAAATTGATCCGAAAAAATTTCTCATTACTACCCATATAGAAAACCTTATAAAAAAATGCATTTCGGATGAATTTTATTCAAGTGATGAGAGATTCCCTTTGAGTATTTGTCGATCATGCTATTTAACATTGTTAGAAAAAGGTGTGTTTAAAAGACCTATGCCACCCTTACCGAATTATAAAGACATAATTTTGCCTAAAAATACTCGTTTGTTAATTAATAATTCTTGTCACTGCTACGTATGTTTTACTGCAAGAAAGACAAGTCATACTAAAGTTATAAAAGGAAGGCATAAGAAAAGAGATTTACAAATTATTATTGATGAATCTAACGGGCTGAATGGTTCTTTGACTATAAATAAAGAACCTAATGTTGTAAACAGAATAGGGTCGGAGTAGCGGAGTCAGAAATCCGCTGTCAAAAATTAGAACACACTTGATGCTATGAAATTGAACAGAACTGCGGCATACGACTGATAGCCTACCGACGGAGCTCCGTCGATTTAGATTTATTTCTATTTTCTCCGTCGGATCAGGGTTGTATTTCAGCTTGTGTCAATTTTTCTGTTTACGTTTTTACTTTTTTTGTCAACGCTGTTACTTGTGTTAGTTGCACATTTCATTCAAATTCTTTGCTGAAACTAAAATTTTGCAATTTAATTCACATTAATATTAATTTAAAGGTGAAAAAGCGTTAAATTAAAAATGGCATCAATAAGTTTACTTAATCCAAAGGCTGAATTTACCCGTGCCGCCCAAGCCTTGGAAATAACCAATTCGGCAGCGAAAGGGTTGCAAGATGTAATGAAAACCAACTTAGGATCAAAGGGTACCATGAAAATGTTGGTCTCCGGTGCTGGTGACATCAAAATCACCAAAGACGACAATGTGCTTTTGCACGAAATGCAAATTCAACATCTAACTGCTTCTATGATTGCTAGAGCCAGCACTGCTCAAGATGACTCAACTGGTGATGGCACAACGTGCACTGTGAATTGCTAAAACAAACTGATATCTTTCTGGCTGAAGGCTTACATCCACGTATAGTTACCGAAGGTTTCGAGAAGGCAAAGGAAAAGGCTTTAGCAGTTTTAGATACTGTGAAAATTCCGATTGAGATTAGTAAAAAGAATTTTTACTGACGTCGCTAACAAAAGTTTAAAAACAAAAGTTTTAAATACGTAAATAGATTATTATAACTAGAATTAAAAATTTTTCTTATTACATGTTTTCATCAAGATGTACCGAAGAGAACCAATTCACCATTTACCCTTGGGTTCATCAATATGTAAAACATCCACCAAAAGGAAACAATTAGATAATAGCTGGTGATTTCTTAGAGGTAATATCTAACAAATAGTTTATCAATTTCTGTAATTAATGTGTTTTCTGTTTTTGTAAACCCAATTCATTTGACTGTGTAGCTACTTGTTTTTTTTATAGATTGTGCGAATAATATCGCTGGATTTATTGAAACAATTTACCAGTATGTGAAGTGTTCTTTTTCTTCAACACAATTAATTTAACTTCAATTATTTATAGAATTTTGGTACCTGGTGGTATTTGGGTTAATCTTGGCCCATTACTATACCATTTTAGCGATATTCAGGGCGAAAACAGCGTAGAGCCCACGCATGAAGATCTTATGGAAATTGTTAAAGTTGTTGGCTTTAAAATAATACGCAGCGAAACTGGACGACGTACAAAATACGCACAGAATCCGCGGTCAATGCTGAAGAGTGAATACGAGAGTTTATTCTGGGTGTGTCAGAAACCAAAAAATGAAATCCAAAAAGAAATGTATGTGGACGATTGTAACGATAATGAAATTACTTACTTACTTACTTGGGTGGCCATAACAACCCGTTACCGGGTTACGGCCGACCTCAAAAGCTCTCTCCAGGCGCCTCTGCTTCGCGCGCGCCTTCTCCAATCAGGCACACCAAGCGTGGATAGGGTTTCTTCGGCTTGGTCTTTCCATCGGAGGCATGGTCTTCCTCTCCGTCGTCGCCCAGCGGCTTCCGCATCAAACACCTTTTTCGCCGGAGCTTCTTCGTCCATACGCACAACATGTCCCAGCCAGCGCAGACGTAGGATAGTGATGCGCTTGACTATGTCGATGTCATTGTAGAGCTCGTACAGTTCATGGTTCATTCGAATACGGTAGTCGTCGCCGACGCGAACAGGACCGAAGATTTTGCGAAGAATTTTTCTCTCAAACACCCCAAGTGTGGCTGCATCGGTCTGCGACACAACCCATGCTTCTGCACCGTAGAGTAGCACGGGTAAGATGAGCGTCTTGTAGAGTGTCAGTTTTGTCGGGCGAGAGAGGTCTCTACTACTCAATTGCTTACTGAGACCGTAGTAACACCTATTAGCAAGAGTGAGTCTTCGCTTTATCTCCAAGCTGATATCGTTTTGAGTATTCACGGCGGTGCCAAGGTAGGTGAATTCCTTGACAACTTCGAAAGTATAGCTGTTCGCAGCAATGTTGGATCCAATGCGCCGCGTCTCCCTGCTTGTGGACAGCATATACTTTGTTTTGCCCTCGTTCACCGTCAAACCCACCTTCGCTGATTCTTTTTCCATAGCAGAAAATGCAGCAGTAACATCTCGCTTACAACGTCCAATGATATCAATATCATCGGCATATGCAAGGAGCTGGACACTTTTGTAGAAAATAGTGCCATTACGATGAACACTGGCTTTTCGCAACACCCCTTCTATCAAAAAGTTGAAGAGGTTGCAGGATAGTGGATCGCCTTGTCTGAAACCTCGTTCGGTATCAAATGGTTCGGAGAGGTCCGTTCCTACCCTGACGGAGCTGGATGTGTTGCTCAACGTCATTCTGCAAAGCCGCACTAGCTTCGCAGGTATACCGAACTCAGACATGGTGGCATACAGGCAATCCCGTATCGGGCTATCGAAAGCAGCCTTAAAATCGATAAAAAGATGATGGGTATCGATCTGTTTTTCGTGGGTTTTTTCCAGGATTTGACGTAGTGTGAAGATCTGGTCTATGGTGGACTTACCAGGTCTAAAGCCGCACTGATAAGGCCCAATCAGTGTGTTGGCGAACGGCTTAAGTCTTTCACACAGTACGGTCGACAGGACCTTGTATGAGATGGCAAGAAGACTGATTCCCCGGTAGTTTGCGCAAATTGTAGGGTCACCTTTCTTCAGTATAGGACAAAGGACACTGAGATTCCAATCGTCGGGTATGCTTTCTGCTAGCCATATTTTGCAGATGAGTTGATGCATGCACCCTATCAGCTCATCGCCACCGGTCTTGAACAATTCAGCAGGCAGGCCGTCAGCACCGGCCGCTTTGTTGTTCTTAAGTCGCTGTATCGCAACTCGTACCGCGTCATGGCTAGGTGGTGGTACGTCCACACCATCGTCGTTGATTGGTGGCATCTGGTTAGTTTCTCCAAAGGCGGGATTGGTGGAGTCATCGCCAGCAAGCAGCTTGGAAAAGTGTTCCCTCCATAATCTCAGTGTACCTTGCGTATCCGTAACCAGATTTCCGTGTTCATCTTTACAGGTAGATGCTCCGGGCTTGAAACCTTGGGTCAGACGCTTGACTTGTTGGTAAAATTTTCGAGCATCATTCCTGCCTCGTAGCACTTCGAGTTTCTCACGCTCACGCCTTTCCTGCTCTCGTTTCTTGCGTCTGAAAAGGCGCCTCTCTTCCTTTCTCTTTTCCCGGTAGTTTTCGCGTACGGCTCGCGTTGCGGCTGACTGCAGTGTTCTTTTGTATGCTGCGTTTTTCACTGCAGTAGCTTCGCGACACTCCTGGTCATACCATTGATTTCGCGGAGGTGGGCGTCGGAAACCAATTACTTCCTCAGCGGCAGAGCGCATGGAGCGGGAAATATGCGCCCAAAGTCCACCGGCATCATCGGGTAGAGAGTCAGGTTGAAGGAGCAGTTCTGAGAGGTGAGCGGAATAGGCTTCGGCCGTCCGATGTGATTGCAGTTTAGCGACGTCCAGCTTTCGTTGCATACCAGAGCGTACATCCTTTGCATTGCACAGCCGCATGCGTATCTTGGCTGCAACAAGATAGTGATCGGAGTCAATATTGACTCCACGGAACGTACGAACGTCTAGCACGCTGGAAGCATGCCTTCCGTCGATCACAACATGATCGATTTGGTTTTGTGTTTTCTGATCAGGGGACAGCCAAGTGGCCTTGTGGATGTCGAGGTGTTGAAATCTGGTGCTACTTACTACCATGTTTCGCGCCGCGGCGAAGTCAATCAGCCGTAGACCGTTGTTTGAGGTGGTCTCATGGAGGCTGAACTGACCGACAGTGGGGCCAAATATACCTTCTCTTCCGACCTTTCCGTTGAAATCCCCGAGTACAATCTTAACATCGTGGGCCGGGCAGCGGTCATATACTTCCTCGAGTCTCGCGTAGAAGGCATCTTTGACAACATCGTCCTTTTCCTCCGTCGGGGCGTGCGCGCAAATCAAGCTGATGTTAAAGAATCGAGCTTTGACGCGGATCGTAGCCAACCTTTCGTTCACAGGTGTAAACCTGGAGATATGGTGGCGAAGTCTCTTGCTTACAACGAATCCGCATCCTAATTCGCGCCTCTCCGCATGGCAGCTGTAGTAGATATCGCAACTTGTTTGGTTAGAGCAACCTTGTCCTATCCATCTTATTTCCTGGATGGCGGTGATATCAGCCTTAATTTTTTTGAGGGCATCCGCCAATTCGATAGAGGCACCTTCCCTATTGAGGGTCCGGATATTCCAGGTGCATATCCTTAAATCATAGTCCTTTTTTCGTTTGCAGTGGTCGTCAACATTGAGGGGTTCTTTATCCGAGGCTTTTTTAGTTTTCATTGGATTCTTTTTTTTACGTGGCGGGTACCAAACCCTGCGCACAACCCATTTTACTTCCAGGGAGGACGCGCTGCACACATTCGCTCACTATCTCAGCGGATGCAGAGATAGCTACCCAGATGGAGCCAGCGGGGAGGCTGTGTGTCAACTTGCTAATGGTTGGCTCAGAGATCGCTCTGGCAATCCCCAGGTGGAAAGCAGTCAGAAACTTTACTCTGATCAACCAAAAGCCAATCCGATAATGAAATTAGTGATTTCAATAATGTGTCATAAGCTACGAAGTATTTTTAAAGAGTGACGACTAAAGTTTAAAAAACAACAATTGAACTGAATTGAAAATTTTTAAGTTTTCTTTTACTTAGCATGTGCAGTTTTTATTTTTTTTTTTATTTTGCAGTGTAACGCAATATGATTTCTTTTTTTTTTTGTTATACTTTAAATAGTTTTTTAAATGCACTGCTTTCAAGAGGTATGAATTTTTAACGACTTAACTGAGAAGTTTTTACATTACATAAATTTATTTTGTAAAATTCTCGGAAATATAAGATGTAACATTTTGGTTAAAAAAAATACAATTGAAACTTAGTTTTAACCTAGATGTGCTGTTCACTAGCAAAAAAAATAAACATATGAATTAGTAAACATAGTTATATTTTTATAAAATATTTCTACTAGTATGTACATATAAAACATTTTGTTAACTAATTTAAATAAAAATAATTTAAACTAAATTCTTATTTACTTCTTATTGACCGCAATTTGAGTTAAGAAATTGTACAAACAGTTGTGGTACTTTACCCAAACTGCTCGTTGTAGCATGATTCAATATGCTGTAGTTTAAAAATTGTACCTTTTGCCGGTATTGGATCAAGAATGTCAATTTTTCGTACTGCTAGAACATCAGCCACAATCTCTTGCGTAAGATGATCCAATTCGAAAAGGTAATTAGTTGAACTAAGGGGGGGGGGGCTGCACGTCAAAAATAAAATTATATTGCTAACTTACATTTTGAGTACTTAGATTTGGCGGCAATGGAGTTGTCTAACACTGCTTGTTCGGGCTCGCTAGTTAAATCAGCTGATTCCAATGTAGAGCGTTTCTGATTCAACTCCCAAGCTCGTTCTTCTTGAATGCCAAAAAAAAGTGTACATTGTGTGCAGGTATCATAAACAATTTCTTTAACCGTGGACACTCCCAACTTGTGTGACCACGCAAGATATTGTGGACTGCATCCTTGCGATAAGTACCTGAAATGAGACACATTTATATTTTGCCATATTATTGCATTTATGACCAAAATTACTTACATTAATGTCAGTGCTAAATGACTCTCTGGGCTTATTAGCGCTCTTCTCGAAAAGCGTTGAAGCCTTTCTTGAATCAAGGACAAAAGTGTGTAGAATTTGGGACCGCTCATCCTAGTGGCCTTAAAAAGTGTTCCCCGTCCTTCATTTTGAGTTCAAGAAAGCACGTTTCGTAAAACCCCAACTCGTTCCTGGTTAAATTAACAGGACGCACCCACAACCTCCTTTTTATGCGCTTACATGCCTCAACATACGTTGTACATAGCGTCCATTACAGCTAAAATTTTTATTACACGCATTATTGCTTGCATATTGGTATTCATTTTTTTTTTTTTAAACAATAATTCTAACTCAAAAAATCACCAAAAAATGTTTCACTTTGCCACAGTAAAAATATTTCAATTCAAAAATTTTTTAAATGTAAACAAAATGTCAGTTGAATTTTCCGTTCCGCCGCAATTGTGTTTATTCAAATGACTTTCCGACGGACTTTCATTTTTGACAGCGGATTTCTGACTCCGCTACTCCGACTCCGACCCAATTCTGTTTACAACATAAGTCACCTGCAGATGCAGAATGTTTGAAATCTAAAGAGACTGTCAAAATATGTACAACATGTTTTCAAGAAGTCGGTAGAGGTGTAAATCATCCTTGTAAAAATATCGCGGCTAATGTAAAGTCGATTATCGCAAAGCTTCCACAAAAACGACAGCTACAAGTTGCTTCAAATATTTTGCAAAATAACTGTAGTTCTGCTGAGACTACACAAAATGTTGAGCTCACTCTACCAACTAGTGGTCGTCAAACTAGAGTCATTGTAAATCCAGCGAAAAAAAGATTAGTAACATTTAGTGAAGAGTCTTTAGATAATTTTCGCGTCAATATGGGTGCTTCTAATAAAGAAATGAGAAAGATAACAGATGTAACGTTAGAAGAAAATCTATTCCAATCAATTACGTGAAACACATGTCAGATCAATCTAAAATTTTAGAGGATGTCTACAAGGGTGAAATACATGAATTTGAATGTGAGAAAGAAAAAGACAAAAAAGAAACAGATAAAGAAAAAGAAAAAAAGAACAAGAAAAAAGAAATGAATATGCAGAAGAGACCTTTGGTGTATGCTGATGCTGAAGAGTTGCTAGATGCCATTATTGAAAAAAGGGATTTTAAAGGAAATATCTTGATTAAAGTAATGGCTGATGGTGGTCAAGGTTTTTTTAAGATAACTATGAGTGTGTTTCCAGAAGATTATATATCTTAATCAAACGAAGACGAAACAGATGAATATGAAATGAATGATTCAAACGAATCTATTGAGATGAAAAAAAGAAGCACTTATTCTGAGGGTGGGAGTATAAGTAAAAAAGCGGTACTAACTAGTGTACATAGATTATTATTGTTGGCTATTGTTCCTAAAATCAAGGAATCTTATGATAATGTAAAGTTGCTGTTTGAACTCACAAAATTAAATAATATTCCATTCAAATTTTGTTCGGATTTCAAACTTTTACTCATAATAAATGGGCAACAAACTGCCACATCTACATTCCCGTGCCCATACTGTTTCATTCCAATGAATTATTTGAAAGGTAATGTTGACAATATTGAAAAAAATTGCGCAAGCACAAGTGCAGTTGACAATGACATTCTTGACGATCCCTTAAAATTAAAAACGTATGGAAATTTTCGAAATGACTATGAAAAATTTTGCTCAACAGGTAAAAAAAAAAGCTCGCTAAAGAATGCCATAGTACTATTAATCTTCCTCTTTTTGAAGAAGCCGATGAAACATTTGTTTTAGAAAAATGCGTTCTTCCCGAACTTCACCTTTTACAAGGAGTTGTAAATCATTTATTTTGGGATGGATTAGTTCCCCTTTTGGGTGAAGAAATAGCATTAATTTGGCCAAAAAAGTTAAAAGTGATCGCAAAAAATTATCATGGGAACTGTTTTGAAGGCAACGCCTGTAGAAAAATGTTGAAAGAAGCTGATGCACTAAATGACCCTAAAATTTATGAAAATGTAGGATTGTTTAAAATTTTGCCTTACGTATCATCTTTTAAAGCTATAAATAAAATAGTGCATTTCACGTCGAATAAAGTTGGACCTTCATTGGAGTGCCATTTAACTGAGTTTCATAATGATATAAAAAGTATTGAAAATGTTTCTCAGACATTAAAAATGCATATCGTTCTTGAACATGTTAAGCAAAGCTTGCAGTTCATTGATGGCAATAATGGATTGGGTTTATGGTCTGAGCAAAGTGGCGAGTCAGTTCATCGCGAGTTTTTGAAAACATGGAAGCGCCATAGTATTAACCTGATAGAGGACGAATCATATTTGGCAAGACTTCTCAAAGCAGTTACAGAGTTTTCATCACTAAACATATAATTCTGATATGTAGCCAGTTTTTCAGAAAAAAACTGAATAATTGTGTGCGCGCGCGTATGTGTGAGTGTGTGTGTGCGTGTATGTGTGTGTGTGCGTGTGTGTGTATGTGTGTGTGTGTCGTTGGCCTTGGCCTTATCACCATTTTGACGAAAATGACGTCAGCTTTCTTTTTTGTGCTAAGAAGACCACTAGTTTCATTCAGAAAAAAAATTATTACCAAAAATTAAAAAATATTAAATTTTTTCGGTTTTCTTTAAATAGTTTTTTAAAGTTATTTTGGTGAAAAAATAAATTTTTTGACTTTATAAAGTGTCACTTCGATAGGAAATTTTATTCCCTACAAAAAATCTGGTAATCACTTTGTACCAACATTGTATAGCTTCTGAGTTATAATTAAAAAAATAAAAATGGGACAAATATGCACCGTTCTCAAAAGTCCAAGCTTAAATTTAATAGTACTTTTGGATTTATCTTTTATAGGGTACAATTGAACATATAAGACAATACAATATCTTTAACGACTCAGTTCGTTATTTAAATATATAGGCATTAGGCTATATACGGTAGTGCATGAAAATATGGAAATTATCTATTTTCATTGATTTTGGAATAGCACCCACAGTTTTTGTCCGACTTGGACCAAATTACACTTAAAATATTTACAAAAGAATAGTCTTTCATTTTAAACCTTAAAAAAAATTTAAGCTATTTTTTTTGTATTCAAACGAAGCAATTGAAATTTTGTGGCTTTTAAAAAAGACCAAAAAAGTTACTTTTTTTGAACTTTGATCGCTTGTAACTCCGAAAAATCTTATTCGATTTACTCAAACAGCATATCATTAGAAAGAAAACAAAAATATCAATGCAATGGTGCACATTATATTTGAGTAGAAAAGAACTGGATGGAGATATGGGCAAATAAATGAAAAAAGTGCCAAAAAACGGGTTTTTTGGGGATATCTCAAAAACGGTTCTTAAAAAAAAAAATGGTTGGCAGTTTTGGATTCTACTCCTCAAAATATATCGTAAAAGTTTTATGAGAAACCAGATCTCGAGATGAAGCCCAAATTTGTAAACTAGTGTTATTTGTATGTTATGATTAGTTTTGCGTTCGTCTCCTAGCGGCATTCGTCGTTCAAATTATAGTAATCTTATTATTGTTCACACGGTAAAAAAGAGTTTCCGTAGGCATTGAACTACCCCAAGAAAAACGCAAAAGAAAAGTTCCAAGAAGTTGGATGATTCGAATTAAATGCTGAAGATTGTTTCTAAAACCGCGAACAAAAATTCAGAAGTTAATAATGTAAAATTATTGATAATATTATGAATTGTTTGAAAGACGGGTTTGACACAAAATTTTAAATTTTCTTAGTCCGGCGGAAAGTTTGCTTTTTGGAAATCACAAATTTCAAAAAGAAGTAATCATGTTTTTGGTTCAGATATTGACAAAGATCAACTAGTTTTACATAGAAACATGCTCTTAGAAAAATTTTGTAAAGTTTCGAACAATAAATTATGATTTTAATTGTGAATTGTGTACTGTTCATGTGTTTTCATCATGTACTTTTACATTTTCATAATTTTTGATGATTATGGTTCTCCACCCCTCCGCCACCCATGAAATAACACTTGAAAAAATTTTGAAAGTTGTTCCTCCCCAATATTTTTTGGAAGTCTCCACCTCTGGTCCCTTCTGTTCCTCAGCACTTCACTTCTAGCTATGGAACAGCAGACACCTTTACAACCAAATAACAACCTAAAAATATTGATTTCCAATCTTACCCAGAGTTTGTCTCGATTCATGCTAGCAGTGCGAAATTTTCTTGATAGAATAGTTCAAATGAAAACCCAACTATTGACGGTTCTTTTGACAAAAGTGAAAAATACATTTCTTTTGAAATTATTAGAAAATGTTAAATAAAGAATATCTTAAATAGACGCATTTTTTTATAATCGAAATTTAAATGAAAGGGTTTGGAGTGCAGAGTGCAGAGTGGACTTGGTATTTTAGAATCGTCCGAAATTTTTTTCACAGCTCATATACATAAAATTACTTGAGCCATGTTTTTTGATTTTGCTGAAAATATCCACATATGTATTTTTGATAATTGGCTGGATTTTGTCAAATCTAGTCATACTTGAAGTCTATTATCTCCAGTTCTACTGATCCGATCAATGTCGTTAGCTTTTGCAGTGAAATAAAAAAAATTTATATTGTCAAAAAATGAAAAATAATGACAATTTAATTGTCTAAATAGTTTTAACATGATGTCCCACCAACTAGAATAAATTTGAAAAAATAACATTTTATTTCTTATTCTTTTATCTACAAAACCCATTTTATAAAAAAGTGAAGTCTCTGCTAGATCGGAAATTATTAAATATTTTCGAGCGCAAGTTATGAATTCCAGAAGGAATTTAAGTGTGCAGCGTGCGACGAGTCAAAACAAAGGAACAAGTATCTAACACTCGTTATTAAATGCTTTTATACATTATATTTCCCATAATAAAATGTTATTTCGAAAATATCGGTGAAATATAGTATGCAGAATGCAAGCAGGATTTGCAGAAAGTAATTTGGAATGTTGCTGTTGTTATTTACTTTGAAAATAGTACCGTAGAGTAGCTTGGCAATGATGAAAAAAAAAATTTACATTTTCATTTTGGGGAAAAAAAATCTCCTGACCTCAAATGTGGGTTAACAGGCATTAAACTCATGTCAATTCTTTACCATATTAATACAAATCCACAGTAAAATTTTAAGCGAAAAAAAAAATTGGGGTTTTAGAGAAAATCTTGTTGCCTTGTTTTTTTTTCATAAAAAGCGCTATGACTCCGCCAATTTTCAACAATTTTCAAAATTTCTTAAAGATTCTGGCAGAAAATCAGAAGTTCTATTAGAATCAAAAGACAAAAGTTAATTATTTTGATTTGGATGAAAATGCGACTATTTAGAAACAATTTTCAACGATTTTTCGAGCTCTGACACTAAAACTTTAAATAGGCATAACTTCGTAAAAAATAATTTTCAGTCAAATCGGAGAACGGTATATTTCCTTAATTACTTTGAAAAACAACATATTTAATCGGCAACCAATTCCGTAATTTGAAGTCACTCCGACTGCATGGTTTGAGATGGATTTGGTATTTTATTTATTTATTTATTTATTCATAAGAATAAGAAAATAAATAATAAATATGTTAGCTTAAAATAATAGTATAATTAATACTTATAGAGTAAATAACTTAAATTTATATATTATTTTAGAAATCAAAAACTGCACGTTCAAAGCACCTTGGGTTACGTTGGCATTTAATAGTAATGGGAAGAGAGTTTGACAACACTAGTAAAAAACATTCTAGAGGACGTAACGTAATTGAAATTGGGTAAGGCTAGGTTGTTTGTTCTAAGTGATTGCGTAAAATGGAGCTTACTATAGACTCTAGATCTCTAGTATAGAGATATAAGGGACTATTAGTGTAAATAAGTTCATGGAGAAAAATTAAATTGCGCAAATTAAAAAAGACGTTGATGGAACTGCCAAGTATTTTTATAGAGAATAGAGAGATGAGATCAAACTTGTGTTTTGAAAAAACATATCTGGCTGAATTATTTACAGCTAATTGCAATTTTCTGTAAGATACAGAGTCTTAACTACCATACACAAGCTCACTAAATGAGATAAGAGGAACTATAAAAGTTTTAACAAGACTCAACTTCATTTCCTGAGGAACAAAATTAGCAGCTAACCACAACTTTCTTAGAACATAGTATATTTTACTCACGGTATAGTTAACATGACTTGAACAGTCGAAACTAGAATTAATTTTAAAACCGAGGCAGGTAACTGTACTTTCAAAGTTTATTTTTGTGTTGTTCAAAAGTAAATGTGGGAAAAGATCTTCATGTTGAGGTGAGTAAGAGATAGCTATGGACTTAGTTTTACTTGCATTTAAAATTAAATTATTCTGGTTTGCTCACTGAGATATTGCTTTAAGGTCTTCATTGATTCGGAAAAACAAATCTTCTATTAGACCAATTGGACGTGATAGGCAAACTTGAGCATCATCTGCATACAGGTGAATCGAAACGTTTTTACAACAAAAAACTATGTCGTTTATGAAAATACTGAAAAGAATGGGACCAAGAATTGAGCCTTGCGGCACACCACAGTAAAGTCTCTTCAATTCAGAATGTCGATTTTCACTTTTCATCTTTTCCCAGCGGTTGTTCAAATAACTTTCAAGAAGCTTTAAAGCTTTGTTGTGGTCAACGGTATCAAAAGCCTTAAAGAAATCTAACAAAGTTAAAACTGTCATGTCACATCTGTCAAAAGCAGGCCTTCTATCCTCCATAACTTTTGGCATTGCGGTAGCGCAACTGTAGTTAGCTCTATATCAGGATTGATTAATAGTCAGTAGCAGGCCCGTGCGCAGAAATCATCCAAGGGGGGCGGGTTTACTTGGATATTTCATGTAAGTATATGAAGTTTGCAAAAAAATTGTTTAATAAATATATTATATGTATATACATATATGCTTATATGTGTATAGTATATACATTAGACTGTGTCATTTCAAAGTTTTGGAGTTGGATTTTATTTTTTTTTTGCCTATATTTTAGCTTGAGGAATAAAAATAGTTGTCGCAATATTTGAGCTTCCTATCACAAACCTGTAAACGGCGCGGACAGAGTTTATGTCCGATTTCGTTGAAATTTGACGAATAAAGCGACTTGCTAAAACGTAGAGAAAGTCGGCTTTAGGTGCGAAAATATAGGGTTTTAGGTATTTTATTTGTATGGGAGATGCCACCCACTGTTGTCAAACTACATCCACATTTTTCATCTAGCTGAAAATGTGGCCAAAATACACCCAAATGGGAGTTTTTTTTTTTTTAAATTTGTGGGCATTTTAGCCTATGTTTTAGCATTAAATCCGAAGGGAACACTCCCAAAATTTCAGCTATCTAGATCATACCTGTGGCTGGCGCATTCAGTTTGTTTCCAATTTAATTGACGACTTTTTACTAAAAAATTACCATAGGTGCCAAGATATAGCGTTTTAAGTATTTTAGTTGTATGGGAGGTGTTACACCCTAATTTCAAACCACGCCCACATTTTTCGAGTGGCTGAAAGTGAGCAATTTACATCTCAATACCAAATTTGAAGCTAATAGCTTCCATAGGTTCCGAGATAGCGTTTAAGCGATTTTGATATATTAGAGCGTTTTGAGTGATTTTGTTATATTAGAGCTACCACGCCCCTTAATTAAATCCCGCTCACGTTTGCAGGGTGTTAAGCGAAGACAGTACAGATACAAGTACGAATTTCGAAACTGTAGCTGCTATAAGTACCAAGATATAGCGCTTTAGGTGCTTTATTTGTAAGGGAAGTGCCCACCCTGTTTTCAAACCACGCCCACATTCTTCGAGTGGCTAAGTACAAACTAAATACTTCCATATATTAAATTTTAAGCTTGTAGTTGCCATAGGTACCAAGATATAGCACTTTAAGTGGTTTTGTTGTACGAGAGGTGCCACACCCCGTTTTTGAAACCCGCCCACAGTTTACAAAGTGCTTCGTAAAGAGAAATGAAAATCATTTCTCACCGAAAGTTTTCTTTTGGATATTGTTTGTTATTCCAAAAGAAACATTTTCGCGTGAAAATGAAAATCATTTAACGTAGAGATTTTTTTTATCTCAATTTTAAAAAAAAATTAACTTTTTTTTACGTTTTTAGATACTTTTTTGATAAAAAAAAGTTAGGTAAATAATCATATATATATATATAAGAAAATTAAAATATAATTTACATAATTAATAATGATTAGGAGACCCTTTTTGTTTCATAAATGATGAGAATCGATTTGGCATGCTGCCTACCCGGCGTGCACATTGGTCTGGAGTAATTTTATGCCAATTATCTTGATTAACTTGCCACAAGCTGCTGCCCGTATGATTATGCCTCATAAGTTCTCTATAGAATTTAAGTCGGAACTTTGAGGTGGCCACTTCAGAATCTTGGTGGATTGTGTGTCGAGCCAAGATTTGACAAGTGGAGATTAATGTTTTGGACCATTATCAAGCTGGAAAATCCATCGAAACGTAAAAAAAAGTTAATTTTTTTTTTAAATTGAGGAAAAAAAAATCTCTACGTTAAATGATTTTCATTTTCACGCGAAAATTTTTTTCTGAAAGTTAACCTACATTTCATTTGATTTTACCAGCATCAAGGGACAATAGACACTTATAAGAACACTTGAGATGAAACTCGCTACCTCTAGTTCTTAATAGAATTGGCTAAAATTTTACAGAAGTTTACGGGTTATGGAACCGTTTAAGACTAGGAGACGTAAACATTTCAAACAATCGATTTACCAGGTGCATAACTAAGTAATGTCGCTTTTTCTTTAAAAAAAAAACACGTTTATTTCAAGAGTTAAAGGAAGGATCGTTTATTCAAAATATGCTCCCTCGCTTTTAACATATTTTTTCCATCTTTCAGGCAATTTGTGAATTTCACGCCAGTAGAATTCCTTGGGTTTTTCGGAAAACCAGTTATCAAGCCAAATTTTCACATTTTCGTAGGAATCGAAGCGCTGCTCAGCGAGTGCGTGTCCCATTGATGCAAACAAGTGTTAATCGGACGGGGCCAGGTCTGGTGAGAAGGCCGCATGCGCGAACACTTCCGAATAAAGTGCTTCCAACGTATCGCGAACCGGTCTTGCCGTATATGATGGAGCGTTGTCATCTAGGAAAATGACTTTGTGTTGCCTTTTTTGATATTGTGGCCGTTCTTTTTACAGCGCACAGTACAAATCGGTCAATTGTTGTTGGTAGCGTGCCGTATTAGCCGTTTCACTGGGTTTTAAAAGGTTATAATATACAACGCCCTCTTGGTTCCAACCAAACACAGAGCATCGTCTTCCTGCCGAAGCGAATCGGCCGAGAAGTCGATGTTGACCGTTTTCCAGGGTCTACCCAGGATCTCTTGCGCTTGGGATTCTCGAAAAAGATCCTTTTTTCATCGCCAGTGACAATTCGAGCAAAATATCACATGTGTTTAGGCGCCTTTCCATCTGCCTCTCGTTCGAGTCATGTGGTACGTAAACGTTTGGAAACGGCAGACTGGCTCACATTCAACTGCTCTGCGAGTTTTTTTTGCGTTTGGGAATCGTCTTCGTCCAATAACGATTGCATTTCGGCGTCTTCGTACCTTTTCGGAGCTCCAGAGCGTTCTTTGTCCTTGACATCGAAATCACCACTTTTGAACCTCTGAAACCATCTTTCACACGTTTTAACAGTTGCCACTTGTTCACCGAAGGCCTCAACAAGCATTCGGTGCGATTCCGCGGCTGTTTTCTTCAAATGAAAACACAGAATTAACATTGTCCGCGATTGCTCTTTATTCGGCACGAAATTCGACATGTTGACTGCGCTGAGATAACACGATAATGACGCTAGATAGGCGTGAAACTTTGGTGGTATGATAGTTAAGGTTGACGCTTCACACTGTCAAAGTTTCATGACATTCGATATGTAATATTCACGTCTTTATTTATTAAGCTTCAATTACAGACTAGTTTTACAGATTATTAACAACTACGCTATGCTTACATATATTGTAGAATATCATGTACCGTAATCATGAGGGAGAGAGAGATCCGGTAAATACTTAGTACATAGATAATGTCATATATTACATCTCCCCCTTTCAGATTGTATACAGTTATATTTTACAATGTGTTAAACTTTTTAATGTTTGCTTCACTTATGATAGCTATGATTCTTATCTACTCTACTCCATCTTTCGTAAAAAAAAATTCAATTTTTTATTCTTATAAGTGGTACATAAAAATAAATAATAAATGAATTCATAAGTATAGTATATCATAGATCTTTAATTTCATTTACTTAATTTCTAATAACATGATTTTTTAATGAAAAACAATACATACATATTTGCTTGCAATGTAATATGTATAAATAGTAATCATAAAATAATACATTCATATATATATATTGTTTATTTTCTGGGACGCAAAAAATATGAATTTCGTCTAACTTCAGAGTTATTTTCTCGTGATACCCAGTATGATCGTGGAATCCAATGCTTTGCCTTGATTGTGCCCTTTTCCCAAAAATTATTGTTCTGATTTTTTATCCAAAATTTTTGGTCCTCTTTAAATGAACTTCGCTCTTTTTTGTTTCTATTGTAATATTTTTGATTCCTTTCGTTATTTTTTTGAATACAGTTTTGCATGGATTTATTATTTTCTATTTCTAGTAACACTGTTTTCGTTGGTATTAATGTTCTTTGCTTTCGTCCAATTAACACTTCTACAGGGCTTTTTTCACTCCCTTTAATTGGCGTGTTTCTAAACTCGAGTAAAGATAACCACAACTCCTGTCCACTTTCTTTACTCTTAGTGAGTAACATTTTTGCTGTTTGAACCGACCTTTCCGCGAGACCATTTGCCTGAGCATAATAAGGACTAGTTGTAATTATCTCAATATCGTATTTTAAACAGAATTTTCTAAACGCAAATGATCCGAAAGGCATATTATCGGCAATTATTTTACGAGGTATTCCATGCGTAGAAAATAAATTTTTTAATTTTAATATAACCTCATTGCTGGTTTTATTCCTTATTGGTAAAATATCTATATATTTAGAAAAATAATCGGTTACAACCAAATAACTTTTGCCAGAAAGATCGAAAATATCTATACCTATTTTATTAAATGGTATTGGTGTAATTTCATGTGCAATATATGGTTCTTTCACGTTTGAGTTTCTATATTTTTGACAAATCTCACACTTGCTTATTTTATTTTCTATATGGTCACCCATGTCTGGCCAATAAACTAATGACCGTGCTCTAGTTTTAGTCTTCTCAATGCCCAAATGAGCCCTATGTAACAGTTCCAAAATATCTTTACTCATGCTTTGTGGGACTATAATTTTCTCATTTAAAAATATTAACCCTTCTCCTAATGTAATGCTATTTCGCATCTTCCAAAATACTTTTATATTATCTCTCAAATCTTTTTTTTTGGTTTGGCCATCCTTCTAATAATACCCTTTTCAAATCTTTAAGACTTGGATCCTTTTTAGTCTCTTCAATAAATTTAAGTTTTCTCTCTGGTCCAACATTAAGAGAATGAACCACCAGATCCAGGTCAGAAATTTCAGGTGGCTCTAAGTTTTTACTACAATTTCGCGATAGTAAGTCTGCTACATGCAAGTCTTTCCCTGGAGAATGTTTTACATTCAAGATATATTTCGACAATCTTAGCCGCATTCGCTGTAACCTGCTGTTTGGTATGCTCCCTATATCTTTTTTAAAAATTGCTAATAGTGGCTTGTGGTCAGTGACTACTTGAATACTTCTACCGTATATAAACATATGAAACTTCTGACAAGCAAACACTATGGCCACAAGCTCCTTCTCAATTTGAGAATAACGCTGCTGTTTCGGAGAGACTTCTTGATGCAAAAAAAACTGGCTTTGATTCTTGCATAAGACACGCGCCTAAACCATGTTTTGATGCATCAGCTTGAATTGTTACATCCTTCCTTTGGTCATAAGTTTGGAGAATAGTAGCGTCTGATATTTCTTTTTTAATTTTCTCTAAGCACTGCATGTGGGCTGTTTCCCACTTAAAAACAACTGATTTCCGTAACAAGTTTCTCAATGGCTGTGACAGTTCTGCAAGATTAGGAACAAAATTATGAATGTAGTTCACCATCCCCAGAACCGACTGAAGTTCCTTTTTAGTTTTGGGTGGCTCAATGCTAGAGATTGCTTTAATTCGATCAGGGACACACTTCCATTGTTAGATATTATGTTTCCCAAAAACTTAACTTTTCCTACTTTGTATTGTACCTTGTCGGCATTAAATATTAGATTTATTTTTCTTGCTCTTTCTAGAACTTGTTCTAATATTAAATCATGCTCCTCTTCTGAGCTTGCGGTAATTAAGACATCATCTATATAAACTATAGTTCCTAATATGCCTTTTAAGTTCTCCTCAATCAATTTTTTAAAAGCCTCTGGGGCTGTCGAAATTCCAAAGGGCAAACGCTTGAACTTAAAGCATCCAAAAGGAGTACTAAAGGTACAAATTTTACTAGACTTTTCATCTAACTCTATTTGGTAGTACCCATCCTTGAGGTCCAACACCGTAAAAATATTTTTATTGGTTAATTTAGGTGTTATTTCCTCAATGTTCTCACTCTCCGTGTCGAGATGCATTTAATTTCGCTCCGCGTTGAAATTCGATTTTATTAGTGAAGACTTTAATTTAAAATTTAATAAATTGCGACAGAGACGCACAATCAAAGTGTAAACCAAATTACATCAAGAGAAGACAAATTCTCTGCCCCTAGTGGCAAAAATAAAACACAAAAGTTAATTGTTTATTTGAAATTCTAATAAGCAAGTGATAAAAAAATGCCGGTTGAGCGCTCACATCCAACCGAAAAAAAAGACTCATCGGTCAGTGCCGAGTCTAAAAAAAATGTGAAATAAATAAAAAAAACGGCTCTCCCGATAAAACGGACAGTGCTAAAATCTATGATAGTGCGCGTAACAACACCAAAGAGTCGTCCACCAACGCCAACACTCAACAGCTCGCTCTTGCGCAAAAACACGCACACCATGTACACACACACCAAAATGTAGTAAGAAATACTGAAGAGTCAACAGCACCTAATCAAACGGGTCCCTTCTCTGCTAAGTCACCATGGAGTGTGCAAGGCAGCTCTCTTTTGATCCCCCAGCAGGGAAATGTGTAACCTATGCCCCAGCAAGAAAATAATGCAACAACCGCAAGTATTAAATTTCTTAATGTTTCTAATACTTCAAGCAAAAAAAAATATCTTTACCTCCGATATTACCTCCAACAAGGCTGTAACTTCCGCGATCCAAACTGGAATGGATCGCTATATTAAAATCAAGAGAAAGTTAAGTCCTAAGGGTAAAGCAAGTAACTCAAAAAAGATGTTTAAAATAAAATGGTCGACTCAAAAAATAAAACGCTTAAGCCTCCCCCATCTACTTACGTGAACGCAGCTCTAATGCACTTGTTTGTAATTTAGTTTCTCTAATTGGAAAAGATGCCTTTCATATAATACCTCTCACGAAAGGCAATGTTTCCGAAACTAAAATACAAATTTACGCAGAAAAAAATTTTAGAAAAATTGCCACTTACCCAGAAAAAAATAAAAAGAGTTACTACACCTACCAGCTTAAAAGCAGCAAAGGTTTAAGAATTGTAATTAAAGGCATAGAACCCGATGTCGAACAAAATGAAATTGAAGAAGCTCTAATTCATGCCGGATTTAAGCCGAAGTCAATTTTCAACATTAGAAACAAAAATAAAATCCCACAGCCGCTTTTTCGTGTTGAACTTGAACCAGATACCCGAAAATTGCAAAAAAATGAGGTGCATCCTATTTATAATCTGCGTTACCTACTAAACCGCAGAATATCCGTTGAGGAGCCCCTTAAACGAATGGGCCCTGTGCAGTGCACAAACTGCCAGAAATTTGGCCATACCAAATATTATTGTACCCTTCGTACTATTTGTGTTGCTTGTGGCGACTTTCACCCCTCGTTAGCATGTTCTACTGACAAAAAAGATGCTACTACAAAAAAATGCAACAATTGCGGAGGCAACCACACAGCTAACTACAGGGGGTGCCCAGTATATGCTGAATTGAAGAACAAAATGCGCTTACGTAAGGAAATAGTTCGAAGTTCACCTACCCAAGTCACGCAGACTTTTACAAATAATATTTTACCTACAAACTTGCCCAACACATCAGCTCAGACCTATGCTAACGTGCTTAAATCTAGTCAGGATAAACCTGCAAATATCATAAGCAACTCTCAAAATTTTGAGACCATGCTCATGACGCTCACTCAATACATGACTCAGTTCATGGCAACTATGCAGACAATGATGCATGAGATGATGAACAATCAAAACCAACTTATGAAAGTTTTGATTGGAAATAAATGAACACTCTTAAAATCTGTCATTGGAATGCAAACGGCGTAAGCCAACACGAATTAGAAATTAAAATTTCTTTGCAGTAATGAAATTGATGTTTTACTTATTTCTGAAACACATCTTACCCTCATGCACAATTTTAAAATTGAAGAGTACAGATTCTACAAAACCTGTCACCCTGATGGTAAAGCGCGAGGAGGTGCTAGAATACTCATTAAAAATCGTATAAAGCACTACGCACTTGAGCAGTATGGGAGGGACTACCTACAAGCTACTTCGATTTGCTTACAATGTTATGATGATAAAGTAACAGTTTCAGCTGTATATTTTGTCCGCCAAGATGTAAAATCACGGAAGCCCAGTTCGACCACTTTTTTAATTCATTAGGGTCAAAATTCATTGCTGCTGGTGACTACAATGCGAAGCATAGCCATTGGGGCTCCCGACTTATTAACCCAAAAGGCAAAGCACTTTGGCTGTCTTTAACCAATCACCGCAATGGACTTTATTATGTCTCCACTGGCCAACCAACTTATTGGCCATCAGACCGTCAAAAGATTCCAGACCTTATGGATTTTGCAATTATAAATGGAATCAATAAGAGGCAAATTTCAGTAGAATCATGTTTTGATTTAAGCTCTGATAACTCTCCTGTTATTATACATATTCACAAATATGTGGAGATGTTGCTGGCACCCAATGGGCTTACAACAAATAAAACTAATTGGCTAAAATATAAAAAATACATCAGTAGCCATCTATCTGTTAATGTAAGCCTTAAAGATTCGGAGGAGCTGGAATCGGCCCTACAGTCATTTAACAGCATGCTTGTATCAGCTGCTCTTCATTCAATTCCTGTGCATACAGTGTCATCCCACAAAATTCAACGCCTCAACTCTTCCCTCATAGAACGTTTAGTGATGAAAAAACGACGTCTCAGGCGTCATTGGCAAGAGGTTAGGTCACCCACACTTAAACATAAACTAACTCTTGCCAAAATGGAACTAAGAAAGGCCCTACGAGAAGAGTTTGAAAGAGGTATAGACACGTATATTAAAAAGCTGAGCCCTTTACAGTCTTCTAACTACTCTTTAGGGAAAGCCATCAGGGGTATGAAAAACACCACTGAGTTAGATTTCCCCATAAGACTAAGCAATGGGCACTGGGCCAGAAGTGATGAAGAAAAAAGCCAAGCATTTGCTCACCATTTAAAACATGTATTTCAGCCAAGTCCCCAGGGCAACACCTTCGAAATACCACAAGAAACTCAAAATATGAGACAAATTCTGTTGCGCTTCACAACTAAAGACGTTCAATTTTTCACACAAACGCAACTTAACAAGAAGAAAGCACCTGGTCATGACCTTATAACTGCTAATATGCTGATTGAATTACCTTGTTGTCCAGTCAAACATTTAACCATACTTTTCAATGATATTACTCGATTGGGCCACTACCCAGAAGTGTGGAAAATGTCTCAAATTACAATGATTCCAAGTTTCATCATATCGGCCAATAAGCTTATTGCCCACCACATCAAAACTTTTCGAAAAGTTGCTACTTTCGAAAATTATGCCACACATAACCCAAATGAGCATAATACCTCAACACCAATTTGGTTTCCGCAGGAAACACGGAACTATAGAGCAAGTTCACAGGATAGTAGCGCAAATTAGAAAGACATACGAAGATAAAAAATACTGCTCTGCAGTGTTCCTTGATGTAGCGCAAGCTTTTGATAAGGTGTTGCACGAAGGACTTTTATATAAAATTAAAAAATTACTCCCTATAAATACACACGTTTTACTAGGGTCCTACCTTACAGGGCGAAAGTTCCGTGTAAAATGTAAAAATTATATTTCAGATGATGTGGAAATTTTTGCAGGCGTGCCGCAAGGTAGCGTTCTTGGCCCAATTCTTTACCTTTTATACACTTATGACTTGACAACAAACAACTCTATGCTTACATCTACTTTTGCTGATGACACTGCAATTTTGTCTTGTCACGCAGACCCTAATAGTGCGTCACATACCCTCGATGAACATATGCGCCTAGTTGAAACATGGCATTTAAACTGGCGAATAAATGTTAATGAGCAAAAAAGTTCACATGTTACTTTTACACTTAATAAAAAGACTTGCCCCACAGTTCACCTAAATAACACCGCAATACCTCAGAGCACTGAAGTCAAATACTTAGGTATGCACCTAGACAGACGGCTTACTTGGAAAGCTCATATTGAAAAGAAAAAATACAAATGAAGTTGAAAGCATCAAGCATTAATTGGCTTCTACATAAACACTCAAAACTAAATCTTGAATATAAAGTACTTTTGTATAAAGCTATTATAATACCTATTTGGTAGTACGGAATCCAACTGTGGGGTAACGCAAGCTTATCAAATATAGAACTATTGCAGAGGTCTCAGTCAAAAATACTTCGAACTATTTGCGGAGCACCTTGGTATGTCAAGAATATAAACATACACCAAGACCTTGGTATACCTTTTATTAAGCAGCTAAAGGAAATCAAAAAGCGATCATATCATCTAAAACTACAGCAACATCCAAACACGCTGGCTAGGAACCTACTCCTAACATCAAATACATCTCGACTAAAGAGACAAGACTTGCCACCCCTGTAGCCATTATATGTATACACGTATACTGGTAACTCCTTCAACAACTCAAGACTGAGTTTAATTTGAGAAAAAACCACATTTCTTAGCAATGGCTTAGAAAAGTTCAACTCTCCATTAGTTTTTAAGATCTGTATACTTATTGTTAGTCTCCAAGCGAGTTGTTACAATAAATAAAATAACAAGTTTGAAAAAAAAAAAAAATTTCCTCAAGTGTGGGTATTGGATGGTGCAATGGCTTGATTGCTTGGTTAAGATCCCTTGGATCAATACAAACGCGTATCTGTTTGTTAGGTTTTTCTACAAACACTGTATTGGAAATCCATTCAGAAGCTGAATTCACTTTTTCAATTATGCCTAGTTCAGTCAAGCGATTCAATTCAGACAACACTTGATCTTTGATAGAAATCGGTATCCTCCTAGCTGGTTTGGCTGTTGGTGTTATATTATCTTTTATTTCTATTGAAAATTTTTGTGGAAAACTTCCTAACCCTTGAAATACGTCAATATTCTTATCTATAAACTGTTCCTTCGTTATATATTTCTTTTTAATTTCATTTATTCTTTTAATTAGATTCAGTTCTACGCAGGCCTCAATGTCTAGGATAGGTATATTTCCTTCTTTAGTGATAATATGCTCTATATTTTTGATTAAATTTTTAACTGTACTCTCTAACGTAACCGTACCTAGCACATGCAAAATTGTACCTCCATATGCTTGAATTTTTGTATCGCACTTTTCAATTACAATATTCTCCTTCTCGGAAATGAACTTCCAAGGTAACACATTAATATCAGCTCCAGTATCGAGCTTAAATTTAAAACACTTATCAAAAATTTTTACCAGCTCAACCATGATTTATTCATTAGTTCATTTGCATCGATCATATCAAGATACCACTCATTATTCATATGGCTGCTACCTGATTTTACTTCAGGTATATTTTTTGTTGATCTACATGCTATCGCAAAATGATTAAACACATTTTCATTTTCTACACTTAGCCTTCCATGCTGGACATGCTGCATGCAATAATCACATAACCTACTAATAAGAGATGTTTGGCTGGCTCTAGGTCAACAAAATTTAGATATAACAACACAAAATTAATTTTTAAAAAATTTTTTTTTTATGTTTTTAAGTTATATTTTATTTCTTCAATATTTCGAGTTGATCTTGCAACTCATCATCAGGAAGCTGAATACAATGAAAACCAATAAAAAAATATTTAAATTAACAAACAATTACACAATATTTAACAATTTAAAAAATTAAATCTTACATTTCAATTTTAACGTATTAATACAAACACGGAGTAAATACAACTAAATCTTGTGGTTTCTCTTATTATAAGTTTTCCCTATACGACTAATAATGTGTCTGTAGCTGTGAGCGCAGTTTTCTGTGTCAGTTTTGTAGTTCATACGAATGTGACTAGGAGTATGTGCAATGTGTAACATCTCTAGAGTTAGCCGTTTTGAGTAATTGTTCTCACTTTGAAGTATTTCCACTTTTTCGAAATTGGGAATGTGACCCACATTTAAACAATGTAAGGCAAGTGCTGTTTTTTGGGCGTTATTATGTCCTGCTTTTATGTCCGATTTATGAGATGAAATCCGCGTCCTTAATTTTGATTTTGTTGTCCCAATATATACCTTGTTGCATATATTGCTACCGTCATTGTTACATGGGATTTTATAAATTAATCTAGATTTGTAAAATTTGTCGATCGGAAACAAAGAAACAAAGTGCACTGGAACGTTAGAGACAAACTTGTTTTAGACACAGTGGGACAAGCAAAAGAATATTTTAATAATGAACTCCGACAAAGGTAATGTTACCGTAGCTTTGGAAAAAAGCGATTACAACAAGAAAATGCAAATTATTCTTAATAATATAAATATTTATAATGTCTTAAGAAAAGACCCTACGAGCTCACGTCAAGATAAAAATAAACTTTTAATAGAAAAACTTTACGTTAATAACATCATTTCACTTGGGGAAAAATACAAAATGATAAATAACGCGTCGACTTGTCCTCGTATATATGGATTACCGAAAATCCATAAACCTGATACTCCTTTGCGGCCAATAGTTTCTTCAATTAATTCACCTTGTCATGAGTTAGCCAAATATATGGTAACGATTCTGAAGAATTTAACCAAAGACTCGACTTTCAATGTCAAAGACGCAGTGGAATTTCGTCAAAGAGTGGAAAATATTCCTATTTCCGATGACGAAATTTTAATTTCTTTCGATGTGATATCACTATTTCCTAGCATTCCGGTGGATTCAGCGCTCGAAATAATACTCAACAAGTGGGAAATTATTAAAGATTTTACCAAGATACCTCAAGAATTCTTCATGCACATTTTAAAATTCATAACCAAGGAAAATCGATTTTTTAAATACAACGGCAAAATATTTAACCAACGTAGTGGCATGCCGATGGGGTCGCCGGTGTCACCTATAATCGCGGATATTGTCATGGAGGAATTATTGACAACTCGTATGGAGATATTCCAAAATAAACCACGCCTACTAAGCAAATATGTAGATGACTTATTTGCAATTATAAAAAAGGATGAAGCAGATGGCATATTAAAATGCCTTAATGGCTACCATAAAAACATACTTTTCACAATGGAATTGGAAAAAGACAACGAACTAGCATTTCTAGATGCATTGGTTTCACGGAGAAATGGAACAATTAAAATCAACTGGCACCAAAAAGCCATAGCTTCAGGACGGCTAATAAATTTTTACTCGAAACATCCAAAATCGATGATCTACAATACAGCCAAAAATTTTGCAAACAGGGTTTTAAAAATTAGCGACGATGTTTTTCATACTGAAAACATTAATAAAACTAAAATCATTTTACAGAAAAACGATTTTCCGACAAGATCCATAAACAGAATAATAAATGAGTGCAATAATAAACCAACTTCACCTACTAAAACACCGGCAATAATAAAATCCTATAAATCTGTGATATACGTACCTGAGTTCGCTAAAAGATTCGCTGCATCTGACATTTTTGACAAGAACAAATATAAATTAGCCTTTAAACCGTGCAATATTTTAAAACTACTTTTTAGCAAGACCAAAGATCCGATCGACAAATTTGACAAATCTAGATTAATTTATAAAATCCCATGTAACAATGACGGTAGCAATATATGCAACAAGGTATATATTGGGACAACAAAATCAAAATTAAGGACGCGGATTTCATCTCATAAATCGGACATAAAAGCAGGACATAATAACGCCCAAAAAACAGCACTTGCCTTACATTGTTTAAAGGAGGGTCACATTCCCAATTTCGAAAAAGTGGAAATTCTTCAAAGTGAGAACAATTACTCAAAACGGCTAACTCTAGAGATGTTACACATTGCACATACTCCTAGTCACATTCGTATGAACTACAAAACTGACACAGAAAACTGCGCTCACAGCTACAGACACATTATTAGTCGTATAGGGAAAACTTATAATAAGAGAAACCACAAGATTTAGTTGTATTTACTCCGTGTTTGTATTAATACGTTAAAATTGAAATGTAAGATTTAATTTTTTAAATTGTTAAATATTGTGTAATTGTTTGTTAATTTAAATATTTTTTTATTGGTTTTCATTGTATTCAGCTTCCTGATGATGAGTTGCAAGATCAACTCGAAATATTGAAGAAATAAAATATAACTTAAAAACATAAAAAAAAAAATTTTTTTAAATTAATTTTGTGTTGTTATATCTAAATTTTGTTGACCTAGAGCCAGCCAAACATCTCTTATGAATAATAAAGGTCGTTAAAACTCGCAATCTATAACCTACTAATATTTTGAACCTTTCACTTCTTTCCCACTTCTCTTTTTTATTCGTTTTAAGTCCCGTATTGTAATTATTTTCTCTATTGTTACTATTTCTATACTTGAAATTTTTACCACTATAATTATTTTTTGCTATATTAGTTTCATAATTTAGTTCTTTGCTAGTTCCGGGCTCATTTTGCATATGTCTCATCTGAGTGCTAGAGACCTCTGCCGCTCGTGCCATCTCAATCGTTTTCGCCAAATCTAATTTATCTGCCTCTAGCAACCGTTTTTGCAGTGACTTATCTGTCATGCCTAGCACAATTCGGTCCCGTAGCATTCTCTCTTCATCAGAAAAATCGCAATTTATTACCTGCTTCTTAATGTCCATCAGAAAATTGTCGAACAGTTCTCCATTCTCTTGGTTTCGCTTGTAGAATTTGAAACTCTCGTACACTTCGTTTTGCTTAGGCTTGCAAAACTCTTCAAATGACTTTATCACTTCGTCATATTTTTTCGCCTTTTCTTCACTTAGATGGAATGAATTAAAAATTTCTACTGCTTCGGAGCCAATAGCATTAAGAAATACCGCTATTTTAACTTGATCTGGTTTCTTCTCTATTTCAGCTGCAGTAATGAAAATTTTAAAATTCTGGTAAAATTTACGCCAATTTTCTGCTAAATTGGATCCTTCCAGGCACAGCTCATCAACTTTCCGGATATATTCCATTGTTTTTTTTGTAATTGTCCTATATCTGACTTTAGGTGGTCTACCGATTGGTTTCTTTACAGTGCTTTGATGTCAACTTTTTGCAATTGTCATAATTTAAATTTATTTTTGTAAAACTTTTTTTTCTAAATGACTGCCATCTTTCACATTTTGAGAACCACCGGTGTTTTTCATTTTATATTTTGTTACCGCACTTAAAAATTGTCTCTTTGCCGTCTACCGGCTGCGCCATGTAATATTCACGTATTTATTTATTAAGCTTCAGTTACAGACTAGTTTTACAGATTATTAAGAACTACGCTATACTTACATATATTGTAGAATATCATGTACCGTAATCATGAGAGAGAGAGAGATCCAGTAATTATGATTATACAGTAAATACTTGGTACATAGATAATGTCATATATAACACGATATATATTCAGGCCTGGGCAAAATCTAAATGTTCGAACTGCATTACTTAGTTATACACCTGGTATATGTTTTGAGTCGATAATTAGCTGTCATTATATAAGAAGCTAATTCTGCGAGATGCTGTAAAAAACTCATGTAAGCCTCTTTGCACATTTCGACATCGCGATATATATTAATTGAGTTGAAACCGTTCAGCTGATCTTCAGGCATTGTTGATCTAAGGTAGGGTTTTAGATGGTTTCAGGAGGTATTTAATTGAGAAAAATTTTGAACCAAGATAACCTTAGAAACACTTCGAATTTCTTATGCTCCTTCCAAAATAAGTTTTTATAATGAAAAAACAGGATACTTACATGACAATTTTCGCTTGTAATTGGTTTGTGAAACATCTTAAGTTGTGGATCAATTTTCTAAAAATTACTACGGGTATGAGCTGCGAACCTTTTTACTGACCTCAACAAAATGGGTATCATTTGAAAAGTATATACATAAGTAAACTTTTAAGAGCATCATTTAATACACATTTTATAACTATTTCTATACATAAGTGAGTTTTTATTATTTTCATAAAATTTTGAGTTTTTCTTTTCATAAAACGTGAATTTTTGTTTTTTTTTTTACATAAGAGGCGCAAGTCCTTCTGCTGTTTCATTTAAGTGAGAATATATTGTCAATAAAAGTATATGTAAAAAATTTTCCAATTGGGGAGGTTAGAACCCGTGCGCACGGGCCTGGTCAGTAGATTATTTTTATTTAGAAATTCGACCATTTTTTTACCCATTATTTTTTCATACACTTTGGAGAGTAAAGGTAATATGCTTATAGGACGAAAATCAGTAGACAAATTACTCGAACATTTTTTTGGAACGGGGATGACATTGGCAGTTTTCCAAGCTTCAACTAGATATTGTTATTGAAAAGTTTAAAATGTGCACCAACGTGGAGAGTAAATGAGGAAAAATTAATTTCAAAAATCTCAAACTGATGCCATCTTCTCCAACTGCATTCGATTTAATTGAATAAAATATGTTTACTATTTCGTCCTCAGACGTTACAGAGAAACTAAAATTAGTATCATATTGATAAATTAAACTTTCGTCCAGTAAAAAATTGGTGCAGTTTGGAGAAGAAATCGATTGAAGAAAAAACTAATTCATAACATTTGGATCTATATTACAGCTTATTTTATTTTTACCGCAGACACCCACAGACTTTAAATTATTCCATAATGTTTTAGTTGGCAAACTTGATCTTAATTTTGTTTCAAAATACAATTTTTTCGCATTTCTGGTTTTAAGGTCAGCTTGATTTCTGCAAATTCGGTATAATTCCCAGTTATTTGTAGGACTGCGTTTCCAGCAAGTGTATAACAGTGATGGGATTTTCGGTACACTAGTATTTTTTTCGGTACATTTGCGTCCTTTTTTTAGTAAATGGATATATTAATTACGTTTTTTTTGAGTAAATGAAATGAGTAGATATCTATCTTATTTTGCTAGGGTTTTTGAGATGTGAAAAGTGACCACCTTTTTTTTTTTGATAGTAAATTTTAGAACAATTTCGTGCATTTTAAGAAAATTGGGTGTTAAAGACAGAAAAAAAGTGCATTCGGGCTCTAAAAAGTACATTTGAAGTTTAAATTCAGTACATTTTCACAAAACCCAAATGCCATCACTGGTGTATAAGTTATTTCTTACCTTAAGAGCAGACAAAACCTCATAAGTAAACCAAGTAGTGTTGGGAACTATCGAGTGATTTCAATAATCGATAGTTAGTAACTGAATGATTTTGACTATCGAATGATTTTTTCTCTTGTTCGTTCACTCATTTAATTTTAAATCAGTGATGGTTACTTTCAATTTGGTTTACTTAATGTCAGCAAGTAAATTGATTATTGTTAAAAATCAAACAATTTTTTAATAATTATGCATAATTTTTCCAGTCATTCAATATAATAATACCAACTACAGCGCAACTATGATTTGATTTAAATTTTTTGCTTAATACATATCATATTTGTATTTGAGGCAAAATATTGCTCTTAATAACTTAAAATATTATCACAAAAATAAGATAATGAAACATTCAGTTGTACAAAAAAAAACGGCGGGTTGCACTCTGGGAGTGCCGACAGAAGTGAGAACTTAAAATAATATAATTGAAATTTGTTTTCATGATGTTTTGTAATGTTTATGGAATAATTTTCACCACACCAAGCAACTCATGGTTGTCTCTTTCACACCAGTAAAGAAAAAATAAATGGAGGAAAGCTAATGTCAAGTTTTCAGCTTTTAAAATCCAGTGTCATCCTGTGTCGATGATGACGTGGAGGAAAGCTAATGTCAAGTTTTCAGCTTTTAAAATCCAGTGTCATCCTGTGTCGTAACTCAATTTATGCATACGCCCAAAAGCACGCAGCAAATTTCTAAAATTTCCATATACCAACAACCAAGACAACAACCATGACGTCATCACATGGTTGTTGTCTTGGCTACTGATCTATCAACATAGCCTTAAAGCATGCTACATAATTTTAAAAATATTGTCATTGTGACGTCATGAATGTCGGTGTCCTGTCGCCAGTTTATACATTTTTCCTCACCCGCACAACGTGCCTAAAGAAGTTCTCACTTCAAAAAAAGCTTAAAGAAAAATCAATAAATAAAGATTGCCGGCGACAATTCGTAAGAATCCCTTATTTCGATATAAATTCAGTCATTGAGTGATTTGAAGTAAGTGATTTTTGTAAATCACACAAAGAACTATTTATTCGATAGTTGCGCTGTAGTTGAATATTTTCTATGAGTGATCTAGTGAGTGAAACTATAAATGAGTAAATTGTGAACTGCTATCGAATGAATGAAAACACTAAAACCAAGGCTGTTTATTATTTTTGCTTTTAATATGCTTACTGGGCACATATTTATCAAATAAGTAATTTATTAGAAATGTAAAATGGTTAAGTTTCTGGTTAATATCTGGAAAAGACCATACCTCATTTCAACGAAGAATACTAGCTTCATAAAAAAGACTATCTAAATTAATTGAATTAAAATCTCTAAACCAGAACTGAGCATCAGTTTGCTTATTAAATGGGATGTTATAAGATATAAGTAAATAACAATTTATGATCTGAAACAAGCAAGCGGCAGTTGCTCAAAATGAAGCACATTAGTATTATCTGAAACGCAAAAAATATCTAACTGGATTTGCAATTAGGAGCGAACCGAGTAGGGAATTTATAAATCACATGAAGGCCAATAGATTATATTTTATCGAATAGGTTAGTAGTTTTTGAATAATTGATAAGAAAGTCTATATAAAAATACCCACACGTAATAATATTCTCGTATTGTAATATTATTTCTGTTATTTTTGTAAAAGCAGGTCGAAGGTCATTTATTGTACATGGGCTAAGCATTTACTATATTGGTTACCAATCTCAATTATAAGATAATCAACTGGATCACTAATATCCGATTTAAAAATAATTTTTTGGTTTAAGTATTTCTTGTAGTAGATGGCAACGCCTTCACCTCGAGCACCTGTCTTCCTATCATTTCTTATTACCTGATATTCATTTAAAGAATAATTACTGTCATCCAACTCTTCTTTAAATCAAGTCTCAGTTACACATATAACATCTACTTTTGTGTTTGTAAATAGATAGTTTAGATAATAAATTTTAGAAAGGTTTAGACTACGGGCATTAAGATAACAGAGCAGAAAACCTGTATGATTATTGCAAACAAGATCAAAAATTAATTTTAAAGTATTTTGTGTTGAAACTCGTGTTAATACTGTTTGTATCCATAATTAACTTATAAAAAGGTGCATTTGAACAGACAGTTTAAATATGAACTGACACATAGAAAATAAATTATTAATAATTACATGATAATTGAACTTTAGCCAAATTGGCATTGACATTCAAGTAATATTTTACAAGTTGATACAATGCTTTATTTATTAAACAAACTTTGACAAAACAAAAGAAAAAAACAATAACTCTAGAATATAGAAAAATGTTTCGATTCTTAAAGTCTCACCCGCTATATTAAACCTAACGAAAACCTTACTTTTAACTTCAGGCAAATGTGGCAAATTTTTGAGTGAAAACAAGATCACACCATTGCGTTGAAATTTCAATCAGCTGTTTGTTTTTTGTTTACATTCCTAAAGCATGACGTCAACTTGAGTACATTTACCGCCAATTTCCTTTGTTTCTTTGCCACTTGTAAAATTTTACTTGAATGTTGATTGCTGCTAATTTGGCTAAAGTTCAATTATCATTTAATTATTATTATTATTAAAAAGCCAACAAATAACCAAAAATTTCGAAAATAAATTATAAAATATGAAATTATTAAAATAAAGTAAAAACAAAATAAAAACATTTACGTTGCTTTTCATCATCTTTCTGTTGTTTGCTACCAGCGCCCAGAGTTATTGTTTTTGTTGAAATGTGAATTTTAGTTGTTTTTATGTGCTGTTGCTTTTTTATGTTTTTCATATTATTTGCTTGTTAATGCGTGCTTACAAGTGCATCAACGCTCTCTTTACTTGTCACTTCTACAGTTTCTGCATTATGTTGAACTCTTACTTACCTCTACCACGAATTGAGAAAGCGGATGTCAACAATTTTTGGCGCATAAGCTGCGACACATAATACAATAAGCCTTGTTGTGATTGCGCTGGTTTATACCATTGCATATGTGTAAATCTTAAACAATCAGACATTGATTACATGATCACAAAAAATATAAAATATAGGTGCAAGTGAAACACAAAGAGAAAATAAAAAGTAACAACAACGCAGTGAGAAGATGAATATCAACACAGCAGCAGCTAAACAGCCTCTAACAAAAAATTTAATAACAATAGATGGTTGCAAAGTAAATACAACAACAACAACGTGAAGAACCAAGTGTATCGCCTTCAAATCAAACTCAGCAATATGCCATTGTTCGATCACACTTCAACTTGTGTATGAAGCAATTATTAGCAAAAAGAATACAACAGTGAATTTCTCTCTACAATTAATGAACTGAAAAAATAAAACGCAAAACTGCAACTTCAGGTCAATAAACTTGAAAACAAGCTTGATTCGAGAGAGCAAAAGCAAATGGAAACAGAATTAGAAATTGTAGGTGTACCAAATGTGGAAAGTTCTAATGCAGAAGAGTGTGTCCAACGCGTTCCAAGAGAGGCGTTAAACGTCTCTTTGTCTGCGGATGACATCAAAAAGTGCTCCCTTAAACAGATAAAAAAATCGGAGTCCACTTTTAGCAGTATTGTTGTGGTTAAACTCTATTCGAATTATGTCAAGCAAAAAATATGCAAATGACAAGTTAAATGCGTCTGGGTTGGTGGCGATAAAAAAGATGATATTTATATTAATGATAGTCTCATAAAGTATAACAGAGAGTTATTCATGTTGGCGAAGAGTGTTAAAATAGAGAAAAAGTTTAAATTCTTGTGGTTTAAGAATTCAAAAATACTCCTGAGAAAAGTTGAAAAGGGTGAGGTATTCGTTATTAGATCTATTAATTAATTTTTCCCCCCTTATTTGAACTATGTTGAATAGTTTAAGCAATATCAATAATGACCATATAATTGAGGACCTTACCCACACAACCATTAGGAGTATTCATGATATAACTTTTTAACCAAATTCAAATTCTTATAAGCATTTTTTTGCTGTGCATCAAAATATTCGAAGCCTGCGACGAAACTTTGACTTATGGGCTTCAAATCTAAATTTTTTGAAGTAGAAGAATTTAGTTTACCAAATTATACATTTAATACTAACGATTCATATCCGGCTGGCGGTGTAGGAGTTTTTGTTCATAACCTAATTGACTGTGGCGAAATTAGCGCATAAGCCTGACAAGCGCAGATATTTTAAGGGTTCCTTGTTGCATATGCAAAACATGATTTGTTTTTATCTATGTGTATAGGCTAAACTCGCAATCTACACAAACTTTTATAAATGAAACTACAAGAGCTATTTCTGGGACGTTATTCCAGTGTCGCAATTGATTTATGTGCTAGTATTATGTTTGACCTTGAAATTACGGACCATCGCATGACAGCAATTTTGTTTAGTAGCTTATATATAGATAGGCCATTCCGGAGTACTTTGCAGCGTCATGTGACTAAAATTAACTTCGAACAGCTAAATATTAAATTACGAAATTGTGATTGGGGATCTGTTTTCAGGAAGAAAATGTGTCCATAGCTTTTAATCTATTTTTAAATAAATTAAAGCAGTGCATCAACTCCTCTACATATTCATTAAATAGAAAAGTTTTCGAAATAAGATTGAAGCCTTGGATAGATCAGTCCCTCCTAAGGAAAATTCGTTCAAAGAACAAATTACGGGTTAAATCCTCCAAACACACACTTAATATGACCAAATCCATCTCAAACCATGCAGTCGGAGTGACTTCAAATTGCGGATTTGGTTGCCGATTAAATATGTTGTTTTTCAAAGTAATTAAGGAAATATACCGTTCCCCGATATGACTGAAAATTATTTTTTACGAAGTTATGCCCATTTAAAGTTTTAGTGTCAGAGCTTGAAAAATCGTAGAAAATTGTTTCAAAATAGTGGCATTTTCATCCAAATCAAAATACTTAACTTTTGTCTTTTGATTCTAAAAGAACTTCTGATTCTCTGTCAGATCTTTAAAAAATTTTGAAAATTGTTGAAAATTGGCGGAGTTATAGCGCTTTTTATGAAAAAAAACAAGGCTGATTTTCTCAAAAACCCCAATTTTTTTTCGCTTAAAATTTTATTGTGGATTTGTATTAATATGATAAAGAAATGACATGAGTTTAATGCCTGTTAACCCACATTTGAGGTCAGGAGATTTATTTTCCCCAAAGATTCTGACAGAGAATCAGAAGTTCTATTAGAATCAAAAGACAAAAGTTAACTATTTTGGTTTTGATGAAAATGCGACAATTTTGAAACAATTTTCAACGATTTTTCAAGCTCTGATACTAAAACTTTATAACTTCGTAAAAAATAATTTTCAATCAAATCGGGGAACGGTATATTTCCTTAATTACTTTGAAAAACAACATATTTAATCGGCAACCAATTCCGAAATTTGAAGTCACTCCGACTGCATGGTTTGAGATGGATTTCGTCATATGAATCTAAAGACTCGTTCTCGCCAAATGTATAAGCGTGTCATTGATGGAATCCGGACTTGTCGTGACAATTACTTTCATAATAAAGTTAGAAAATCCCAAGGACCATTGAGAGAAGAGTGGAAAATAATTAATAGCATCACTTCAAGAAAAGCTAATAATCAAGAAAGTACCATAATCTTACAGAAAGAGTGCGTTGATATTTTGGATCCGACTGAAATAGCTAACGAATTTAACGACTATTTTGCTTCAATGGGGCGTGCAACTTTTCCGTCTTACCTATCTGAACTTTGTAGCTGCTGCAATGATTTTGGGCTTGTCAATAATAATTTTAATAGCAATAGCTTCTTTTTTTGCCCAATTTCTGGATTAGAGACCCTTCAGGCAATAAAGTCTTTAAAAAATAGTTACTCATACGGCAATGATGGTATATCTAATATTGTGATAAAAAATATTGCATTCAACGTAGTAAATGTTTTAACACATATTTTCAACTCAAGCATTGTCTCTGGTATCTTTTCGGAACAACTTAAATGCGCCATTGTGATACCGCTTTTTAAAAAAGGAAATGAAAAAGACAAGGGTAATTATAGCCCAATTTCTCTATTATGGTCGATCTCTAAAATTATTCAGTGAGTTGCAATTCGGTTCCAGAGAGGGTTGTTCAACCGAAGACGCTCTTTTGGATTTTTGCTCTATAGTATACAAAGGTATAGATACTAAACGAGTTTGTGTTGGGCTTTTTGTTGATATCACTAAAGCTTTCAACATGGTCGATCATGAATGTCTCTTGCATAAACTTTATTGTGCCGGAGTTCGTGGCTTCATCTATAGTTGATTTGATTCCTATTTAAAAAATCGAACGCAAAGAATAAAGATAGGTGATAGTCTGAGTAGTTCTAAGCTAATTAATTTAGGTGTCCCACAAGGAGGTTCTTGGCACTATTTTGTTTTTAATATACATTAATTCCATTTTTTCGCAGGTTTTTAAAGGAAATGTTAAACCATTTGCGGATGACCTTGGGATTGCGTATGATGCAACTAACCCTCTTAATTTAATTGCGAACTTAAACCATGATGTTCATTTACTGAGGTCCTGGTTTGCTGAACATAAACTGGTCGTCAGCAACAAAAATAAATTAATGTTTTTTGATCAAAAACTACAAAGTTCGGCAGACCTAGTTATTAGGGTTTCTCTCCCGGGATTTCCCGTTCCCGTTTTCCCGGGAAATCAACAAAAATATATATTTCCGATTTCCCGAGAAAAAAAATCAATTCCCGGGATTATTTTAAACATTTATTACATAGTATAATTGGAAAATAAATATTTCAAAACTACTTGTGTTAGTGATTTTGCAGATGCGCAATACAAATTTTTAAAAATCAGAGCCTGTGTGTATCTTTATTGTCTATATTGTTAAATACCACTAGTTTACAAATTTGGGCCTCATCTCGAGATATGGTTTCTCGGAGATACAGAATATAAGACTTTATTAACAGAGTTTGATTTTTTTTGAAGCCAGTGGAAAATTACCAACAATGCTCCACTTTGCATTATATTAAACCAACTTCAGTGGAAAGTGAAAGAGAATTTTTGACTGCAGAACTCATTTTAAGAACTCTTCTGATAAAGTACTTTTTTTTTTTGATTTATTAGTACAGTGGATACTCACAAATTAGAATTTAAATCTTCCGGATATTATACCCTGATTTTGTCATGCATTGAATACTTTGAAATTAAAACTTGTAGCTCTTATTTCAGAGAGTTCTTTATTTATATGTTTTTGGACCTTGAAAGTTCTAATTTTTGCTTTATAAACTTCAATAAAGTAAAACTAGAAACGGAGAATCACCATTCTCGTATTTTTTGTCACACTCTATATACGTATAATTGGTCATACGCATATGAATGTTTATTACACATGTAAGTATTCGAGCAGTCTTGATTGAAAAGTGAAAACGAAAGCTTATTAAAGTGAAAGTGCTAACTAAATATGTCTAATAAATGTCGAAAAAATACTTTGTCTTTGGAAACCAAAGTTAAGACTTAAAATTAAAGTTTTTTTTTTATTATATTGGCTCTCTTTTTTCACTTTTTCTATGAGAAAAAAGACTTCCAGAAATTAAAACATTTCGAATATTAGAATTACCCGAAAAACAAAGTGGTTCTAATTTGTGAGTGTTCACTGTATTTAGTTTCTTTTTTAATAAAAAAATAAATGAATATTTTAATTGTTTTTTTAAATTAAAAATTTCTTTTAATTAGTGCCTAAATATTAAAACCCGATTTTCCCGGGAGTCCCGGGAATATCATTGAAATATTCTCGTTTCCCGGGATTCATTATTTGCCGGGAAATGAGAAACCCTACTAGTTATAACATTTCATGGAACTATCTGAAAACAACTTGTTCTGTATAGTAATAGCTGTATAAACCATTGTACAGAAAAATACTATAATTGTAATGTCCTTTGTGATTCTAGCTGTTTTGAAATTGAAAGAGTAGATAACTTTAAATACCTAGGCATCACAATAGATTATATTTTAAGCTGGATTGAGCAAATTTCTAATTTAAGAAAATATTTACTACAATCTATTCGTATTTTTTATCGTCTTAGAAAATACCTTTCGAACCAAACGTTAAAAAAAATTTATTTTGGAATATTTCATTCTAAACTGGAATATGGAATAAGTTGTTGGGGTAGTTCTTACCTCAACAAAATACAACAAATAATTGTTCTACAAAAGAGGGTACTAAAAAAGATTTGCAACTGTTCTCGATTAACCCTGTTAGGAATCTAATATTTTATTATTATTATTTAACTTACAATTCTTTAAAGTAAACTACTCTAATGTTCTATTCTTATTATTTGACTGCCGATTCTTTAAAGTAAACGTACTTTTACATTAACCTTTAAATTTAAATTGGTTGGCAACTCATTAATACTGCCGATTGCATAGAGGCATATTCTTTTAACTGTAGAAATGAATAAAGAGAAGCAAGCCAGTTTGAGTTTGCCTGTGAACTAAAGAACGTGTGGTTTTTAGATTTTTAAAATTAAAAAGATTTTTGAATGTACGCAAAAACTATTGCGACTATACAAACCAATTCTATTGAACTATTCAGAAGAACAAATACTCTACCAGTCAGATATCTATTTTATTTTAATGTATTGAAAAAATTTTTTTATGAGAGGGCTACTTACAAAGTTCTATAAATGATACCTATACTTTACGAAGCAATATAATCTCGGTTGTTTCCCTACCTGTTTTTCGCACTACACAGTACAGAAACTAAAACACTATCCTTTCTTGT
Organism: Meiosimyza platycephala; assembly: GCA_963662105.1. Lineage (NCBI taxonomy): Eukaryota > Metazoa > Arthropoda > Insecta > Diptera > Lauxaniidae > Meiosimyza > Meiosimyza platycephala. The sequence continues at coordinate 61,278,627 of OY759208.1, forward strand.
AAGCTGTTCAATAGTCTTCCAGAATACATAAGAAATATTAGAACTAAGTTCGTGTTTCTGAAGAAACTAAAAATGTGGCTTTTTAATTTTGATACTAACCAGGTCGAAATTTGATGCACTACACTGTTTGAGAAAAAGAAAGATCTTTTGTTGCATACTTTGAATTGATTCCTAAAATTGTATTGCAATTCAAAGAGATGAGAGGAGGAAGAGTGAAAAAAAAGGAAAAAAAAAAGAAAAAATGTAATATTGAAATAACTTTTGCTTGTTATTTTTTCGGTTTGTTTTTTTTTTGTTTTACTGCTTTATTTATTTTATCTTTTTTATCAGTTTATTAAATATCCGCCCCACGTCTAATTTAATTGATAAATTTATAATTAAAATCATGACGTGACATTTATCACTATTTTACATATTATAATAAAATGTTACTAACTATTCTCTATAAGATGAAAATTTGCATAACATGTGAACATAAATCATAAGTCTAGTATTGTTAACAAGAGAATAATGAATAAATAATGAACACACATACATAGCAGCAATTTATTGTTTCCCAGTAGCCAAGGGCAGGAGCTAGTAGTGCTTCTAGCAGGCCTTTCTTGGTAAGATTAAGGCCTTGCCACCTCCTTTCAAACTCACTTTCTTTTTTATATGAAATGTCCCGATATAACAGAGGTGCTAGAAGTACTCGGAAAAAATTAAATTTTAATACGCCGTGAGACTCTGAGTTAATTTTTTTTTTATCCGCGTCACCTCACATGCACTTGCGTTGATATTTTTAATGTTTTGGTATTTGCTGTGTCGTTTTCTTGCTTTATAATTTGACATTGAATACACAACACTCTGCCATAACATGAAACAGACACTCAATGGAGTGTAACTATTCTGCAAATTAAGATTTCACTACTAAACAAAAACAAACATCATATTAAAAAAAAGAGTATACATATTTTTATTTACATGAAAATTGTATTTTGAGAAGGCATCTTACAATCGTAGCAGTGCTAGCAGGCCTTCTCAGAGGAAGGCTTTGCTCAATTGCCTGCTGGGTTAATTTTACTTTGAAAATATTTATGTGTGCTGGCAAACAGCTGTTATGACGAGTTGTGACGCTTTCAAGTTCGGTCCTTATGTGTTGAATAGAATTGGGACGGAGTCGGAAGAGCGGCAACAGAAATCCGCTGTCAAAAAAAATTAGAATTAAATCTAAATCGACGGGTATCCGTCGGTAGGTTATCAGTCGTACGACGCATTTCTGTTCAATTTCATAGCATCAAGTGTGTTATAATTTTTGACAGCGGAACTCTATTGCCGCTTTTCCGATTCCGTCCCAATTCTGTTCAATTCATTACGGAACAACAAGTCACGTCAAAAAGTTTCGTTCACTTTCGATCAGTTACGTTTGTTCATTTTGGTTGTTAACATTGGTTTCCATATACTCGAACTTACTGGTTACGTCTTGTCTTGTCTATTTTGGCTTAGGCTTTATATGGCGATTCTTTTTTTGTAAGGCTTTCAGGCTGTACACACCATCCTTCATGCTGTCCATCATGCTTGAAAAACCTCGATGTTTGATCATGTGAACTCTAGAAACAGCCGCTTGACACTCATGTTGGATGGATTTCAAAATATTTTGACTTCTCTGCTGGCTTCAACAACAACAACAAGAAATTTTTCATTAGAAATAAGATTTCATAGAGTGAACATCGATGGATTACTTGAATAATAAAAAGTTTTGGCAAGATTTAGGTTTTTTAGGGACACATCCTCGTTGTAAGGAGTTGAAAACAATTTTTGTTATTATAACACCTCCGAAAAATAAAAAAACATGTGTGCAGTTCACACGCGGTAGAAGTGAAACTGCGATAGAATGAGATGAAAATATTTTATTGAAATAATAAAAGTTGACGGAATCTAGAATAGTTACAGCAACGCTTTGGTAGTTAATCAGTGAATTACTTGAATAAGTTTAAGAAATAGCATATCTTTCCACGCTTATCCCTCAGCATTTTTATCAGTTCAGTAAACATTTTCGTCGCATTCTATCGCAGTTTAGTTTTCTAAAGGTTTTTTTTTTTTGCTATACCTATTTAATTTCGTTTATTTATTTTTGTTTTTTCATTGCATTTACGTCCACGCAATAAACATAAAATAAGCTTATGCGACAGCATTCGATTGAGTAGGCCATGCCATTATTCAGAACACCTGCATAAAACCAAAATTCAAATCTCTTTGAACGATCGAAGTGTGTCGACTCCTGCACGATTTCCGATCGGTACTCGGTAAAACGAACTAAGCTGTCGCATAAACATAGCATGATATAGAAAGCAATCAACGTAATTTTCCTCGCTATAGCAAGCATTTAGTAGTTGATCAGTGCATTACTTGAACAAAATTGAAAAATTAGAACATTTTCCACGCTTATATCTCAGCTTTTAGTTACCCGATCTCAAAGCTGATAGTTTCAAAACACTCTGCTCGATGAGTACTTTAATTTTATGATTTATTGCTGTAGCTATTCTAGATCTTAATTAAAAAAAGCGTTTCAAATTTTGCGTTACAAATTTTTATAATGACCCCACTAAAGAAGTTTCACTTAAAAAACAAGGAAGGGAAGTGAGTAATGCGAGTGATGTGTACACCTCAAAATTTTTCTGCAAATGATGTTTCACAAGCATGTTTGATGATGTGAACGCAAAACGAAATTTACAGTTAGTCGGTTTGTCAAACCATGTTGGACAGCATAAAGGATGATGTTAACTCCCCTTTTCATGAATATAAATTCTGCCATCTCCTTTCTCTCCAATGTCACAGAGTGCAAGTGATCTTTTATTTGCCTTACAAAATCCGGCAAAAGATCCAAATAATTGATTTCTTTCTTGAGATGACTGCAATTTAACAAGAAAAATCTCCCCAATTTTCTGCTTAACCTTATCTTCTACTATTTTTAAAGACTCCGTCAGCTTTTTTACAATATTCTCCTCCTGTTTATTTAACTTCTCCTCAAAAAGTTTGATCCAGTTCGCACTCATGGTACTCTCTACTTACTCTTTATTTGTTTTAGGTAATGGGAGCGATTTTCCAGTCATCGAGAGCTGTTGTTGCTGCTGATATCTTGTTGTCATTTCGCCAAAAATTTAAAACTTTATTTTGCTTTTAATTAAATAATTCAAGGAGAAGTCGTGAAACAAGCTGACTCAAACCGCTTTTAAAAATAGTTAGTTTCGATTTATTACTCTCGTTTTCCGACACAATTATCACGATTTTCTTGCAAGCACCAAAACAAAACGTCTACTCACTTATGCATTGAGAATTTCTCATAATGTCATTCAATAATTGTAAATGAATTCTATTTATTTAGGAAATATAAGAAATAAGATTTATGCAATTGTGGGAATATTCCATAGCTTTGCAACTATGGCTACATCGTTTCTTAAGTTCATCGAAATACAACATACCCTACAAGAACAATGTCGGTCAGATGATAGGTAATCTGATAGACAGATCGGTTTCTGAATAGCAGAGTGAAAAATCTGATAGCAACTTTTGTATGCATGTGAATTTACATCCCTTTCTATCACATGCAATTTTGAATTCCCTCAAACATACGTTTTGATGATTCAACATAATTTAAATAAGTAAATATTTAAAATTAACTAGCTAAAAGTAATATTTTGTTTACTTGTGTATTGTGTGACAAAATAGGTATAGTATTTTGTTGCATAGTGCATTTTGTTGCCAAATAAGCAAGTATTAATATAGGCTAAAATGGCGAATGTTCGCAGTAGTTTTCCGGCAGACGTAGAAAAAATGTACAGACAAATATGGGTGCATCCCGAGGATAGAGATTTGCAACGTATACTTTGGAGAGAAGATCCATCAAAACCAATTGAAGAGTATGTGCTCAATACTGTCACTTACGGTACGTCATCGGCACCATATCTCGCAATCAAAACCTTGTATCAGCTTGCAGAAGATCATGAAAATGAATTTCCATTGGGAAGCCAAACACTAAGACAATGTTTTTACGTAGACGATTGCTTAGCAGGAGCAGAAATATTGCAAGAGTGTTTAGAGAAACAACAACAACTCATTGAAGTTCTAGACAAGGGAGGTCTAAAATTAAGAAAATGGACCTCAAATAATCTAAACATGCTGCAAACGTTGAAAGAAGGGGATAAAGATTACAAATTAGACCTGGATTTAGAACACAGCAAATTTGTAAAAATATTAGGACTACGGTGGTGCCCTAACAGCGACAGTTTCGAATTCATCATCAATATAACCTCGTTCAGCACAAAGAATACCAAAAGAACCATTCTAAGCGATGCAGCAAAACTTTTTGACCCACTTGGCTGGCTTTCACCTGTAACCATAAAGGTAAAAATAATGATCCAAAAGCTCTGGTTACTAGGCGTTGGATGAGACGACGTGGTTCCAAAAGTGATTCAACTAGAATGGAAAGAATTCAAATGAGATTACCAGCCATATCAAAAATATGAGTTCCTAGATGGACTCAATACTCCAAGTTCGCAGAAGTCGAGTTACACGGATTTGCTGATGCATCCGATGCGGCATATTCAGCTGTGGTCTACTTACGCGTTTGCAACGAAGATAACGTATGAGTTTTATTAATTGCATCAAAAACTAAGGAAGCACCAATCAAACAAGTATCGCTTCCTCGATTAGAGCTCTGTGCCGTAGCTCTCTTAGTAAAATTGATCGGATACATACAAACAAACCAAATAACATATTGTAGTAACATTTTCGTCTGGACAGATTCAAAAATTGTACTAAATTGGATCAAGCAACATCCAGTAAAATGGACTACATTTGTGGCAAACCGAGTCTCATACATACAAGAGACACTTAAGGGACAAATTCAGCATATTCGCGGCAAGGAAATCCTGCAGACGTACCTTCAAGAGGACAACTTGGAGATGAACTGGTTAGCAAAAAGCTTTGGTGGCACGGCAGCACAAGAGTTCATGGCCAAATGATACTGAGTGACTGACTTTAAGTCACCTTCCTGAGACCCGCAAGGCATTGACATGTGCGTCAATTTAAAAGGTACCCGTGGACGACTTTACACTTATAGATCAGATCTCATCGTTCAAGAAATTGCTTCGAATCACAGCTTATTGCCTACGCTTTGCCAACAACATGAAAATCAAGACAGGAAACAGAAAGGTTGACCAGCTTACTACTGAAGAAATTGAGAACGCTCAATGGATGATCATTCAGCAAGAGCAAAAACGATTCTTTAATGAAGACCGAAGACGGTTACAAAACAGCATGCAGGTCGGCAAGTCTAGCAACTTACGCTTTCTAAATCCAAGCAAGCTTAAGCAATCATCATTGTCCATGCAACAGGAACACCCAGCCATTTTACCTTCATTAAGTACCCTTACCAACCTAATCATTCATCAGGCACACATGGATACACTACATGGCGGAGTTAAAAAAATTTTGAATTATTCCAACGCTGTCAAGGCATGTGTTAACAAGTGCCTAAAGTGTTGCCGATTTAAGGCGAAGATATAAACTCAATTAATGGGTCAATTACCCACACCACGAGTGCAATATTCAAGACCCTTCACCCACTATGGTATCGATTATGCTGGTCCATTAAAACTCAAGAGTTTACATCTCCGAGGTGTTCGTACATACAAGGGATACATAGCTCTGTTTGTATGCTTAGCAACAAAGGCCGTTCATATTGAACTTGTGTCAGATCTCACCGCAGATGGATTTCTCCCTGCACTAAAACGAATGATGAGTCGACGGGGAGTTACAAGCCACATCTATAGTGATAATGGCACAAATTTTGTAGGAGCAAACAACATCATTCAGAAGGCCAAACTACAGCAACAACTAGCAGACGATGGTATAACGTGGCACTTTATTCAACCAGGATCACATCATTTTGGCGGCATCTGGGAGTCAGGACTGAAGTCTGTGAAATATCACTTGATGCGGATTGTTGGAGATCATGTTCTGACATATGAAGAGATCAACACGGTCTTAGTGCAGATAGAAGGATATCTTAATTCGAGACCACTATGCCCACTTTCCGACAACATAGAAGAATTAGATGCACTGACCCCGGGTCATTTCCTCATAGGATCTACCATATTGACTCCAACACATGATACACTTTTGGAGGTAAATAGCGGTAGTCTTAAAAAATGGAAATTGGTACAAAAAATTCAAGAAGACGTCTGCAAAAGATGGCAACGAGAGTACGTGCACGGCACGCTTCAACGAATGCCCAAGTGGACAAAAGAACAGCCAAATGTAGAAGTCGGACAGTTAGTGCTCTTAAAAGACGATTCAACAAATCGCCCCAGTTGGCCAATGGGTGGAGTCATACAGCTCCATAAAGGAGATGACAATCTGGTGCGAGTGGCCACCGTTAAAACCACCAGGGGTATAGTTAAACCAAAGCAAGTTCACTGCCACAGCCACGCTAGCTAAACACAATATTGAGTATCCTGAGGCAGGATTATTTATTGAAAGGCTAGGAGGGGTGAAAATCCAACGTGGAATTCTTCGTACAACCACTCGATTTCCGATGGAAGGTGTTATAAAAGACGAGTCTAACATAAACTATACAGTATCCGAAATGGCAAATCTGTGTACCAGTGCAAAGACTTTCGGAGGCGCGGTAGTTCAGTACGACGAACTAGTCACACACATGAAATATGAGACTCGCAATTTACAGATAATGTTCAACAAGCTGAAGGTAGTTACTACTCATGGCAGACAAAAAAGAGGCTTGGTTGGAACATTGCTCACATCTCTATTCGGAGAAAACGATGAAGTGTACCATGACATTGAATCTCTAGATCAGAACCAGAAAGAGTTAACAACAGAGTTAGCAACAGTCAACAATACTGAAGCGAGAATTACAGACCGTATAAATTTGTTTACCAAGAAACTGAATGATGGTCTAAAGGCAATCAACCAGATGCAAGGATTTCAGGAGCTTTCTGAAAACAAAATTAACGTACATTTAATGAACTCCTACCTAGTAGTATCAAGCTACATAAGAGAAGTGGAAACGAAATACAATAGACTGCTGAACGCATATTTAAAGCGCAGTCATCTTTTTATCCCACGAAGAAATCAACAATATTACAAAGAGCTGCAACGCAAAAATAGGGCCAGAGTTACATGTACTTCCGATCGCCTAGACCGGTTGGAGTTTGTGGAAGATTCTACAAACATCATCATTTATGGATATTTCACCATTAGCGACACTGAAACGTATGAAGTCATCAAAGGCAATGCAATACCAGAAGATCTAGGAAATAACACTTACCGGGAGGTTATGATGTCAACATCGATTTACGGCGTCAATTATGACAAAAACCGATACTTTGAGACTACAATTACCGAGATAAATGACGCAGAAAGCTAGATGAGTCAACATTTTTAATGCATCCAGGAATATTTTATAATCTCGATCAAAATCACAATTGCATTATGAATCAAGTATACAGAAAACTAACATCTGAGGAATGCGCCACACGGAAGTTTCAAGTACACAATAGTATTTGGAAGAAACTGTGGACCCACAACGCCTAAATTTTTGTCTCACCAACCTCGTCCACAGTGTTTGTTATATGTCATATGGGGAGAGAAGAGGTAGTGCTGAATGGTACCGGCATTCTTCATATCACTCCAGATTACATAATCCGATCTTAAACTGTCCAGCTAGAAGGAAAACTCATGAAGGAAGTTCAAACAGTAACACATTATGTTAAGCCCATACTCATGAAAAACACAACAATTAATACCAATAGAGTACCTCAAATTTTCAACGAAACAATCTTACCATTAAGCTATGATTTCGCAAAGGTATTAAGCGATAACAACAAGGATGCTGTCTACAATCTTGAAGAGTTATCAGAGATGAATTGGAAAACCATAATACCGCACAAATATTGGACAGCTTGTGAGCCTCTGTTGTCGACATATTGCACGTCAAAAACCTCCAGTCAATCATCCCATGGAGTTATCAACTGTCGCGTCACAGACAGACGACAAAGGAAGCAATTTCGATATAAAGTTCCCTGTTACATCATCTGAGGTGCCAAAATGTTGATGATTCAACATAATTTAAATAAAAATATTTAAAATTTACTAGCTAAAAGTAATATTTAGTTTACTTGTGTATTGTGTGACAAAATAGGTATAGTATTATGTTGCACAGAGCATTTTGTTGCTAAACAAGCAAGTATTAATATAGGCTAAAACATTTTACTGCTTTCCTAATTTAAATTAAATTCAATAATTTACTATTGCTTACCTAGCATATGGGACGTTCTTTTACAAACCGCACAGGATTTTGGACTTGGCATTTTAGAATCCCCCGAAATTTTTTTTTGCAGCTTATATGTATACATAAAATTGCCAGACCCATGGATTTTGTCAAATGTACTCATACTTCTATTATCTCCAGTTTTACTGATCCGATCAATGTAAAATTTTTTTTATTTAATATTCTATAACGTTAGCTTCTGCAATAAATTTAAAAAAAAATTTATACTGTCAACAAATGAAAAATAATAACAATTTAATTGTTTAAATAGTTGGAATATGATGTTTCCCCAACTAGAATACATTGAAAAAATAACATTTTATTCCATATTCTTTTATCTACAAAACCCATTCTACAAAAAAGTGTAGTCTTTGTTAGATCGGTAGTTATTAAATATTTTCCACCGCAAGTAATGAATTCCAGAACAAATTTAAGTGTGAGTTAAATTTTTATTAAATTCTTTTTTAAATACAGTCCTAAGCCGTTGCCAAATCTCAACTGACTTTACAATTCTTTCTTATTCATATCATATCCGTGTGGATTTGCCTGTCTTCCATCGGATGCGTCCTCAGGTGGCGGATAGAGGAATGCTCAGCAAATATGCAGGGCAGGTGGGAAATAAAATACCACTCGCGGACCAAAACAGACATTACAAAATTCAAGCAGCGTCGTCCTCATATTGAGCGGCTGCCTGGTAGGCGTCTGTTCCTCAGGTTAGAGGCGGCCTATGATCCAACAATGTGGTTCCTAAGCTGCAATAGATGGCAGCCCCATCATCTTAGGACGAGTTACAGTAGGTTAATCCCCTACTTAACCCGTAACCAACTGATTAACGAAACTTAAACTAGGCAATGCCTCGGATACGAAACCCCTCAGATGACAGCTTTTGGCATACGAAACAGGACACGCATCGCTCAATGGAATGTTAGAACTCTTCGTGAAAACTCTAGACTTCCTCAACTTGAACACCAAATGGAACTGTATAAAACTGAAATCCTAGGGATAAGTGAAATGAGGTGGAACAATAACGGTGAGACAGTCACGGCAAACGGCAACCTTATTCTCCACATTGAAAGACCGAACAAAGGAGAAAGCATAGTCGGCATTTTAATAACAAAAAAATGTGAAGAGCACTACTTTCCTGGCAACCCATATCGGATCGAGTTATACTAGCACGATTCCACAGCAGCATAGAACGACACATCACCCTAGTCCAATGCAACGCGCCTACAGAAGACGCAGATGAGACAGTTAAAGATGACTTCTATGAGCAAAACAGCCACGCTCAATAGAATTCACAAAGGGGACATAACCGTTCTCATGGGTGATTTTAACGCGAAAATTGGAAGCAATAACATAGGCTTAAAGCGAATTATGGGAGAACATGGCTGCGGAAGACAAAACAACAATGGAAGTAGGCTAATCGACTTGTGTCAAACGTTTCAGCTAGTCATTGGTGGATCCATCTTTCCTCACAAAGAAATCTATAAATACACCTCGACATTGCCAAGTGGCACTGCACGCAACCAAATAGATAATATTTGCGTCAGCAGAAGATGGCGAAGCTCATTGTTGGATGTCAAGAATAGAAGAGGTGCAGACATAGACAGCGATCATGAGCTCATCACTGGGGATATTAAAATCAAACTGAAATATCAACGCAAAAGAGAAAAGCACGGATCGACACGCCTTAATATCCAAAGGTTGAAAGATGTCACAATTAAAACATCGCTGGTAGCGGCAATATGGGATAAGCTGCCAACGGAACAACAACGCACATGGGAACATCTTACCACCACCCTCAACAAAATCGACGAAGATTCACTTGGGATAACACAACCAGATAGGAATCCATGGATCTCAGATGAAACCTGGAATCTAATACTACAACGGAATAACCTCAAAAAGCTATTGATTGACAACAGCTCAATGCAACAAAAGTATCGGGAGCTAGCTAAAAAAGTCAAAAAAGCCGCAAGAATGGACAATTCCTAGTGTATTTAATGTCAACCCCTGCCGAGACGGTTTAATTTGACGGTGCTCTACGCACATACTCAAAACTTACGCATCGAGCGGCGCCTCCCTGGCGAGCATGAAACTCGGTGGATCCCGAGCCCCATGCGGACCGAAGGCACCATTTCTAGGCCATGCATAATCTAACACCTGGTCGGTGTCGAGGTCTATCTAAAACCTCAGTCATTCTATGGGAAATGACACCCGGTTGCAATGCAACTCCATACCGGAGGAATAAATTCCCCCTACCCGCGATTTTGGGTATAAACCACAGCCACCTGGATCGCCCACAAGGGGGCCAACCCACTGCCAGGCTAAAACCGAAGTTTTAGGGGCTCCTGACAACCCGTGGTACCAGAAAACCTCCGGTCAGGTTTCGTAGCAAGCTACTACCAGTTTAGCTCCATTCAGCATAGGACTGGCCGCCTGACATCCAACAGTCACACAACAACACAACATACAGTCAATCAAAACATGAAACATCTACATGCAACATGTAACGAAAGCCCTAGCCTGCCTATCCGCTCAACTACCTAACACCCTAAGCCCCAACTAATCCCTACTCCGGACCTTTCAATTGACCACGCCTCCTCCGCCTTGTGAAAACCTCCCCCGCAAAACTATTCAACAGGGAGATGCGCTCACTGGAAGCGAGTACACCTCCAAGATCGTACCTACCACTTGGCTGCGCTACGATCCCAAAGGACTTTATATTGCGGATGTCTTCATAAAAAGGGCAATCACACAACACGTGCAATGTGTCCTCAAGCACCGCCCCACCATCGCAACCCTGAACTTCACTGAGAGCCCTCTGATGCAAAAAAAGCATTGAGGGAACCATGCCCCGTCAGCAGGAAGCCCAGAAAAAGGTTAAAACCAAATTCAGGGTGATTTCCCACAAACGTGACATCCCCAATGAAGCCGAACGTCGTCCTGCCTTTCACACTGTTCACTTATCTAGCCTGCCACCTAGATGTGACGCATTCATTCAAGAAACTTTTACGTTCCTTTAAAGTCATGCCACTAATGTTAGCAGTATCCAACCACCCATTTACTGAAGGCAGTCTTCTCCGGATTCCGTAGGCAATACGGCAACGTATTTCCTCCAGGTCCAAAGGGGGTGCCCCCATTAGCATCTGTAAGGCCTCCGTGGAGACCGTACGGCACACGGGCATACAAGCGAGCAGAGCAACACGTTGACAAGAAAGTATCCTAGTAGAACCCGCAACAGACAAAGCAGTTTCCCACCATACAGGAGCGCCATATGTTGCGCAAGCAACAAACAGCCCGGCAAGAATGGACAAAAGAAAATCAGTCGAGAGGCTCGCCACTGAAGCAAAAACAGCAGCCGGCAAAAACAATATGCGTGCACTATTCAAGATCGTCAGCCGCCTAACAAACCAGTCTGAGACCGCAATGGTGTACTTTTAACAACTACCGATGCCCAAGTATCTAGATGGAGAGAGCACTTTGAGGAAACAAGTAACGTTAATTACAGCAACGACGAGGCAGACAACATCAACATGAATAAAGAAACACAAACGCCTCAGGGATAAACGCAGATGCTTTAAGTGAAGTAATGGCAGTGGGAGAAGACGGCACACACCCCGAAATACTGCTAACTGACGCACGGCTAGCAGCTCTACTTATATATCCTCACATCACCTCAGCCTGGGAAACCGAAAGTTTGCCACCGTCTTGGACTAAAGGCTTAATCATCAAGCTACCAAAAAAAGATGATCTAAGAGACTATGGTAACTGGCGAGGAATAAAATTACTCAACACTATATACTGTTGACTAGTAATTTTCCCGTCCTGGGAAAACACTTAGTGCTGGGTGAAAGCTGCATCTGAAAAAAAAAAAAAATTTGGGGTTAATAATATGAGGATACTCACCTTCTAAACTCGTAGCTACTCCTTTGAAATAAATAACACCAAACTTCATTTAGTCTTTAATTCAGAACTAACTCTGTTTTTAATCTTTGATTTCATTTTACTTAACACCTATGATACAGATAATTACAATAACAAATTACATGCTAAAATAATTACTTAGGAATACAATAACAAAAACTTATTCTACTTTACCAAATCTTGGCCCACAAATAGTTGGCCTACAAAATTTTGGCCTACAAATATTTATTTGACTTATGCAAAAATTGCATAAGTCTTATTTAACTCACCAAAGTAGTGAGGTCTGCATATTTCCGGGTATCACACCTGGCTTTTGCTTGCTGTTTTGTTGTTGCATTTAAGTGCTTGGCGTTCTCATTCTTGTTAATTCTTAACAAGCAGAATTTGCACATAGCAACTTAAACTTATCAACAAAACAACAAATACCCAAAAGTGTGCTGCAATTATTATTGGATGATGTTAAGCATCATCCCAAAAATATGCCATAATATGTTATTTGTTTAAATAACATATCATGTGTGGTAAAAACCCACAACATTCCTCACCCCTTCGAATAAGACAAAATTATAGCTAAGAATAATTTTTTCTTAATGACACATTATTGTGTCTTACAATAATTTTTTGTTTTGAATGTTAAATTTAAGTGTAAGTATAATTTATTATTTTTTTTTTCTCTTCGAATAACCCTACCTAATTCATGGCCCTATTTTTCTCCGTCGCCGCTTGTCCCCCTTGGTCAGAAACTGTTTAGCTCTGACTTTGTGGCTTCGCTCGACTAGTCACTCCACGAACTTAACTTTTGACTTTATTCAAGGAGCGACGCTGGTGTATCTTCGGCCTTGTGTAACTATATAGTCGGCTCTATAACATTCTTGTGGCTACCGTCATCTCAGATAATTGATGAAACGGCTTATGCCATAGTTTTCTCTCGACAAGGGAGGCTTTACGCTTTACTTGTTGCTCCCTCCCTTCCTTTATTTTGGTTGTTTCCATATACGGATTGACAACCATACTTTTTTAGCCAATAATGCTGGATATTTCGCTTATTGTGCATGAAATATTCTTCAGCTTAGCTTTTCTAATTATACGCCTTCATTTTCTGTTTTCCTCTTTTGAATATTTAAGTTTAGAAACAGGTTCACTTTGTCACACATCTTTGGTCATGAATAGGACAGTTAGTATGCGTTATTCGCTGCCTTGAATCAGGTAAGTTGAGTGTTTTCTAGCCATCTACTATAACTGACTCTTCTACTGCTTAACTGTTGTCGTATAGGACCATGATTATAAATTGAAATTAATGTTAATTAAATTAATTAAAATATATTTTTTCATTAAATTTTACAATAAATTTTAATTTTGATATTATTAAAAAAAATTTTTTCAATATATTCATACCTTATTTAATATATGAAATTAAGTGTAAATGGTATATATGTGCATGCATTCTTATATAATGCATACAAATACATATATATGTATTTACGGCATTTACTCCGTTTTGCTTATTTAAATTTATTTAAGTTTGTGTAAATGTGTATGTATTTTTATAATGTATATATATATATATATATATATATACGGCATTTACTCCGTTTTGTTTATTTAAATTTATTTAAGTTTGTGTAAATGTGTATGCATTTTTATGATGCATATATATATATATATATATACGGCATTTACTCCGTTTTGTCTACTTTTAAAGTTTATTGGCCTAGTTTACCAATATTAAATTTTGCAATTAGGCAAAAACATTTAAGTCTTAAAATTTAAACATGTCAACGAACTGACTTGTTTTTACTTACGATGCAAAAATGTGCAACCTAAATTATAAACTTATATATGTATATACATACGTCTTATGCGTATAAATACAAATATATATTATTATTCTATAGTAACTAATATCTTGCTTTTATTTTAAAGCTATTTATTTTATCAAAAAAGTTTTGCTCTGTTTTTTTTTTTTTTTTTTTTTTTTAATCAATTCTAAATTCTAAAAAGTACCCAACATTATTATTTTTAATTCTTTTGAGATTTAATTTTTAAAATTTTAGTTTTTCTTAAATTTGTAACTAAAATTCAAATGTATGCTATATATGTGTATACATCTCTTGAATGTATACAAATACATATTTTGCTGTTTTGAGTTCAAATTTTATTTTTCCTTATCTTTCCCAGCCTTCTATTTCAAAACAATATAACTTAAAGTTATCTTCATATACATTTCAGCCAAATGCTGTTATTTATTAATACAAAGTTGAGCTCTAGTTGCATTTGCTTTTTATTATTTGCATTTCGTTCTATTTGATCGAAATGCATTGCTTTATATTTCTTTTACGTTTTTTACGTTATTAAGATTTTTTTGTTTCTTTACCTACTTTAATCTAAAGAAGTTATATACAAGGCGTGTGCTTATTGCGGCACGCGTCGTCTCATGTTTCTTGTTAACAAGCAATTATTAATGTTTGTGTATGTAGTACAAGTATCTTGCGTTTATTTTATATTTGTTTATTTCGATTTCATTTGATCAATTTTCATGTGGTTACGTTAAATAAATTTGCTCAAGTTTGCATTGCCAAATGCAATGCAATGCTTTGTGTTTTTATTATTATTATTTTTATCTTCAAAATTAAAAATTTTTCTTTTATCTACTGTTGAGGTAGGTAAGTTATATGCGACCATGTGCGCTTATTTCGGCACACGTCGTTTCATATTTCTTGTTTACAAACAAATATTTATATACATATGTTTTTTATTTAATTTTACTGTATTAAATAATATGAGCAAACTATTCTACTTTAAAAGAAAAAGATTGTAATTTTTATTTCGGTTCATTAAATAATTTTAATAAATTATTACATAACTTCTTTTTCTTTCCTTTTATTACAACTTCTGTTGTAACAGGCCCCTTCACATTTGAAACTTCAAATGGGCCTATCCATATGGGAGAAAATTTATTTTTCCGAGTTTGATTTTTCATCAAAACTTTATCCCCTCGTTTAAATATAACGGGGTTTACTGAACCGTCATATTGTTTTTTAGACAATTCTTTTGCCTTTTCTTGGTTTTTTCTCACTAACTCGTGAGTTCTTTGTATTTGAAACTTTAATACTTTTGATTGGTCCTCCGCGTTATAGAGCGGTGAACATTTTCGTTTTAAATTCGTAGGCATTTCGAATTCAAAACCGTACAAAGTTCGGAAAGGAGTTTGCTTAGTAGAAGTATGTATCGTATTGTTATGGACATGCATGGCTGCCGTCAGCCATTGGTCCCAATTCGAACCATCTTCTTTAGCAAAACTTCTCAAGTATTCTGCTAGTGGTCTGTGGCTTCTTTCCAAAGAACCATTAGCTTGCGGATGATATGGCGTTATATGCAATTTCCTAATACCCAACATTTTGCAAGTATCTGAAAATAATTTTGCGATAAAATTTGTACCATTATCAGTAATCAATACTTTCGGGATATTGTATCTGGCAATGATTTCGTCATAAAATTTTTTCGATACTGTACTTGCTTCTGCGTCGGGCATTGCAGCACATGCCATATTTTTTGAAAAATCATCCTGAAAAGTTAGTATATACTTATTTCCTGATACAGTTTCAGGTAATGGACCGACAATGTCCATATATACTTTATCAAAAGGCCTGCTTGGTGTATCTGTTACCACCATCGGCATTTTTGTAAGTCTTGAGCTCTTGTTGGTCTGACATTTGGTACATTTTTTAATATACTCTTTTATATCTCTTTGCATACCTGGCCATCTATACTGCTTTCTTATCCTTAGAAGTTTTTTGATAGCCCCTTGATGCCCACCAAGTGGTGTGCTATGAAAATCCCTTAATATTGTTTCTATTTCTTTAGGATCTTTCAGTATGACCACTGTTTTTCCGGTGTTGTTTTCAACCACCGTGTCTTTATCCACCTCGTTTGAAATGTTCACTATTTCCTTTTCAGAATTTTTAGATTTTGATCTGGTTTGTACCACTGTTATTTATTTATTTGTCTGTGGTAATCTACTTAAAGCGTCTGCATTTAAGTTTCTTTTCCCAGGCTTGTAAATGATTTCAAAATAATATTCCGATAGTTTATGCCGGAAGCGCGCCAAGCGTGACGTTTGATCCTTAAGGTTTGATATACCACGTAGTGGTTGATGATCGGTGTAAATTTTAAAATGTCTGCCAAGCAAATATGCTCTAAAATTTTTTGTTGCCCATACTATAGCGAGAAATTCCTTTTCAATTGTCGAATACCTTTTCTCGGTATCGCTTAGTGCTCTACTGGCAAATGCTGTTGGATTATCTTTACCGACTTCTCCTTGAGATAATATTGCCCCAATTGCATCATTACTGGCATCCGTAGTTAACAAAAATTGTTGACTAAAGTCTGGATATGCCAATACAGGTGGTGTCATTATTGCCTTTTTTAATTCCTCGAATGAATTTTGGCATTCCGTTGACCAGACGAACTTTGCGTCTTTTCTCAATAATTTATTTATTTGTAAAGCTAATCTTGCCGTATCTTTAATGAATTTCCGGTAATAGTTTACCAGACCTAAGAACGCTTGTACTTCTTTTTTGTTTTTAGGTACTGGTATGTTTTTTACACATTCTACCTTTTCTGGGTCTGGCAGGGCTCCGTGTTCTGAACATTTATGACTTAAATACACAACTTCACGACGCAAAAAATTTCATTTTTTCGTGTTTAATTTCAGATTATGTTGTCTTAATACAGTGAACACATTACGTAGCCTTTCCTCATGCTCTCGTAAGTTTTTCCCGTATATGACAATGTCATCTAAATAAACAAAACATTCTAGACCTTGTAGTCCTGTGAGTATGTGATTCATGATGCGTTGAAATGTTGCTGGGGCTCCTGTTAGACCAAACGGCATTCGGTTGAACTCAAAATGTCCCAACCCTGTACTAAATGCTGTTTTTTCTCTATCATCTTCATTCACCAATACTTGGTATATCCACTTGCTAGATCTAGCGTGGAAAAATATCTGCTATGTCCCAATTGATCTAAAACTTCATCAATTCGTGGTATGGGGAAAGCTTGCTTGATTGTAGCTTCATTTAATTTTCTGAAGTCTATAACTAATCTCCACTTTTTCTCTCCATCTTTACCACTTTTCTTTGGGACAAGCAATAGTGGTGAATTCCAAGGTGAGGTGCTTGGTGAAATAATCCCTTCATCTAACAGTTCACCTACCTGTTTATTAATTTCCATTCTATGAGAATGGGGTAGTCTATACTGTTTTTGGTTTATTGGTGGTTGACCCACCAAAGTAAGGATATCATGCTTCAATACTGGAGTATATGATAAGCAATCTCCTTCTAACAAAAATATGTCATGGAAGGATGCACATATATTTTCCATGGAAGCTTTCTCTTCATTGCTTATGTTAGGATCTAAATTAATAGATCCAAATAGCTTATCTAATCTTCCCCTCACGTTTTGTTCCGATATTATATTTATTGCGGAACTTGTGTTTATTTTAAATTCATTGTAATTTGAAAATTCCAGTTTGAACTTTCTATCAATGATAAATTCGTCTTCTGACGAATTTAAAATTGGCACATAAACTATGCCATCTTTCACTTTGCTGAGTACTTCTCCTAAGTAAACTCCTTGTGAAAGTTCTTGTTTGTGTATAACAACTTCTTTTAATGTTGTTTTAACACATAAAGGTACTATTTTTACAGTTCGAGCTTCTACTGCTGTTTCTGTATTGTATAGTACTCTGTTAAAGTCATTCATCGGCTTAAGCGTGAATGCTATTACTTTATTACGTTTTTCATTGAAAAACGTTAATTTTTTATCTATAGCGTTTATGACAGTTCGGTTCCACAAAATGTCCCTACCTACTATTCCATCAGCTGGAACTCCTTGATCTAGTGACACTATGTGTAACTTTAAACTTAGATCTGGGTTCTGCTGGTGTTTAATAGTGGTTGTACCTAATGTGGTAACCTGTCCGCCAAATGCTCCACTTAAATCTTTTCGATTATTTGTATCTGATTCTGGGAAATGCAACATAGCACTTTCTTTGACCAAACTTGTGTCAGCACCGGAATCTACCAACAAAATAAGTTTTCCATATCTGGTCTCTTTACAGGGCACTTCTATGAACACGTCATTTTGATTTGCTTGGTAGAAATTCTCGTTATGCCTGCCATACAAGATGTGTCTCCCAGTTTCATTATCTTTTGCGTTTGATACGCATTCTATGGGTTTTGCGAGGGACGCCTCAACTACAGTATTCTGTGTATGATTTGTTTTCCCCGCATTACATTGCTTTAAGTTATTACTCAAAACTTTATAATTTTTACTACTAGTAGGTAACGTATCAACTGCACTTTGTTGTGGTTGATTTACTGTTACTACTTTGTTAAAATTATTTATGATTTCGGATGTAGTTAACGTATCAGCTGCATTTTCTTGTAGCTGATTTACTGTTACTATTTCATCTAAAATATTTTCTGAAACTTCATTTGTTTCATAATTAGTAGATAACGTACCAACTGCACTTTGTTGTGGTTGGTTTACTGTTACTACTTTATTAAAATTATTTTTAATTTCAGATGTAGTTAACGTATCAACTGCACTTTATTGTAGCTGATTTACTGTTACTATTTCATCTAAAATATTTTCTGAAACTTTATTTGTTTCATAATTAGTAGATAACGTACCAATTGCACTTTTGTGTGGTTGGTTTACTGTTTCTACTTTATTAAAATTATTTGTAATTTTAGATGTAGTTAACGTATCAGCTGTACTTTCTTGTAGCTGATTTACTGTTACTACTTCTTTTGGCCCTAATTTACTAAGTTTTTTGGGTCCCCAGACTATTGGCCGGTCTTGGGCCCCCCTTAGTTTCCCTGAGCCTTTTCGTAGTCTCTTTTGGCAAAACAATTTCCAACTTCATGTCCAATTGTCTTACACCAACTACATTTAATGGAAGATTGCTGTCCCCGTTGTTGGTGTTGAGAATTTGTATTATTTTTATTTATGTTTTTAGACGTTTCGTTTTTGTTCTGTGAACACTTTATATTGGTCATGTGACCGTATTCTGAACATTTGCCACAGAAAGGTGTGTTTTTCCTTACATAACAGTCTTCCCTTGTGTGACCATTTTTATTACAATACGAACAAATAATATTTGGTTTTTTATTATTTGAGAAATTATTTTTTATATGTTTTCCTGAAATTTGTTGGTATTGTCTAGCCTGCCTTTGTTCCAATGGTCTATTCCATTTTTGTG
Source organism: Meiosimyza platycephala (assembly GCA_963662105.1). Classification (NCBI taxonomy): domain Eukaryota; kingdom Metazoa; phylum Arthropoda; class Insecta; order Diptera; family Lauxaniidae; genus Meiosimyza; species Meiosimyza platycephala. Next base: position 61,298,150 of record OY759208.1, read on the forward strand.
GCTGAACATCATATAAGGCCGGAGTTAGTTGAGCGACATTTGATTGATAGGTGTTGACGCCTAGTACTTGTTCTGAATCCTCTCGCAGATCATCTTCTGCAGAGATTGCTTCTTTGAGTAATTCTTCTAAAGTACCCGTATCTTACTCATCATTAATACTTTGAGAGTTGGATTCCTTAATCCCAATCTGAATGCTCTTACTACAGAATTTAACAGTTCCTGTCTGTATACTCGATCTTCCGGAGCTGAATACCTCTTACTGAGGTTATCCATAATGGATGTCTCTAGTGATTTCAATCTCCTAGCGTATGCACGCAAATCCTCAAAGGCTCCTTGCCGAGCATTAATTAATTCTTTTTGGACTGCTTCTAAGGGTTTTTCTCTTATATAGGTTTCTTTTAAAATATGGTATAGGTCTTGCATTTTTAAAAATCGAGTCGCCCTGATCAACTCGTATGCATCTCCATTGAGATTAAGTCTCACCTTAGAAATTAATTCTACTTCATCAGAAGGGTCAGTGGTTCTCCTCACCGACTCGCAAGCCTCTATAAACCTATATAAATCTGCCTTGATAGTTGGTGACTCTACACCGGAAAAATAAGGTACTGTGTCCCGTACCCATTTGGCTATTTGACCATGACTTCTTGAGCTTCCTAAACTGGGTGTGCTTTCAAGCTGATGTGTTTGTTGTTCATTGTGGACATCTGCACTTATGGTAAAAACATTATTGTTTCTCATCTCTCTTTGTTGACCTGCATACGTATGTTCTTGTTGCGATGCCCTAATCTCTTCTAAGGTGGCCAGTTTTTCATTATAACATTTCGATAGATCGCAATAACTATTTTCTACTCTACTGTAGAAATTCTTTGTAAAGTATTCGTGAGTAGAGAACGCGGATCGGTACTCCTCAATAGCGTCGTTGTTCAATGAAAAACTTGACCATGACCTTTCTAACTCTTCAATCCTTTTTGAATAATATTCTACGGTTTCTCTCTGTGTTGGAGTTTTCTTATAGTTGATGATCATCTTCTCCAACTGTTTCGAAAATTCCACTTGTCTGCTGCACAAATCAAGAAATTTTTGTTGTTCTCCCATAGTGTTTGCTGTTGTGTGGCTTTTGTTTGTTAAATCAAAAGTCACTTTTTGTTCTTTTCCCTTTAATCTCTCGGCTTTAAGCTCCTTCGTCAAACGCTTATTTGCGTTTTCCAGGTCCTGAACGCGTTTCCTAAATTCTGTTAAGGACTGATTTTCCTCTTCCAATTCCTGACCTACTGGTAGTGAAAAATTTAATTTTGATAAATTCCTTTCACTCAGTGTATCGTTTAATATAGAATTTTCCTCTTCCAGATCCTTTATTTGCTCAGCGTTTAGTTTCAACTGAGTAATATGTTGGTCGTATCTCCTTTTTAGGGCGTAGAATTCCTTCTTCCAGGTCTCTGTTATTCCTTCGTCACTACGATTCTTTTGTTCTATAATGCTTAAAATTTCATCTAGAATTATGTCCGCTTTTTCGACCGCTGATAAATTATGGAAATTTTCAACTTTTCCTTGTATTAGAATAAGTTGTTCTTTATCGTCAATTATAATTTCTAAATATTTCCACAATTTATCTGTAAATCTACACAACTCTCCTAACAATTTTTCGTGGGCGTATTTGTTAAACTCTAAATCGCTCATTACCTCACATAAAATACATAGAAAGCTAAGTCAGCAACTTTAAACGGTTGTTAACTCCAACAAAAAGCAAGCGTTTATTGTTTCGCTTTTTGCTGTACATATGCTCAAGGTTTCAAATTTCCATGAAGTGAATGAACGACCTACTGTCTTAATAAATTTTTGCCCACAAATGTGTATGTAGAAGTTTTGTGAATTTACGCGACCTATCCCAATTTTTTGTTTAAAATTTTGCGTATATACCACTCATTAATTAAAGATACGAAATGCAAATTGTTAAACTTTATTTACTCCTTATTTGGAATAATTTATATTTAATGACACACGGACCTCTGCAGAATACGAATCTTTGGAATATTTGAAAGTATTCCTCAGAACCAACAATAAAATTCTGCAAGGCTATATACGATTCAACAAAGGAAGTCAAAATTATTCACGAATACGCGAGTCTATGCAGAATAAACGGATCCTCAGAACTTGAAATATTCTTTGAAACCAAAAATAAGTTATACAAGACTTTCAATGGAGAAAAATAAAACAAACAAACAACAAACAAATAACAAACATTTTCCCGCGAAAATAACGTTTACGATTTACAAAATTTAAATTCTTACAAAAAATGCAAACTGTTATCAAAATTTCAAATTTAAAATTTATTGTTTCCAATGCAAATTCTATTTTCAAAATTCTCTTGATAACTGAAACTTGAAAACTCTTTCAAAATTTAAACTTTCCCACAACACTTGAGTAAAGTACTAAAAAAAAATTATTATTTTGGAAAATTATTTATAAAAACGCGAGTCTATGTTGAATAACTGATCCTTAAGATACAAAATCTTTTTGGAACCCGATATACATTCAACAAGATTTTTCTCTTTACGACAGAACCAAACGTTTCTCGCGAAAATAATATCAAATTTTTCCCTAAACTTTCAATGAAACCTACTTCCCTAAACTTTTTAATTTACTTGCCTATAACGCTAAAATAGTCTTGGCACTTGAACCAATACTATTTAGGTAGTTCGTTTGTAACTGCAGGCACATAAACCCATAATAACAGTGTTTAAAAAAAAATAAAATAGTCCTGGCACTTGAACCAGTACTATTTAGGTTGTTTGTTTGTTACTGCAGGCACATAAACCCACAATAACAGTGTTTAACGAAAACAAGGCACCTTACCAGTGGTCGGGGGTGTCTTGCTACGTAGGCTGAGCTAGTGGCCGACAAGTTTTAAAAAGTTTATGGTTAGTGAATATTATTACAAGGATACTCACCAATTTATTTTCCAATTCCAATGAATGTTGTGCTGCTACTGCTGTTCCTTCATACGGCTGCTGTTGCTATACTTCTACTGTTGTTTGTTAATACCGCTGCTGTTGCTGTACTGCTATTGTTGTTTGTTGGAGTTCTTCCTTCTTCCCTGTCCGAGTAATTGTTGTTCGGTAAACCGGCTGCGCCAATGTTGACTAGTAATTTATTAATATTTTTCCCTTTACTTACTGTTTAGGTAGGTACCGGCTACCGGCTGCGCCAATGTTGACTAGTAATTTTCCCGTCCTGGGAAAACACTTAGTGCTGGGTGAAAGCTGTATCTAAAAAAAAAGTAAATTTCGGGTTAATAATATGAGGATACTCACCTTCTAAACTCGTAGCTACTCCTTTGAAATAAATAACACTAAACTTCATTTAGTCTTTAATTCAGAACTAACTCTGTTTTTAATCTTTGATTTCATTTTACTTAACACCTATGATACAGATAATTACAATAACAAATTACATGCTAAAATAATTACTTAGGAATACAATAACAAAAACTTATTCTACTTTACCAAATCTTGGCCCACAAATAGTTGGCCTACAAAATTTTGGCCTACAAATATTTATTTGACTTATGCAAAAATTGCATAAGTCTTATTTAACTCACCAAAGTAGTGAGGTCTGCATATTTCCGGGTATCACACCTGGCTTTTGCTTGCTGTTTTGTTGTTGCATTTAAGTGCTTGGCGTTCTCATTCTTGTTCATTCTTAACAAGCAAAATTTGCACATAGCAACTTAAACTTATCAACAAAACAACAAATACCCAAAAGTGTGCTGCAATTATTATTGGATGATGCTATGCATCATCCCAAAAATATGCCATAATATGTTATTTGTTTAAATAACATATCATGTGTGGTAAAAACCCACAACAATACAAAATACTTGCTATAATCATATTGCAGAGACTCCAAGTTAGGACAGAGTGCACAATTCGTGAAGAACAAGCTGGATTTAGACCGCACAGGTGCTGCGTAGAACAATCTAACACCATACGCATAATAATTGAACAGTCACTGGAGTGGAGTTTCCCGCTGTATCTCTTATTCATAGATTTTAAAAAAGCATTCGACACTATCAAACGTTCGGCTATATGGAGCTCACTTCGCAAAATTAGAGTACCTCAGAAGATAATTCAAATAATTAAAGCCATGTACGAAAATTCCGAAATAGCAGTGCTGCACAAAGGTAACATCAGTGTACCCTTCCGCACTAATGCAGGATTGAGACAGGGATGTCCTCTCTCTCCCCTGCTCTTCACTGTTGTGCTTGATAGCGTAATGACGGAGGTCAGTTCCACAAGAAGAGGAATCACGTGGAGCCTGTCACGACAACTCGAAGACTTGGATTACGCAGACGTCATATGCCTCCTCTCACATAAGTTCAGCGATATGCAGGTTAAAATTGACCATCTAGTCAGCTTGACACGAACCGTTGGGCTTGAAATAAATATTAGAAAGACTAAAGCCATGAGAATGCACCACACCAACATCGAACATATCGTTATTGAAGGACAACAAATCGAATATGTAAACAGTTTTTGCTACCTGGGGAGTATAATGACAACAGATGGAGGAGCGGAAGAAGATGCCAAAAACAGATTATTAAAAGCAAGAGCAGCTTTTGGGCGCTTGTACCCGATGTGGAGAAGTTCGCAAATTTCCAGGCAGACCAAGATCCGAATATTCAACGCATGTGTAAAATCAACGCTCTTGTATGGTAGTGAAACGTGGCTAACTTCAAACAACTAATCCAGGTCTTCATCAACAAATGTCTGCGAATCATTTGTAGAATATTTTGGCCGAACGTCATACGGAATGAAGATCTTTGGAGAATGGCAAACGAAGAACCTGTTCTAACGCAAATAAGGAGAAGAAAGTGGAAGTGGATCGGCCACACCCCCAGAAAGTCGTCTGAAAACATCACCAGAATGGCTCTTGACTGGAACCCTAAAGGAAGTAGAGGTCGCGGACGCCCGAAAAACTCCTGGAGGCGAACAGTTACCCGTGAATTGGATAATTGTAACCTAACTTGGAAAAATCCAATTTTTTTCAGTAATCAGTAAAAATATATTTTTACTGCAATTTTTTTCAGTAATCAGTAAGAATTTATTTTTACTGGAGTTTTTTTCAGTAATCAGTAAGATATTACTGGTAATGCAAATGAAATCTCATTATCAGTAAAAATTAACTGATTACTGCTATTTTTTTCAGTAATCAGTTAAACTTTACTGGTAATGCAAATTAAATTGCCATATCAGTAAAAATTTATTTTAATGCAATTTTACTGGTACTGCAAAGTGCCCATCTATGATAGTTGCCATTGATTCATTATCATTTATTCCTATTATGGCATTGAAATGATCGTTACCATGGTTAATAATATGAATGATGTTTTTGTTGTCATAATCCGGTGTTGCTTGTACTACCTTATCACCATCTACGATTGTATGCACTTATAATTCCTTGCCCTCGACTAAGTGTTTTTCTATCACATGAATTTGAATTTTAATTTCTTTGCTCACTATCTTCCCCTCAATTTCGGTATCACCCCAATGGTTATTTTTCATAATGGCACTCAAGTATTTTTTTTCTGATGTGCTCAAATGGGCTTCTGATCTTTTACGTTTAATGCAGTTGTAGCATATACTTCTTAAATCTTTTGAACTTCTCTGCAATCCAATGTTCTCTAGTCCTCTACTTATTGAGCTAAAAAAAACAATTTCCATCTCCTGGAACATAAACTTCTCTGAAATCATATGGGTAAGGTATATCTGGCCTTGTTTGATTTAACTGATCATTATCACACTGGCTTCTACTAGATTTCTTGCTTTTATTTTTGTTTATTTCAGACTGGTCCATATTGGATTCACTGCTGTTATTTTCATTTTCAGACAGGTCCATATTGGATTCACAGCTGTTATTTTTGTCTATCCTTGGACTGCTTTTTATTCTACTTAAAAAATCGGCCACATTATTTTCTCTTCCTTGGAGATACTCTATATCAATGTTATATTCTTGCAATTTCAATATTCATCTTTGATTCCTTTGCGAAAACTCTTTTCCTTTAAACTTAGAGGATAAATATTTTATTGGTGCATGATCTGTAACTACTTTGAACTTTCTATCATACAAATAAGGGCGAAAATAGTTAACCGAATATACTATCGCTAAAAATTCCTTATCAGTCACACTATATTTTTTCTCGTGATCGTTCAATGTCCTTGAGACATATCATATTGAATGACCGTCTTGGGAAAGAACTGCTCCAATAGCATAATCACTAGCATCGGTCGTGACAGTAAATTTTTCGATATAGTCGGGAAATTTTAGAATAGGGTGTGTAGCTATTAGAAGCTTTAATTTGTCAAATACTTCAACATACTGAGGGTCTCTAGTATTAATTTTCATATCCTTCTTTAGGTATTTTATAAGAGGGTGAGCTATTTTAGCATAATCCCTAATAAACTTTCTATAGAAACCTCTTGCTCCTAGAAAACTTTTAAGCTGTCTCTCAGTTTCGGGCAGTTCTATTTTTATTATGTCCTTTACTTTATCTGGATTCGGCTTGAGACCGTCTTTACTCAAAACATGCCCCAAAAATTTCCTTTCCATGAAACTGCATATGTTTGCCTGTATCTTGAGGTTATGTTCAGTAAGCCGTTTAAATATTTTTTCAAGGGTGAAAAACTGTTCTTGAAGGGTAGTTGAAAAAATTAGAATGTCATCTAGGTATACAATTCAAATTTCGTTAATATAATCTCTAAGGATTTCGTTTATTAGCCGTTGAAAAGTAGCAGGTGCATTTTTAAAACCCGAATAGCATCCTGACATATTCATAAAGATCTACTAGTGATATAAATGCGATTTTTTAATATCTTTCTCAGTAACTAGGATTTGGTGGTAACCTTTTGCTAGATCTAAAGAGCTAAAGTATTGAGCTTTCCCCAACTTGTCTAATATGCTATCGATATTGGGCAGTGGGTACTTGTACTTGTCTATTTGGTTTAGCTTCCTATAGTCAATAACTATACGATATTTTTGCTCTCCGGTCTTATCTTTCTTCTTAGGAATGACGATAAGGCGAGAACTATATCGGCTTTTGCTTTTTCGAATAATTTCCTGTGCTTCGAGTCTTTTATCTGTTTCCTAGCTTCTTCTTCTTCTTGTTGAGGTGGATACCGAAACATTTTACAATTTACTTGTTCATTTGTGGTTGTTCTGACCTCATGAACAATACTGGTGGTGGTTGTTAATTTATCACCTTTATAAAATAGTCCCTTATATTTTTCTAAAAGTCGTGTAATACCTGAATACTCTTTCTTGTTCAAATGATCTCTTTTAATATGCTCTAAAGCGCTATTTTCTAAAACATTAACCTCATCGTGGATCATTTAACTCAAAAATGGTAGTTTTACCGAATTCTTTAAATGGATTTCTTGATTTTCTACGTCTATAATTTTTACGTTCCTTTCGATCCAGTCCATACCCAACAAAAAATCATATATTTTTTCTTAATCTATTTTTATCCACTTCATTCTGGCGTTGATAGGTTGTTGAAATTCCTCTGGACATTTTGTTTTAACATTTTCGGTATTTTTCCTGATTCTTCCTTCAATTGTATCAATTTGTATTTTATCGCCTTGTATTTTTTCATATAATTTTCCGGACACATTATTGGAGTTGAGGAGGCTTATTGTCGATCCGGTATCAATCATAGCACTGTATTTTGTATTATCCAACGTTAGAGTAGTGAAAATTTTCCTTGATTCCGAGGCTAGTTGATAAAAAACTCTTTATCGATTAAATTATTTTCCTCATGATTATTAGTGTTGTGTAAGACATCAACTTCCATGGGTAGATTTTGCCTGCTGTTTTGGCTATTGGCGTTGCCACGATATTGGCGAGAATTATTATCACCATTAAAAGGATGAGTTTTCCAGCTCTGTACTCGATTCGGATTGTTATAGCCATAACTATTTGCATTAAAACTTTTATTATGGTTATAGTTGCTATTACGAGTATTTGCACTGAAACTATACTGTTACCTTTGTTCTTTTGGAAGTGTTTCGTATTTTTATAGCAACTAGCAACTTTTTTCCATAAAACTTTTGGAAATTTCTGGTCTACTTTGATGAGATCTATTATATATAAATTTTAAGTTAAATTGGTCTTGCCCTATATATTTGTGTAATACCCTTCTGATATCTTCTAAACTGTATTTATCATATAATTCCGCAGCCAAAGCACCAGCAACTAATTCTTTTATTTTCATTACTAAAACACTGCTTAAATTGTTGGCTATTTCTGTTTGGTGCTCGCTATAAACTGCACATTCTGATATATTACTAACTAGGTCTTTCACTTTAGCTAATAATTGTAAAATAGAACTTACTTTCAGGGATGTTATGTCTTCCATAATTCGTCCTTGGTGCTTGGTTGGTCGATACTGCTGCTTTAGTTTCTCCTTATACTCCATCCAAGTTGCAGGAACGCAATATCCAAATAGTTTCTGGCTGGTTCAAGAATTTTCTGCTCGTATATAATTGTATACACTTCTTGCAGTTGTTCCTCATTCCCGCTTTCTCTGAGAGCTCTTTCCACTGAATTCACAAAGGTTGGCAGAGTACCTGGTGTTCCATCGAACGATGTCAAATACCGAATGTTTTTTTCTATCCGGCTCCTTGCTGTCTGTGGCAAGTTCTGCTGACTTACAATTTGGGTCAGCGTCGTAATACATTGCTGCAATACTTGGAGATCCATTTTGCGATTCTGATCTCGAATAGAATTTCGGTGATTTGTTCTGTCCAGTTTCAATTGGGCTGAGTTAAGAAAAAAATTGTTTCGGTTGTCTTTTCTCGAATTTTATGGCTTGCTGTTGCTTGGGTTGTCTTTTTCCGAATTTTTCTGCTTGCTGTTGCTTCGATTGTCTTTTTCCGAATTTCACCGACTGCGCCAGTTAAACTTTTATTTATTTCAGTTTAATTTTTATTAAATTCTTTTTTAAATACAGTCATAAGCTGTTGCCAAAACTCAACTGACTTTACAATTCTTTCTAATTCATATCATATATGTATAGTACTTATCCTAATGCAACTTTTGCAATCGTTGCATTTTCCCACTAGATACGCTGTTGTAAGTCAACAGTGGGAATTCATTTGCTTATCTCTTACTTAATACTACATTACGGCTGTGTAAGCAAATATTAAAGTAGAACATTTTTTCTTCTTCTTCTTCTTGTAAATTAATTACTGCTTGTTTAGCAACTTTATAGTACGTAGTAATTATATATAAGGTAGCATAAAATCAATAAAATTCACCATTTGATTAATGAAAATACGTCTGTTTATTACAATCAAAACTTGCCCCCACCATTGTAAAAGTTTTGCAAGAATAAAACGGTTAAAACAATCTTAACGTTTTATTTCAATACGGTTGTCTCCCTCCAATCAGCCATGACAATCAGATATGACGTTTATACAAAGTTTGTTTTTGAATGAAAACATTACTGATTGAAGAAATTTTCTTATTTATTTTTAAATTTTTGATAATTCTCATAACATTTCACAAGATTCAATTTTTATGATATACAAAAATGTTCGCTTATTGTTTTATGTTTTAAATTAACAAAAATAAAACAAAAGAGTTATTGCAAATTAAAGTAAACATAATCTATAAACTTATTTTTCATAGTTAACAGCACATTTTGTCGATAACGCATCAAATATTGCAAATAGCTTTGACCCTTTTGTATATCTGCTTGATATTCTTCCAGCAACTGTTGATGTTGATTCGGTTGCAAAGAGGCTAAACAACGTATGGCTTCAGCAACATATGAGATTTGTTGGAAATTTTGCAAGTTCATTGCTTAAGCTAATTGTATTTGAAGATATGTGAGCTGTGGAGACGCATTTGAGTACTGAAATAGCGTTGAAAGTTGATTATATTGGCATAAAAAACAGGTTTTTAAATACTAACTGTGGTATGACAGAAGTCACCCGTATCCAAATTAGTATTTGAAAGTACGGTGCGAATCTTTCTTTTGATAACATTAAATGCAACTGAGTAAATTGAACTAGGAAGTCTAAAAGAGAAAATAATATTTATCATAAGCTCAATTATAACACTTTTTCAGAATTTATTTACCTTGCTTCAATATCGGAATCTTTATGCACATGACGGCTATTTCCCGTTGAGTCGGAATTTGAGGCCTCACTTGAGGTGCTTACTTTACGCCGATATGTTGCCAATATATCTTCACTCATATCACAGTAAGTAGCAGCTGTAGCACCATTGCCACGTCCAATACCATCTTTACTACCAGCAGTTGTTTCTGCTGCTTCTGCAGTAGTACCATTGAAAATATCCATCGCTACTGCTGAGGCATCCTTGCTGAATAAAACGCTACGGGTGCTTTGCTAGCAAACGAATTCATCATTTGCATTAGATTCGATGTAGTTTGACGCGAAGACGCCGATTTGTTGCTACCTCTATGTTCAAAGAAATTAAGAATAAGTGTCTAAGGAATAAATCTTTTTAAAATTGATCAAAATTTATCCAATATTGCTTATAATATAATAATTAAATAGTTAAAGATTTATTAGTATATATATTAGGGCGGGTCGATTTCTTCGGGCGGGAAAAAGTCATCAAAGGGTATGGCAAGACAATATTCTACGGACAATTCTGAGCAACTTTGCCAAAGAAACTATGGGTCTAAAATCAATTTCGAGCCTCCGCATAGGTTTTGAACAGTACTTACTTACATATGTATATTGCACTTTTATGGGAACAATTACAGGAAGGGAGGAATTTTTGGGCCAGGTAGTGGTCGATCGCAAGAGGTTAAATATTTCATAAAATGATGTTTATTTCTGATAATAGTCAACCAAGGCGTTCAACTTTGTAGCAACACTTCTAACATTAATTATTTTGATATTTAATTTTTTCCAAATTTCAATTAATTTTTTTACTACTTGTGGTGTAAAACTTTTGTATGAAAATATTCTGCTTTCAGCTTTAGCACTTTCGCTCAAAAGACTATAATACTTTTATAAATCACTATTATTTGGGAAATTCAGTCCATTTAAATCACTTGGCAAGCCAAAGGTAGGGACATCTTGAGATGGTTTATGCAACAGGTTGCATCTGGAGGATATGAGCCTTATCGATAGCTCCATAGTTGGAAAAAACGAAAAAAATCACAATTGACGATCAAAACTTTCACGGAATAATTAAAAATTAAAATTAAACGATTTCAATGGCAGATTTTTCAATTATAGAATTTTATTTTTGAATTGTTTTCCATTATTTTTCGACTTAAGTACTTCAGCACTCCACTATTCTTACACAAAATTAAAATAACATGGTATATACAAAAGAGGCACAAGACCTTTTCAACGACATCAAAATGGCCGATTTACCACAGTTTTTGCTTTAAATATGAAATACTTTGTAGTTGTTCTCATACAAATCCAATATAAGTACTGTTCAAAACCTATTTGTGAAAATGCGGAGGCTCGAAATTGATTTTTGACCCATAGTTTCTTTGGCAAAGTTGCTCAGAATTGCCCTTAGAATATTTTCCTACCATACCTTTTTGAAAAAAAAAATCGACCCGCCCTAATATATATACTTTAAATTTACATTTAATGTTGTTTCTATTTTCTCTAATTATGTACATTTTATATTTATAATTTTATCAGTCTTGAAATTACTTTGGGAAATTTAATTTAATTTTATAAAGCTGTTTTAATGAATTGAATGCAATTCCTTTTAAAATTGTTGAATTGTTGTCTCTAGGTAATTGGTTAAATAGTTGAAAACCCTTGTATAGTATAGTGTTTTGTGCGGCTGATGTACTTTGGAAATCAAGTCTAAGATTATTGGCGTTCCTTAGGCTATATGGTACGTTGCCTACTGTCGAAACATGTCTTGTTAGATAATTAGATGCTCATCCTGTTTTTATTTTGTAGACAGCGATCAATGTGTTAAGTTGTAGGTTCTGCTTAACATTCAGCCACTTTAATGACTTTAACATAACGTGACCAGATATTTTTGACCAAAACGCGGAGCAGGAAAAAGTTGATGAAACTTTTTTTAAGTTTCTTTTGTTTTAACTGCAAAAAATTGTATGTAGGTACTAAAAAAAAGCTCCTCACTTTCAAATCCCGAAATCAGATATTTCCATTTATTTTTAAGGAAAATCATATATTGACTACATATTTCCAAACTAAATCCATTTCAAACCATACAGTCGGAGTGATTTCAAATTGCGGAATTTAAAGTTTTAATGTCAGAGCTTGAAAAACTGCTGAATTTTTTTTCAAAATAGTCGCATTTTCATCCAAATCAAAATAATTAATTTTTATATAGCTTTTTCGCTGACTGTACTTCTGTGGGTTTTGAATGTTTAGTTTGCTTGACTTTGTCAGCGAAAAAGTTAAATATGCGTACAATGTTTTTATATCTTTCCCATGATAAAAAGTTATTACGAAAATAACGGTTAAACAAAAGTATGCAGAATGCACGATTTGCAGAAAGTAATTTGGAATGCTGCTTTTGTTATTTGCTTTGAAAATAGTACCGTAGAGTGGCTTGGCAATGATGAAAAACAAAAAGTTGACATTTTGATTTTGGAAAAAAAAATTTACTGATCTCAAATATGTTTTAACAAGCATTGAACTCACGTCATTTCTCTCTCATATTAATACATATCCACAATAAAATATTAAGCGTAAAAAAAATTGGGGTTTTTGAGAAAATCAACCTTGTTTTTTTTTTCATAAAAAGCGCTATAACTCCGCCAATTTTCAACAATTTTCAAAATTTCTTAAAGATTCTGACAGAGAATCAAAAGTTCTATTAGAATCAAAAGACAAAAATTAATTATTTTGATTTGGATAAAAATGCGACTATTTTGAAAAAATTTTCATCGGTTTTTCAAGCTCTGAACTAAAATTTTAAATGGGTATAACTTCGTAAAAACTGATTTTCACTCAAATCAGGAGATAATATGTTCCCTTAATTACTTTGAAAAACAACATATTTAATCGGCAACCAATTCCGCAATCTGAAGTCACTCCGAATGTATGGTTTGAAATGGATTTGGTCTCCAGTTATTTGTATTATTTTTTGTATTTTCTAAAGAAAAAGGTTCTAACTCACCGAAAACCCTAGCAAAATGAGACTTATTATTTTCAATGAAAACGCGGAACGCGCGGAGCAGAAAATCAAAAACGCGGACTTGCTCCGCGAAAAGCGGATCGTATGGTCACGTTATTCTAACATCCATCTTTCTGAGGTATATCGATTGCACTTTAGAATGCTTCGCAATGCTTTGTTTTGCAGCCTTTGCAGCCTCTCTATTTGCGTTTCGTTGCCACATGGATATAATATGGTAGAGCAGTATTCATAATGTGGTTTTAGCATCGTATTGTAAACATTCATCGCGGTCAGACAGTTGATTCTACTTCCTACTCGTTTGAAAAAACTAACTTTTTTGCGATTTTTTTGCAAATATAATCAAAATAATAGTTGAGTTTGAGTTTCTTATCAATGATGACTCCTAAATACTTTATTTGGTTAACTTTTTCAATTGATTCATTATTTATTTCTATATTTATGTTGCTGATTGAGTTTATTTCCATAAACTTTGTTTTGCTAATATTTAATTTAAGTTTATTAATTTTTAGCCATTTAGTTATTTCAGATATGTTTGTTTGTAATTTGTTTTCACACTCTTCAATAGATTCTCCTTCAGCGCAGACCAATGTATCATCGGCATATAGAACTAACTTGCTTTTCCGTACAATATCAGGCAAATCATTGATGTATATTATGAATAGTAATGCTCCTAATATGGAACCTTGTGGTACTCCATATTCAATTTGCACATCTTCAGATATCGAATTATTAATTTTTGTTCTCTGAGTTCTATTTATTAGGTAAGTTTTAAACCATTTGTTCTCAGTTCCACGTATGCTGTAGGACCACAGTTTTTTTAGTAATATGGTATGATCTATTGTTTCGAACGCTCTTTTAAAATCTATGAATAATGCTTATATCGTCTTTTTTTTACCTGCTTTCAATTCATTTATGATATTAGACAATGACGTTTCACATGAGAATTTTTTTCGAAACCCAGATTGGTAATGTGACAATATATTATTGTTTTCAATGTATTCTACGATGTATTTACAATTCGTTCTAATATTTTTTCAAGAGTTCGAAGAGTATTAATCGCTCGAAATTCTTCACATTTACAAGTATTTGTAACCTTCTCAACTGGTGTTATTAAAGACTCCTTCCATGACGTATTTATAATTTGTAATGATGATGCGCCCAATAAATCCAGGATCATATTAGGTTTTATGTATTCGAAATCCGCCTTTTGTTTTGCATATATTTTTTAGCTCAAATAAGGTGATTTCTCGAAATTTGAATTCTGTTTCTCTTGATTCTATTACATTTACATAGCTTATGTCCTCGATTGAGTCTCTAAGGTCTTTAATGCTGTTTGCAAAATGTGAATTTAATTTATTTGCTATTATAATTTTATCTTCATACTCAATTTGATCAAAAATTACACTTTTTATGGGATTTTTACATTGATTTAAAACTAACCCTTTTATTTCATTCCACATTTGCTTTTGTCCTTTAGCATTACTTATTTTATCGCTTATGTATTTGTTTTTTGCAGCAACTATTTTAGACCGATTTATAATTGTTCCAGTTTGAAGGTGTGTTACTAATTTTTGCCAAATCAGATTTTTCAATTTTCCTCCTTTTCAATATTGCTATCTCCTCATTAAACCTTTTGATTTGTTTATTGTTTGCATATATTTCTTTTTTACTAGTAAATTTGTTGATTGTAGATTTAGTAATGTATTCAAATTATTTGTATTAGCGTCATTATCCAAACTCAGTTTATATGTATGTGGTATCAAATCTGGAAAGTTCTTGGTAAAACAAATTTTTAATTTTTTTCAATTTTTTAATAGGATTTTCTATTTCTATCGAAATCTGAACTATCTCATGATCGGTAATTTTATAGTCTGTTAACACGTTTGCCTTAATTTTATCGACGTTTATAATAACATAATCTATAATTGTCTTTGAGTTTTTAGTAATCCTCGTAAATTCTTCCACTTTTTGCACTAAACAGTTATCGTCGAGTATTCTCTCGATTTCACGCTCATAAATATCATTTTTGTTCCAATCGATATTAATATCACCACAAACGGTAATTTTATTTTCTTTGTGACATAAAGTTTCAATTGATTCTTTGAAAATTCACAAAACTCCCTTTCGGAGCTGCTTGGAGACCTGTATAAGGCACACAGTATAATTTCTAAATCATTAAATTTGCACTTGCATGTTAATAGCCATATTTTTGAATCTATTGTTTTAGTTTTAATGTTTGTTATTTTCCATTTACTTTTTAGATATATTGTAACACCACCCGTTCTAGAAGTGTTCGAGCAACATGATACGCATTGTATCCATTAATTTTTATTTCATTTTGACCAATAAGTTCTGTAATATGTGTTTCAGAGACGACAATAAACTCATAGCCCTGATTGTTAACTAATTCTTCAAGTTCTACAAAATTATTTATCAGCCCTTGAATATTAGTATACATTCCCTTAATTTGATATAATTGCTAGTATCCCATTTTTTGTTTTTTGGCCTCCAGTTTTTGTAAGTACACTGGACAATTTTTACTTGTGGTGATGTGGTTCTCGTCTAAGTCAAGATTGAAATTTTCATTGGCACGTTTGCAGTTAACACATTTATTCAAATTATCTTGTATGCAGTCATTTGACTAATGAGGGCCATGACATTTCAAACAAACTTCCTCTCCTTTGCAAATTTCAGCTTTATGGTTGAAACCTTTGCATTTATGGCAGCGTAACACGTCAACTCCGTCAAAAACTCTACATTTTTCCCAGCCTACATTTAACTTCTCTTCTGCTAGTACTCTTATAAAGGACTCATTATCTATTTCAATTTGTAATATTTCCCTTTCAGTTTTTTAATGTCATATTGCTTAATGACTTTAATATGGCAGTTGCTTAGAAATTTGTTTTGTTGCTTCACCAAATCAATTATTTCACTGTCATCATGTTTAATGCTCAACCTTGCGATAATATTTCTGTTTTATAGCATTAGGTACTTTGACCTCGTAATTATCACCCATTTTATTCATCACTTCATTTTTCATTTTCTCCCTTTCAGTTTCATTATTGCTGTTTATTACCAATTTACCATTGTGTTTTGCTGTAGCATCCGCGATTTCATAATTTTTAGGATTCACATTTTTATTTAAGTCTTCTTTACTTTTCACACTAGGTTACTTGATCTTTGGTTTTACAATAAGCGACACTTCTTTTCTCATAATTGGCAACTCGCTTGTTTGCTTTAAGTGCTTCGGCGAAGGTGGTCGGACGTTTATTGATGTCAATTGATTTATTGTTGTTTTTTTTATATTCTTGTATTATTTGCTCTTGTTGTATTTTACTTTCTTGTATTTCCACACATACACGCGTACATTCATTTTTACTAACTTCCATCTCTTTGCATATTTTATCACTTTTTAAATTAAAGCTTTCAATAAGATCACTTATTTTGCCATCGCATAAATTCTTAATTTCTTTAACATTATAAGGTCTGTACGAGCCGCAAAAAATAGGTAAATATTTATAAAGTTTTACCACAAAAAGTGTACCATCCGGAAAAAATGTGGTGTTTGAGAGAGAAAAAATGAGAGTAAGGATCAGCTCTGATCGCTTCCCCTCCAAGAAAGAGATTCATTTTTTACCACAACAAATTTCTTATGGCTAAAAATTGAAGACTGTCAAAATCGTAAGCAGCGAGACTAGAAACTCACTTTTGACAAGCGAGGGAAAGAAAATTTCATGTCTCAATTGTATCTGCCCATTACTTGCCTTATAAAATATTTTTCAGTACTTAATTTTTTTTCACTTGTTGAAAGGTTTTGTTGAGGAGGAGCAACATAACACACAGCTTGAAATCACAATATTTTTTGGTAAATGCTCATTTATTCAATTAAATAGATGAGCGATTTTTGATTGAAAAGGAATCGTAAAGTTGAATGATTGTATGACAGATAATTATTTCTAAAATGTTGTTTTTCAATGCGCACAGTTTTAAAATAAGAAATTGAAAATGTAACTAGATCAACATTACCACATTTTTCATTATTTTGTACAATTCCATCGAAAATAAATTTTTGTTTGAACAAAAAAATTTGTTTTCACTAACTGTTAAATTTAACGTAAATTCCTTAAAAAACCCATGCGAAATGAAAAATTTTTGAAGTTCACAAGATTTTAACACTTTTTAAAGCAGCGGGAATATTAATTTATACTAAGCAATAGTTTTAAAATGCATTTAATATACTTTAAAAAAATGTTCAAGCAAAAATTGTGGCTCTAATCCACATCTCACCTGAAGTACAAATAGGTTGAGCTTAAATGGCAATAAAAACGGAAAGCGGCATTTTGTTGGCAGTTAACAGTACATTAATGGTCCACTTGAATTGAAATCCTAGCAGATTTTTTTTAAGATAAGTGGATATCGGGCATTTCACGCGAAGCAGACAGGGGAAATGGGGTTCATGTTTCCAATTGCAGATATATTTGAATAAGTTGTACCTGTATATGTCCTCGACACAGAAACAAAATATTTTTAGAATGGCAACACTGGTTTACAAAATAAATTTCTATGAAAATTTGAGAAATGGTACGGTATGTACTATTTCAAATGCCAATATTCAGTTTAAAAAAATTTAGTAAAATGAATTAACCATTGGATTTTATACTTGAGTTATTGGCTCTTTCAACCTGGATTTTGAAAATAACTAAAAAGTACTCTGAAAAAAATGATAAATATTTTTTTTTGTGGTTTTTTACAAAGTCCGCCATACAAAAAAATTTTTTTTTGGTGCATTAAAAAAAAGCTTATATTATGTTTATACTTCATGAGAAGTTTGATAATGGTCCGCGCAGCCCAATAAATATGGAATCAAAAAGTGTCGCTCTGATTTGGTTACGTAGATATAGCCATCGGAAGTTGCGGATATAGATTTTCTAAAATCTTTCTGTTTTTATTGGCATTTTAGCTCAACCTATTTGTACTTCAGGCGAGGTGTGAATCTACTTTCGAATATATAATCATCGTCATATTTATTATTAATAATCTCAAAAAGATTTCAGTTGGCTTGAATTCAGAAAGTATTAACCAAACGGTTATGCAACTATGACGCAGGTTTTACTTCCTGAACCCTGCCATTGTTTGTTTACAAAAATATGCACAAATTTTTGACAGTCTTCATTTTTTACCAATTTTTCCGCTCGAGTCGAAAATTGTTGTAGTGAGACTAGTCAGAGAAATTTCAGCTTTTACTCTCTTGAAATCGCGATTTGACACTTTTCATTTTTTACCACAAAATCCGGCTCGTACAGACCTATTATCACATGCTTTTTGTGCATTAACCATTACTTGCATTCTTTCATCATATCGCGCTTCTATTGCTTCGAGAAGGTTTTTTATTTCGTTTTCATTTTCTTTTAGTAAATTGGAGAATCCATTTTTATATTCATTTAGATTGGTGGCATTTTGCTCGACTTTTCTTTTAATTCTTTTAAAGCAAAATCTATGTTGTTTATATATTGCATATAGTCATCACATACAAGCCTCAACATTTGACACTCATCTAATTTTCCCATGGTATACTTATCTAAGCCTGAACATTTTATGTGGAACACTTTACTGCAAACACCATCACATTTTATTGTTACTTCGCTGCGCACTGAGCTTCTGCATTTCCCGTACTTTATGTTTTCACTCATTTGACACGGATTTTCGAAAGCCGCTAAATAAATAAACCAGTTTCACACATAAGTTAAAGCTTTGTAGAGTCCTGTCTCTATTAGTGACTTTAGTGTGACTTTAAACGTTTTTATTTGATAAATTAAAATTATTTTGGCTGCGCGCTAATAAATTTGCGATTATCACTTTTGACGTTTACTTCGTTCTTGAGTGATGTGCGCACATCGATAGACCTAATCACTCATGGCTTATAATTATAATTTTATTGTATTTGTATACTTTATTCCACATTTTTTGTTATTATAAAACAACTTCTATGAAGGACCTTTCAGCGTTAGGGTGTTATCTTCATAGATTTCCAACACATCTGACAAATGCCCATTGTCTCGTTGTTTCTTGAACTGACGTTTTTTGTTGGACACCTTTTTACGTTTAGGAACTTGTTTCTTTGGACTGTGATCTTGCATTGAAAATCAAACAAATGCTATAAAAAAATTGTTTCTCCAGGTACTCATCAATTTATAAATTAAATTATTTATTATTAAAATTTGATTAAATATATTAATATGAGTACTTAGCTTTTCTTCAAATTATTTTTCGTAGTTGCTTGCTTTATATTTTTTTCGCCAGACTCAAACTTTTTATTTTTTCTAGGAAACGTCAAATTTTCTATTTATCTATCTATTTCTTTCCCTCTACTCCTGCTTATGGCATTAATGTAAGCAGCGTAACAGTCTCATTTTCTCTGCTTTGATTTAATACCAAAGTATTTATTTATGTGTTAGTAAACAGGAAAATCATTATCAATGTGTTGGAGTTTCAGTCAGTCATTTCTTGTAGGATAGCCACTAAAAAGTCTATTCTGAGTGTTGCTGCCAAACGGCAACACCTAACATCAGAAAAATTTACAACCGTGGTGCGAGTTCGTTGTCTGTGAAACGAGTCAGTCGAGAAAAGGCAGCGGCGAATAAACATCAATTTTTGAACACACACATCGCCACACACACACATCGCCACACATCACCACACCAGTAGATGATTGTCACTATACACACTACACACACTACATCGTAATTACAACATACAACATCGCCATAATTTAATATAAATCTTTTCAACATATTTCTAATTCATTGTAAATCTACAATTAATTTAATAAAACCAAATTAAAAATATAAAATTGTTGTCGCCGTCTTAACATCGTTTTAAAAATTGTTTATTCGCTTTCTGCCACTGGATTGTTCTCGAACATTTCGACTGTACGACCGCTGCCGACGTCGTACTTTTTGGAAATTTATACGCCGTTTTAAAAATTGTTTATTCGCTTTCTGCCGCCGCTGGATTGTTCTCGAACATTTCGACTGTACGACCGCTGCCGACGTCGTACTTTTTGGAAATTTATACGCCATTTTAAAAATCTGTGCATCACCACATGCAGACAAGAAGCAAGGCAAAGAAAGATCTTGCCACTGAGTTTGATGCAGATAATTGTGGAACATCGTCAATAATGCCAAACGATGAACCAGGAGATAATGCTGCTGGTGTCCAGCCACAGCAGCAAGGTATAATAAATGAACAATTAAATGTACAAATTTCAGGTATTGTAGCGCTGCCTGAATCGGTTGAGGAGCTTCGTCAAGACACTTCACGTAGCCGACAAGAAATTAGCCACTTACGTTCCAGAGTGGATAACGAGGCTGCCAGTGCAGCAACAAGTCAGCATCATAACATAGCGATTCCAACGCCGTCGACGACGCCATCTTTGCCGCTACAGACACACGCTTCGGGTACATCTCCGTCTCTGCCGACGTCACAAAATGGCGCGCTAATGCCGCTTTCTGACGACTTTTGCGGAAAATTGTATCCACTACCTCCATTTGATGACAATGCTGAAGACTGGCCATTGTTTTTAGCAAACTATAACGACACAACAAATGAATTTAAGTATAGCAACAGACAAAATTTGATGCGTTTGCACAAATCTTTGCAAGGGGAAGCAAGACGAGCCGTCACGTCACTTTTAATATTCCCTGACGACGTCCAGCATTTTCCTGTAATTTATGTAAACCATTTAGAACACGTCATCGCCTTTTCCAACAGAGTGAGAAATATCGTCGCATTTTTTAAGTCAGCAAATTGCCAACATCATCTCGTCAACCCAACATTACTAGAGCAGCTAGTCGCCAAGTTGCCTCCGTCAAAGCAGTACGAATGGAGCAGGCATGTCGCCAGCATCGTGCCCTTTCCTACTGTGGAAAACTTTTCTGACTGGATTAGTGATCTCGCCAGGGTGGTTAGCTTCATGCCATTGAGCAACACCACACGATCCTATCCGGTACCGCCGCTACAGCCACGTCAAAGTAATGTTAACTCGAGACCTAGTCAGCAGTCAGCTGCAGGTTCTGCCGCCAAGCGAGTGATGCACAACAGCCACTTGGAAAAGGAACAGTCTAAAGATTTATGCGCTCAGTGTAATCAAAATCACAAGACAAGTGATTGCCAAATTTTTTGTGCCTTGAAAATTGACGACAAGTGGGAATTGGTTAAGCGTAACCGCCTTTGTTTTGCATGCCTGCAAAAGGGCCACAACGTGTCAAACTGCCGCACCCAAAAACAGTGTGGTGTAAACGGATGCAAGCGAATGCATCACCAATTGCTGCACCAGGAGGCGAAGCCATCGCAAAATACAGAAAAAGTGACAGAACATGTTTTTAATTGCCGCCAAGAGCAAAAATCTCTTCTTTTTAAGGTGCTGCCAGTTGAGCTATCGGGGCCATTTGGCAGGTCGGTGGTGTACGCTATGGTGGATGAAGGGTCGTCAGTGTCTTTGCTGGAGGAGCACATTTCAGATACATTGGGTTTGAGGGGGCGTGCCATGGCACTCACTCTCCAATGGTATGGCGATAAAAAAGTAACCGAGCACTCGAAAAAAGTAGATTTAAATATTCGAGCCTGTAACGATGACAGTGGGGAGTTCAAGTTGAAAAATATTAGAACTGTTAAAAATTTGAACTTGCCGGTGCAAACGTTTTGCAAAAATAATCATCCCAGTGCTTCTGCTAGGGCTGGACAACTGTTTCCTTGGAGTACTTAAGAATGTGGTCGAAGCAGGGCCGGACGAGCCAGTAGCAGCAATGACCAGACTAGGGTGGATGGCCTTTGGCCCACTCAGCGCACAAATTGAAAATGCACCAAGGGTTCTCCATGTGCGGGATACGTCATCGCTTAAAAATTTAAGCAGATTAGTGGAAGATTATTTTGAGATTGAAAGTTTTGGTGTGAGAGGTTCGGCCGCATTAGAGTCTGAGGAGAACGCTCGTGCCAGGAAAATACTTGCAGAGTCTACAATAAAAAGAGAAAAGCACTACGAAACTGGCCTGCTTTGGCGCAAAGACGAAACTGTGTTACCATGTAGTTTTTCTATGGCCAAAACACGTTTGAGCAATCTTGAAAATAAGATGAGCCGAAATCCACTTTTTGCAAAAAAGTATACAGAGCAAATTGAAGGATACGTAAATAAGGGCTATGCCGAATTACTGACGCCGGAAAGGGCTGCGACAGAGGGCCCTACCACCTTGTACCTGCCACATTTTGGTGTATTTAATGCACATAAGCCAGATAAGCTACGAGTGGTTTTTGATGCAGCCGCCGTATCATCAAAGGTTTCACTGCATAGTGCGTTGTGAAAGGTCTTTACTACCAGCAGTTGTTTCTGCTGCTTCTGCAGTAGTACCATTGAAAATATCCATCGCAACTGCTGAGGCATCCTTGCTGAATAAAACGCTACGGGTGCTTTGCTAGCTAACGAATTCATCATTTGCATTAGATTCGATGTAGTTTGACGCGAGGACGCCGATTTGTTGCTACCTCTATGTTCAAAGAAATTAAGAATAAGTGTCTAAGGAATAAATCTTTTTAAAATTGATCAAAATTTATCCAATATTTCTTATAATATAATAATTAAATAGTTAAAGATTTATTAGTATATATATTAGGGCGGGTCGATTTCTTCGGGCGGGAAAAAGTCATCAAAGGGTATGGCAAGACAATATTCTACGGACAATTCTGAGCAACTTTGCCAAAGAAACTATGGGTCTAAAATCAATTTCGAGCCTCCGCATAGGTTTTGAACAGTACTTACTTACATATGTATATTGCACTTTTATGGGAACAATTACAGGAAGGGAGGAATTTTTGGGCCAGGTAACATTAATTATTTTGATATTTAATTTTTTCCAAATTTCAATTAATTTTTTTACTACTTGTGGTGTAAAACTTTTGTATGAAAATATTCTGCTTTCAGCTTTAGCACTTTCGCTCAAAAGACTATAATACTTTTATAAATCACTATTATTTGGGAAATTCAGTCCATTTAAATCACTTGGCAAGCCAAAGGTAGGGACATCTTGAGATGGTTTATGCAACAGGTTGCATCTGGAGGATATGAGCCTTATCGATAGCTCCATAGTTGGAAAAAACGAAAAAAATCACAATTGACGATCAAAACTTTCACGGAATAATTAAAAATTAAAATTAAACGATTTCAATGGCAGATTTTTCAATTATAGAATTTTATTTTTGAATTGTTTTCCATTATTTTTCGACTTAAGTACTTCAGCACTCCACTATTCTTACACAAAATTAAAATAACATGGTATATACAAAAGAGGCACAAGACCTTTTCAACGACATCAAAATGGCCGATTTACCACAGTTTTTGCTTTAAATATGAAATACTTTGTAGTTGTTCTCATACAAATCCAATATAAGTACTGTTCAAAACCTATTTGTGAAAATGCGGAGGCTCGAAATTGATTTTTGACCCATAGTTTCTTAGGCAAAGTTGCTCAGAATTGCCCTTAGAATATTTTCCTACCATACCTTTTTGAAAAAAAAAATCGACCCGCCCTAATATATATACTTTAAATTTACATTTAATGTTGTTTCTATTTTCTCTAATTATGTACATTTTATATTTATAATTTTATCAGTCTTGAAATTACTTTGGGAAATTTAATTTAATTTTATAAAGCTGTTTTAATGAATTGAATGCAATTCCTTTTAAAATTGTTGAATTGTTGTCTCTAGGTAATTGGTTAAATAGTTGAAAACCCTTGTATAGTATAGTGTTTTGTGCGGCTGATGTACTTTGGAAATCAAGTCTAAGATTATTGGCGTTCCTTAGGCTATATGGTACGTTGCCTACTGTCGAAACATGTCTTGTTAGATAATTAGATGCTCATCCTGTTTTTATTTTGTAGACAGCGATCAATGTGTTAAGTTGTAGGTTCTGCTTAACATTCAGCCACTTTAATGACTTTAACATAACGTGACCAGATATTTTTGACCAAAACGCGGAGCAGGAAAAAGTTGATGAAACTTTTTTTAAGTTTCTTTTGTTTTAACTGCAAAAAATTGTATGTAGGTACTAAAAAAAAGCTCCTCACTTTCAAATCCCGAAATCAGATATTTCCATTTATTTTTAAGGAAAATCATATATTGACTACATATTTCCAAACTAAATCCATTTCAAACCATACAGTCGGAGTGATTTCAAATTGCGGAATTTAAAGTTTTAATGTCAGAGCTTGAAAAACAGCTGAATTTTTTTTCAAAATAGTCGCATTTTCATCCAAATCAAAATAATTAATTTTTATATAGCTTTTTCGCTGACTGTACTTCTGTGGGTTTTGAATGTTTAGTTTGCTTGACTTTGTCAGCGAAAAAGTTAAATATGCGTACAATGTTTTTATATCTTTCCCATGATAAAAAGTTATTACGAAAATAACGGTTAAACAAAAGTATGCAGAATGCACGATTTGCAGAAAGTAATTTGGAATGCTGCTTTTGTTATTTGCTTTGAAAATAGTACCGTAGAGTGGCTTGGCAATGATGAAAAACAAAAAGTTGACATTTTGATTTTGGAAAAAAAAATTTACTGATCTCAAATATGTTTTAACAAGCATTGAACTCACGTCATTTCTCTCTCATATTAATACATATCCACAATAAAATATTAAGCGTAAAAAAAATTGGGGTTTTTGAGAAAATCAACCTTGTTTTTTTTTTCATAAAAAGCGCTATAACTCCGCCAATTTTCAACAATTTTCAAAATTTCTTAAAGATTCTGACAGAGAATCAAAAGTTCTATTAGAATCAAAAGACAAAAATTAATTATTTTGATTTGGATAAAAATGCGACTATTTTGAAAAAATTTTCATCGGTTTTTCAAGCTCTGAACTAAAATTTTAAATGGATATAACTTCGTAAAAACTGATTTTCACTCAAATCAGGAGATAATATGTTCCCTTAATTACTTTGAAAAACAACATATTTAATCGGCAACCAATTCCGCAATCTGAAGTCACTCCGAATGTATGGTTTGAAATGGATTTGGTCTCCAGTTATTTGTATTATTTTTTGTATTTTCTAAAGAAAAAGGTTCTAACTCACCGAAAACCCTAGCAAAATGAGACTTATTATTTTCAATGAAAACGCGGAACGCGCGGAGCAGAAAATCAAAAACGCGGACTTGCTCCGCGAAAAGCGGATCGTATGGTCACGTTACTCTAACATCCATCTTTCTGAGGTATATCGATTGCACTTTAGAATGCTTCGCAATGCTTTGTTTTGCAGCCTTTGCAGCCTCTCTATTTGCGTTTCGTTGCCACATGGATATAATATGGTAGAGCAGTATTCATAATGTGGTTTTAGCATCGTATTGTAAACATTCATCGCGGTCAGACAGTTGATTCTACTTCCTACTCGTTTGAAAAAACTAACTTTTTTGCGATTTTTTTGCAAATATAATCAAAATAATAGTTGAGTTTGAGTTTCTTATCAATGATGACTCCTAAATACTTTATTTGGTTAACTTTTTCAATTGATTCATTATTTATTTCTATATTTATGTTGCTGATTGAGTTTATTTCCATAAACTTTGTTTTGCTAATATTTAATTTAAGTTTATTAATTTTTAGCCATTTAGTTATTTCAGATATGTTTGTTTGTAATTTGTTTTCACACTCTTCAATAGATTCTCCTTCAGCGCAGACCAATGTATCATCGGCATATAGAACTAACTTGCTTTTCCGTACAATATCAGGCAAATCATTGATGTATATTATGAATAGTAATGCTCCTAATATGGAACCTTGTGGTACTCCATATTCAATTTGCACATCTTCAGATATCGAATTATTAATTTTTGTTCTCTGAGTTCTATTTATTAGGTAAGTTTTAAACCATTTGTTCTCAGTTCCACGTATGCTGTAGGACCACAGTTTTTTTAGTAATATGGTATGATCTATTGTTTCGAACGCTCTTTTAAAATCTATGAATAATGCTTATATCGTCTTTTTTTTACCTGCTTTCAATTCATTTATGATATTAGACAATGACGTTTCACATGAGAATTTTTTTCGAAACCCAGATTGGTAATGTGACAATATATTATTGTTTTCAATGTATTCTACGATGTATTTACAATTCGTTCTAATATTTTTTCAAGAGTTCGAAGAGTATTAATCGCTCGAAATTCTTCACATTTACAAGTATTTGTAACCTTCTCAACTGGTGTTATTAAAGACTCCTTCCATGACGTATTTATAATTTGTAATGATGATGCGCCCAATAAATCCAGGATCATATTAGGTTTTATGTATTCGAAATCCGCCTTTTGTTTTGCATATATTTTTTAGCTCAAATAAGGTGATTTCTCGAAATTTGAATTCTGTTTCTCTTGATTCTATTACATTTACATAGCTTATGTCCTCGATTGAGTCTCTAAGGTCTTTAATGCTGTTTGCAAAATGTGAATTTAATTTATTTGCTATTATAATTTTATCTTCATACTCAATTTGATCAAAAATTACACTTTTTATGGGATTTTTACATTGATTTAAAACTAACCCTTTTATTTCATTCCACATTTGCTTTTGTCCTTTAGCATTACTTATTTTATCGCTTATGTATTTGTTTTTTGCAGCAACTATTTTAGACCGATTTATAATTGTTCCAGTTTGAAGGTGTGTTACTAATTTTTGCCAAATCAGATTTTTCAATTTTCCTCCTTTTCAATATTGCTATCTCCTCATTAAACCTTTTGATTTGTTTATTGTTTGCATATATTTCTTTTTTACTAGTAAATTTGTTGATTGTAGATTTAGTAATGTATTCAAATTATTTGTATTAGCGTCATTATCCAAACTCAGTTTATATGTATGTGGTATCAAATCTGGAAAGTTCTTGGTAAAACAAATTTTTAATTTTTTTCAATTTTTTAATAGGATTTTCTATTTCTATCGAAATCTGAACTATCTCATGATCGGTAATTTTATAGTCTGTTAACACGTTTGCCTTAATTTTATCGACGTTTATAATAACATAATCTATAATTGTCTTTGAGTTTTTAGTAATCCTCGTAAATTCTTCCACTTTTTGCACTAAACAGTTATCGTCGAGTATTCTCTCGATTTCACGCTCATAAATATCATTTTTGTTCCAATCGATATTAATATCACCACAAACGGTAATTTTATTTTCTTTGTGACATAAAGTTTCAATTGATTCTTTGAAAATTCACAAAACTCCCTTTCGGAGCTGCTTGGAGACCTGTATAAGGCACACAGTATAATTTCTAAATCATTAAATTTGCACTTGCATGTTAATAGCCATATTTTTGAATCTATTGTTTTAGTTTTAATGTTTGTTATTTTCCATTTACTTTTTAGATATATTGTAACACCACCCGTTCTAGAAGAGTTCGAGCAACATGATACGCATTGTATCCATTAATTTTTATTTCATTTTGACCAATAAGTTCTGTAATATGTGTTTCAGAGACGACAATAAACTCATAGCCCTGATTGTTAACTAATTCTTCAAGTTCTACAAAATTATTTATCAGCCCTTGAATATTAGTATACATTCCCTTAATTTGATATAATTGCTAGTATCCCATTTTTTGTTTTTTGGCCTCCAGTTTTTGTAAGTACACTGGACAATTTTTACTTGTGGTGATGTGGTTCTCGTCTAAGTCAAGATTGAAATTTTCATTGGCACGTTTGCAGTTAACACATTTATTCAAATTATCTTGTATGCAGTCATTTGACTAATGAGGGCCATGACATTTCAAAAAAACTTCCTCTCCTTTGCAAATTTCAGCTTTATGGTTGAAACCTTTGCATTTATGGCAGCGTAACACGTCAACTCCGTCAAAAACTCTACATTTTTCCCAGCCTACATTTAACTTCTCTTCTGCTAGTACTCTTATAAAGGACTCATTATCTATTTCAATTTGTAATATTTCCCTTTCAGTTTTTTAATGTCATATTGCTTAATGACTTTAATATGGCAGTTGCTTAGAAATTTGTTTTGTTGCTTCACCAAATCAATTATTTCACTGTCATCATGTTTAATGCTCAACCTTGCGATAATATTTCTGTTTTATAGCATTAGGTACTTTGACCTCGTAATTATCACCCATTTTATTCATCACTTCATTTTTCATTTTCTCCCTTTCAGTTTCATTATTGCTGTTTATTACCAATTTACCATTGTGTTTTGCTGTAGCATCCGCGATTTCATAATTTTTAGGATTCACATTTTTATTTAAGTCTTCTTTACTTTTCACACTAGGTTACTTGATCTTTGGTTTTACAATAAGCGACACTTCTTTTCTCATAATTGGCAACTCGCTTGTTTGCTTTAAGTGCTTCGGCGAAAGTGGTTTGACGTTTATTGATGTCAATTGATTTATTGTTGTTTTTTTTATATTCTTGTATTATTTGCTCTTGTTGTATTTTACTTTCTTGTATTTCCACACATACACGCGTACATTCATTTTTACTAACTTCCATCTCTTTGCATATTTTATCACTTTTTAAATTAAAGCTTTCAATAAGATCACTTATTTTGCCATCGCATAAATTCTTAATTTCTTTAACATTATAAGGTCTGTACGAGCCGCAAAAAATAGGTAAATATTTATAAAGTTTTACCACAAAAAGTGTACCATCCGGAAAAAATGTGGTGTTTGAGAGAGAAAAAATGAGAGTAAGGATCAGCTCTGATCGCTTCCCCTCCAAGAAAGAGATTCATTTTTTACCACAACAAATTTCTTATGGCTAAAAATTGAAGACTGTCAAAATCGTAAGCAGCGAGACTAGAAACTCACTTTTGACAAGCGAGGGAAAGAAAATTTCATGTCTCAATTGTATCTGCCCATTACTTGCCTTATAAAATATTTTTCAGTACTTAATTTTTTTTCACTTGTTGAAAGGTTGTGTTGAGGAGGAGCAACATAACACACAGCTTGAAATCACAATATTTTTTGGTAAATGCTCATTTATTCAATTAAATAGATGAGCGATTTTTGATTGAAAAGGAATCGTAAAGTTGAATGATTGTATGACAGATAATTATTTCTAAAATGTTGTTTTTCAATGCGCACAGTTTTAAAATAAGAAATTGAAAATGTAACTAGATCAACATTACCACATTTTTCATTATTTTGTACAATTCCATCGAAAATAAATTTTTGTTTGAACAAAAAAGTTTGTTTTCACTAACTGTTAAATTTAACGTAAATTCCTTAAAAAACCCATGCGAAATGAAAAATTTTTGAAGTTCACAAGATTTTAACACTTTTTAAAGCAGCGGGAATATTAATTTATACTAAGCAATAGTTTTAAAATGCATTTAATATACTTTAAAAAAATTTTCAAGCAAAAATTGTGGCTCTAATCCACATCTCACCTGAAGTACAAATAGGTTGAGCTTAAATGGCAATAAAAACGGAAAGCGGCATTTTGTTGGCAGTTAACAGTACATTAATGGTCCACTTGAATTGAAATCCTAGCAGATTTTTTTTAAGATAAGTGGATATCGGGCATTTCACGCGAAGCGGACAGGGGAAATGGGGTTCATGTTTCCAATTGCAGATATATTTGAATAAGTTGTACCTGTATATGTCCTCGACACAGAAACAAAATATTTTTAGAATGGCAACACTGGTTTACAAAATAAATTTCTATGAAAATTTGAGAAATGGTACGGTATGTACTATTTCAAATGCCAATATTCAGTTTAAAAAAATTTAGTAAAATGAATTAACCATTGGATTTTATACTTGAGTTATTGGCTCTTTCAACCTGGATTTTGAAAATAACTAAAAAGTACTCTGAAAAAAATGATAAATATTTTTTTTGTGGTTTTTTACAAAGTCCGCCATACAAAAAAATTTTTTTTTGGTGCATTAAAAAAAAGCTTATATTATGTTTATACTTCATGAGAAGTTTGATAATGGTCCGCGCAGCCCAATAAATATGGAATCAAAAAGTGTCGCTCTGATTTGGTTACGTAGATATAGCCATCGGAAGTTGCGGATATAGATTTTCTAAAATCTTTCTGTTTTTATTGGCATTTTAGCTCAACCTATTTGTACTTCAGGCGAGGTGTGAATCTACTTTCGAATATATAATCATCGTCATATTTATTATTAATAATCTCAAAAAGATTTCAGTTGGCTTGAATTCAGAAAGTATTAACCAAACGGTTATGCAACTATGACGCAGGTTTTACTTCCTGAACCCTGCCATTGTTTGTTTACAAAAATATGCACAAATTTTTGACAGTCTTCATTTTTTACCAATTTTTCCGCTCGAGTCGAAAATTGTTGTAGTGAGACTAGTCAGAGAAATTTCAGCTTTTACTCTCTTGAAATCGCGATTTGACACTTTTCATTTTTTACCACAAAATCCGGCTCGTACAGACCTATTATCACATGCTTTTTGTGCATTAACCATTACTTGCATTCTTTCATCATATCGCGCTTCTATTGCTTCGAGAAGGTTTTTTATTTCGTTTTCATTTTCTTTTAGTAAATTGGAGAATCCATTTTTATATTCATTTAGATTGGTGGCATTTTGCTCGACTTTTCTTTTAATTCTTTTAAAGCAAAATCTATGTTGTTTATATATTGCATATAGTCATCACATACAAGCCTCAACATTTGACACTCATCTAATTTTCCCATGGTATACTTATCTAAGCCTGAACATTTTATGTGGAACACTTTACTGCAAACACCATCACATTTTATTGTTACTTCGCTGCGCACTGAGCTTCTGCATTTCCCGTACTTTATGTTTTCACTCATTTGACACGGATTTTCGAAAGCCGCTAAATAAATAAACCAGTTTCACACATAAATTAAAGCTTTGTAGAGTCCTGTCTCTATTAGTGACTTTAGTGTGACTTTAAACGTTTTTATTTGATAAATTAAAATTATTTTGGCTGCGCGCTAATAAATTTGCGATTATCACTTTTGACGTTTATTTCGTTCTTGAGTGATGTGCGCACATCGATAGACCTAATCACTCATGGCTTATAATTATAATTTTATTGTATTTGTATACTTTATTCCACATTTTTTGTTATTATAAAACAACTTCTATGAAGGACCTTTCAGCGTTAGGGTGTTATCTTCATAGATTTCCAACATATCTGACAAATGCCCATTGTCTCGTTGTTTCTTGAACTGACGTTTTTTGTTGGACACCTTTTTACGTTTAGGAACTTGTTTCTTTGGACTGTGATCTTGCATTGAAAATCAAACAAATGCTATAAAAAAATTGTTTCTCCAGGTACTCATCAATTTATAAATTAAATTATTTATTATTAAAATTTGATTAAATATATTAATATGAGTACTTAGCTTTTCTTCAAATTATTTTTCGTAGTTGCTTGCTTTATATTTTTTTCGCCAGACTCAAACTTTTTATTTTTTCTAGGAAACGTCAAATTTTCTATTTATCTATCTATTTCTTTCGCTCTACTCCTGCTTATGGCATTAATGTAAGCAGCGTAACAGTCTCATTTTCTCTGCTTTGATTTAATACCAAAGTATTTATTTATGTGTTAGTAAACAGGAAAATCATTATCAATGTGTTGGAGTTTCAGTCAGTCATTTCTTGTAGGATAGCCACTAAAAAGTCTATTCTGAGTGTTGCTGCCAAACGGCAACACCTAACATCAGAAAAATTTACAACCGTGGTGCGAGTTCGTTGTCTGTGAAACGAGTCAGTCGAGAAAAGGCAGCGGCGAATAAACATCAATTTTTGAACACACACATCGCCACACACACACATCGCCACACACACACATCGCAAGACACACACATCGCCACACATCACCACACCAGATGATTGTCACTATACACACTACACACATTACATCGTAATTACAACATACAACATCGCCATAATTTAATATAAATCTTTTCAACATATTTCTAATTCATTGTAAATCTACAATTAATTTAATAAAACCAATTTAAAAATATAAAACTGTTGTCGCCGTCTTAACATCGTTTTAAAAATTGTTTATTCGCTTTCTGCCACTAGATTGTTCTCGAACATTTCGACTGTACGACCGCTGCCGACGTCGTACTTTTTGGAAATTTATACGCCGTTTTAAAAATTGTTTATTCGCTTTCTGCCACCGCTGGATTGTTCTCGAACATTTCGACTGTACGACCGCTGCCGACGTCGTACTTTTTGGAAATTTATACGCCATTTTAAAAATCTGTGCATCACCACATGCAGACAAGAAGCAAGGCAATGAAAGATCTTGCACAAATCTTTGCAAGGGGAAGCAAGACGAGCCGTCACGTCACTTTTAATATTCCCTGACGACGTCCAGCATTTTCCTGTAATTTATGTAAACCATTTAGAACACGTCATCGCCTTTTCCAACAGAGTGAGAAATATCGTCGCATTTTTTAAGTCAGCAAATTGCCAACATCATCTCGTCAACCCAACATTACTAGAGCAGCTAGTCGCCAAGTTGCCTCCGTCAAAGCAGTACGAATGGAGCAGGCATCTCGCCAGCATCGTTCCCTTTTCTACTGTGGAAAACTTTTCTGACTGGATTAGTGATCTCGCCAGGGTGGTTAGCTTCATGCCATTGAGCAACACCACACGATCCTATCCGGTACCGCCGCTACAGCCACGTCAAAGTAATGTTAACTCGAGACCTAGTCAGCAGTCAGCTGCAGGTTCTGCCGCCAAGCGAGTGATGCACAACAGCCACTTGGAAAAGGAACAGTCTAAAGATTTATGCGCTCAGTGTAATCAAAATCACAAGACAAGTGATTGCCAAATTTTTTGTGCCTTGAAAATTGACGACAAGTGGGAATTGGTTAAGCGTAACCGCCTTTGTTTTGCATGCCTGCAAAAGGGCCACAACGTGTCAAACTGCCGCACCCAAAAACAGTGTGGTGTAAACGGATGCAAGCGAATGCATCACCAATTGCTGCACCAGGAGGCGAAGCCGTCGCAAAATACAGAAAAAGTGACAGAACATGTTTTTAATTGCCGCCAAGAGCAAAAATCTCTTCTTTTTAAGGTGCTGCCAGTTGAGCTATCGGGGCCATTTGGCAGGTCGGTGGTGTACGCTATGGTGGATGAAGGGTCGTCAGTGTCTTTGCTGGAGGAGCACATTTCAGATACATTGGGTTTGAGGGGGCGTGCCATGGCACTCACTCTCCAATGGTATGGCGATAAAAAAGTAACCGAGCACTCGAAAAAAGTAGATTTAAATATTCGAGCCTGTAACGATGACAGTGGGGAGTTCAAGTTGAAAAATATTAGAACTGTTAAAAATTTGAACTTGCCGGTGCAAACGTTTTGCAAAAATAATCATGACCATCTGAAGATGGTTCCAGTTGCTGATTATAAGGACGCCAAACCAGTGCTTCTGCTAGGGCTGGACAACTGTTTCCTTGGAGTACTTAAGAATGTGGTCGAAGCAGGGCCGGATGAGCCAGTAGCAGTAATGACCAGACTAGGGTGGATGGCCTTTGGCCCACTCAGCGCACAAATTGAAAATGCACCAAGGGTTCTCCATGTGCGGGATACGTCATCGCTTAAAAATTTAAGCAGATTAGTGGAAGATTATTTTGAGATTGAAAGTTTTGGTGTGAGAGGTTCGGCCGCATTAGAGTCTGAGGAGAACGCTCCTGCCAGGAAAATACTTGCAGAGTCTACAATAAAAAGAGAAAAGCACTACGAAACTGGCCTGCTTTGGCGCAAAGACGAAACTGTGTTACCATGTAGTTTTTCTATGGCCAAAACACGTTTGAGCAATCTTGAAAATAAGATGAGCCGAAATCCACTTTTTGCAAAAAAGTATACAGAGCAAATTGAAGGATACGTAAATAAGGGCTATGCCGAATTACTGACGCCGGAAAGGGCTGCGATAGAGGGCCCTACCACCTTGTACCTGCCACATTTTGGTGTATTTAATGCACATAAGCCAGATAAGCTACAAGTCGTTATTGATGCAGCCGCTGTATCATCAAAGGTTTCACTGAATAGTGCGTTGCTGAAAGGTCCGGAGCACGCAAAACCATTGTTGGCCATTATCCACAAATTTCGTCAGGGTGTCGTTGCTGTCTCTGGAGACGTGAGAGAAATGTTTTCACAGGTGCGTATTAGAACATCAGAGCAAAATTCGCAGCGTTTTCTATGGCGAGATGGAAATTCATCTGAATCGATACGCATGTACGCAATGGTATCTATGATTTTTGGAGCGGTTTGCTCGTCCTGTTGCGCAAAATACGTCAAGAATCTCAACGCTGAAAACCACGCCGCCATTTTTCCAAGGGGTACTAAAGTCACAATCAAAAATATGTACGTGGATGATCTGCTCAGCTTTAATGATGAAAAAGAGGCTGAAGATGTGACAATGGAAGCCGTTGAAATTAATAGCGCTGCTGGGTTCATGCTGTGCAACTTCGTGTCAAACTGTAAGTCACTGCAGTTTAAGTTAAACAAAAATCATCCATCTCAAATAGATGTAATCAATATGAAACGCCAGGGCACCGAGAAAGTTCTTGGAATCTTTTGGAACTCATCAAAGGACGCGTTTGAATTCCATTTCAAGTTTCACAAGATTCCGTCAGACGTTTTAGAAAGCAAAAGGCCGCCTACTAAGAGAGAAACTTTGTCGATCGTTATGTCAATTTTTGACCCGTTTGTTTTTTTAGCCAACTTTACAATTTTTACAAAGTTGCTGTTACAGTCAACATGGAAGCTGCAGATCCTTTGGGATGATCCATTGCCGCCACAATTGTATGGACAATGGAATGCTTGGTGGAAAGAGTTTCAGCGCATTTCATGCTTTTCAATTCCACGGTGCTACTCACCAGTACTGAAAATTGCTGATGAGATACAGCTGCACATATTTGCTCCAGCGCGTATGCAGCCATCGCATGCCTTCGAATAAAGAAAGGAAGCAAAATTGAAGTCGCCTTCGTTGTGAGCAAAACCAGATGTGCGCCGCCTAAGGGAATGACCATTCCGCGTTTAGAACTACAAGCAGCGGTGCTAGGCAGTCGCCTCAACGTTTCCGTAAGAGATTGTCACGATTTTCGTGTAAATAAAACTGTTTTTTGGAGCGACTCAAAAACTTTCATACTATGGATTCGCTTAACTGCTCGTAACTACAAACAATTCGTATCCTGCCGGATTGCCGAAATCTTTGATAATTCAACACCAGACCAGTGGCAATGGCTGCCGACTGATTTGAATGCCGCCGATGATGCTACCAGAGCCAAGCTGCCACCAATTTTCGAATCGCCGTCAAGATGGACAACTGGGCCAGAATTTTTGCAACAGAATGAACAAGAAAAACAGCTCATGGTTTCACCGCACTGTGCCGCAGAAGAAAACCCAAGACTTTTTTTGATAACAAAGAACCAAGGTGAGAATGTTATAAATTTAACTAAATTTTCTTCGTATTTAAAGATGAAACGAACCGTGGCGTGGATATTTCGATTCATACACAACGTCCGAAAAAGGAAAGGTGAAATGCTACTGTAGTGTTGCAACACATAGATATACACCACTTGTAAAAGTATAATCATTGTTGTCATCATCCCTAATGGGTAATTGCATTATGTTATGTACATACATACTTAGGTTGCAAACAAGCTTAGCACAATATGTACGCACATACTTATGCTGCAAAAATTAAGAAAGATCAATGACACCTACAAGGTCTCGCATTGCATGCATTAGAACAGCGACAAGCGAAAGTTAAAACAAGTGTCACTGCGCATGCGTTAGAAAGGGTGTAAACACCAAAACAAAGCATTGTGTGTGGGATCAGATTAAATACACGATCCACATGCAAGAAGAAAAGAGAAGAAAACAATGATTGTATTTTTTTATGCATAGGTTTAGGATTTAAGGAAATTGTATTTGTATAGTTGCTAAATTTATTTGTTATTATTTTTAAGGCATTATGATAGTTGTTTTTGTTTTTATGTATTAAGGAAATTATTATATAAGAAGCAAATTAGAAATAAAAGATTATTCTGGTTTGAACAGCCGAAATTAAAATTGGCATTTTTCTTCCGAATCAAAAGCTGTACTTTGCTTGTGGCATACTCTGCCGGCAAAGGAAACGAATAGGGAATGTACCTTTTTACATATTATTATAAGGCGACAATCGAATAGGGAACCCAGTACTTTGCTTGTGGCATACTCTGCCGGCAAAGGAAACGAATAGGGAATATACCTTTTTACATATTATTATAAGGCGACAATCGAATAGGGAACCCAGTACTTTGCTTGTGGCATACTCTGCCGGCAAAGGAAACGAATAGGGAATATACCTTTTTACATATTACATGGCGATCCTGCCGATTTAAGATCCTGCCGATTTAAGATCCTGCCGATTTAAGATTCTTCCGATTTAAGATTCTTCCAATTTAAGATCCTGCGAAACTAATAAGAATAAAAATAGTAATTTTGATCCTGCGAACAATTTGAATGGATTTAGAAAACAAATTTACGGGTCCTAAACCCCTAACAATAGAGAAATTGAAAGCTAGACAGGCAGGGGCAAAAGAAGAAAAACTCACAGCGATACCCAAGGTTGATACTTCTATATCAAAAAAGAAGAGAGGAGGTAGAAAGATGTTTATAAGGCGACAG
The DNA here is from genome assembly GCA_963662105.1 of Meiosimyza platycephala. NCBI lineage: Eukaryota > Metazoa > Arthropoda > Insecta > Diptera > Lauxaniidae > Meiosimyza > Meiosimyza platycephala. Next base: position 61,335,001 of record OY759208.1, read on the forward strand.
TTGGCGCACTTAAAAAGAGCGGTCAACGCCGATCCTCCACCACGTTGGGAGAATGCGTGCGAAATGTGGCAGAAAATAGATGAGTTAGAAAAGGAATTAAAAATGAAAAATAGAAATTAAATTTAAGTATTATTTTGAAAAAATGAATAAATAAATAAAACAAAAAACAAAGAAATATATAAATACATACAAAAAAAAATGAATTTAAAAAAATAAAAGAAAAAAATATTAAATAAAAAGAAAAAGAACATTTTAAAAAAAATAAAAAAAAAATATATATAAAATATATATATATAAAAAAAAATTTTATGAAAAAAATGAAGAATGAAAAAAGAATGAAATAAAAAAAAAAATAACAAAAATATAAAAAGGGTCAATCCCAAATAATCAAGTACTACTACTATGAATCTGTTGATGATATGCTAATATTCAATCTGATATGAAGCGGAGATAAAGAAGATAGAAAGCGGATAGAAAGCGGATGAAGCGGATTTATAAATTATTTTATAATTTAATTCTACATTTATATATATATATATATAATAATTTTATATGGAATCATTAGAAAAATATAAAGAAGAATTAGAAAAGATTTTATCAAATTTTAAAAAAGGGAAAAATAGAGGATTAAAAAATTAAACGTTAGTTCAGAAACTAAAAGATATTAAAGGATTAAAAGAAAACTTTTTGGAGCTAGTTTCAGATATAGAATTAGAAGAAGAAATGTTAAAAGAGCTAGATAGAAGCAAATTCGATAAATTACAACTTGATTTTGATAACATTTATAAAGAAATTTATGGTTTTCTAAAAAATAGTTTAACTATGGCAGATTTTAATTTAGAAGTCGCGGTAAAAACAATTCCGACATTTAGCGGAAATACAAAGGAGTTAGATACTTTTCTAAAAATAATCGAAATCTTACACAAATCCTTGTCATCGAATGGTAAAACTTCATTGATAGACTTTGTGATTTATGTGAAATTATCGGAAACTGTAAGGACAGCGATAATTTCAACTTCATTGCCAAAAACTTTTAGCGAATTAAGCGCTATTTTAAAAGCACGATATAAAAATAATTTGACGATACCTCAAGTACAGTGTATGCTATCGAGCTGCACACAAAGAAATTCGAGTATCAATAAGTTTAAAGACAGGATGTTAGAGTTGATAGGTGATCTTAATAGGTTGCAAATAAATGAGATTGGTGAAACGGCGACTCAGTCAGAGAAATCGGTAGTTATTAAACTAAATTCTCAATACGGCTTGACGATTTTCAAATCTGGTTTAAATGATTGTTTCAAACAAACTATATTTGCGGCCATGCCAAAATCTTTCGACGAAGCGGTAGATCTGGCATTGGAACTTGAAAATGACAGTAAAAATGGTCAAGTAAAAGTTATGAACTTTAATGCTCGAAAAAACCAAAATTTTAATCGGAACAAAAATTACAATAACAAATATAACAACAACAATGGAAATAAGAATAATTTCGGTAGCAATAATAATAGCTATAACAACAATAAAAACTATAATAATAAAAATTATAGTAAAAATTATGGTAGTTTCACCAATAATTATAAAAATTAAAATTACAATAAAAATAATCAAGGTAACAACGCAAACTACAATAATCGGAATAATCGAAACAATAATTCGAACAATAATGGCAAAAATTGGCACAATAATCGAAATGGCCAAAATAGACAAAACAACCAAAATAATAATGACAGTGACAGACGTGTAAATGTATTGCACAACCAGGGAAACGAGCAAGACCCGGGGAGCCAGTCCGATCCTCTTCCGGGGAACCAAAACTAAAAATTTATCAGATCTCGGATAACTTAACTAATTATGTTTCTATAATTTCTAGAAATGCAAAGGGAAAACTTACATTTTTAGTTGACACCGGTGCAGATATTTCGGTGTGCAAGTCTGGAAGTATTTTTCCAAATCATGAATTTTCACCAGAAGAAAGATGTAAACTTTCTGGTATAACCAACGAAGAAATTTTTTCGTTAGGTACAACTTTATTACAATTTGATTTAGGTGCACAAAGTATGCAACACTGTTTTCATTTGGTTAATGATGATTTTCCAATTGAAACAGATGGTATTTTAGAGAGAGATTTTCTTTCGAAATATCTATTTAAAATAGATTATGAAACATATAATCTAACGATAGTCATACGGAGAAACGATTTTGTCTTACCTATGGACACGAAGACGCGTAAAATTTCAAAAATTATCATACCACCTAGAACTGAGATAGTTCATCCTGTTAATTTGAGGGTACGCGAAGATGGCGTAATTTTGAACAAAGAAGTAAGTACAGGTGTTTTTGTTGGTAATTCAATTATACCCTGTAAGGCGCCTGCTACACGATCAATATATATTGTGATATTTGGATCGTGATCCATATTGATGGATTGATGGATCGCACGCGAATGCTACACATTCAATATATATCGTGTCAGTATTCATATGATTTTTATTTTGAGAGGTTCGTCAATTAAAAGATGTCGCAAGAAAATCGGATGTTAAATCTGATTCTACCGGCAGCAAAAACTAACTTTCACTATTATTTTCCATTTTTATTAAGTAAAATTGTTTTTTTTCATATGTGCTATTTTATTTCTTTTCAGAAAGTTTTTTAAAGTTTTCGGATCGCGAACTGAAAACACAGAATGTGCTACACGCTCAATATTTATTGACACATTTGCGATCCGCGATACAGATTTCAAAATATTTAAATATTTTGCGATATAGATCACGATCCATCAATATTGCATGCTACATGTTCAATAAATATCGCGATACTGGATATTGATCAATACATATTGATCGTGTAGCAGGCGCCTAAAGGGATATGTCACATAAAGATATTAAGTGCTACAGAATCGGAAGTAACATTATCTCAATTGGATCTTGATATAGAACCAAGGATCGCTTATGGAAGAGGTGGTCAGTAGAATATCTACCGCAGCTGTTGCTGAGAAAAAAGGGAAAGAAGTTGCTACACCACTTCAGTCAGGCCAACTTGTCGTTATCTGTGATCCAAATCAGCCACGAGGACAGTGACGTAAAGGAAGAATTACCAGAGTCTTTACCGCCCCAGATGGCCAAGTTCGAACTGCAGAGGTCCGAACACCTCAAGGAGATTTTTGCCGACCTGCCTGCAAGCTAGCCGCTTTAAACTTCAGTAAATCCCAGCAAGGATCCACGGGGGGTGGAATGTTGCTGCCAAACGGCAACACCTAACATCAGAAAAATTTACAACCGTGGTGCGAGTTCGTTGTCTGTGAAACGAGTTAGTCGAGAAAAGGCAGCGGCGAATAAACATAAATTTTTAAACACAAACATCGCCACACACACACATCGCCACACACACACATCGCAAGGCACACACATCACCACAACAGTAGATGATTGTCACTATACACACTACACACACTACATCGTAATTACAACATACAACATCGCCATAATTTAATATAAATCTTTTCAACATATTTCTTATTCATTGTAAATCTACAATTAATTTAATAATAACAATTTAAAAATATAAAATTGTTGCCGCCGTCTTAACACTGAGATTCTTACGCAGTAGGTTAATTCATAGCCCATGCATGGTTTAGTGTTCCCTTTACATATTCTTTGGACGGAACAAAACTAAAATTTGATCATATGTACGCTGTCAAAGTGTTAGACAAACGAAAAGTTTGGTGGTCTGAACCCTCCAATGAGGTATAACTTAAACTGGTATGCAACTGTCCTGTAGTTAGGCACATTCTGTGCGACACTTTTTTGCAAGTATCCATTCCGACTTTTGTTGCACCAGCATAATTTAGGGAGACGTTCAGATTCTTTATTTATGCAGTTGGAAGCAATTTTATTTTAAATTTTAATAAGTTTTCAGTTTTTACTTAATTGATGGTAAAGTAAGTGCTTCAAAATCAGTGTGTATCAGCCTAATGGTATGAATATTTTCAGAAAAAAAATTTTGCAATTTGTTACTGGTTAACTCAAATAAAAGGTTGAAGTAACCGGAGTCGGTCATCAAAGAATTTAATCGTTAGTGCAGTAAAGGGAACACCACTCATGAAATACATAAACTTTAAAAATCCGCAAAAAAAGTTTTATAAGGTCAGCAGACGAACAGACAAAAAAGGCATAAGGTTGATTTTAAGCAACGCCATCGTCAACGGCAAGTGTATGTATACAAAAATGAATTATGGAGATAATCATACCGAATTTAATTTTTTGAAACATTTCCATTTAAAAAAAAACAAGACTAAGTCACCTTTAGCTCACGTTCGGCAAGTTTTTTTGGAACAGGTTTACTTTAGCTCACATTCTCCAATTTTTTTTTTTTTTTAGGGCTAAAAGGGGGTTAAAAATAAATAAAAAGTATGACAGAAAAAAGTGTCGCTCGGATCTGGTTTCGGAGATATAGCCATCGGAAGTTGCGGATATAGCTTTTGGAAAAATTATTATAAGTTCGGAACCGCTGCATGGATATCAAAAATTTGGGTGTCCAAGGAAAGATAATTTAATGGCCTATAATAATGGTACGCAAGCCTAAGAAATTTAACCCATAATTTTGGAGATATTACGATTTTTGTGAAATTTTGCCCAATTTTTTTTTAAAAAACCGTTATTTTTTCCAAAAAATGTCTGAATGACCTATAACTTTTTTAGCTTAAGAAACCTTAATTTATTCCCCTTAAAATAGTGTATCGTTTGTTCCAAGTTTTTGCATATTTACCCCCTTTTTGACGGAAAAACCAAAAAATTTATTCAATGAATTCTTATGAAAACTATGTATTTATGGACAAAAACAATAAAAAACCAACAACAACATCAAGAACAACAACAACAAGAACAACAACAACAAGAACAACAACAACAACAATTATTATAAGACGATTCTCATTATAAAACTTAAAAATTTTTATTAAAAATCGCGCGCGTCTTATAACGGATTATAAGACGATTCTTACTTTTTAATAAAAATTTTTGTGTTTTATAATGTGTCGTATTGAAAAAGAGAGCGCTGCACGCGAAAAATTTTTATTAAAAATCGCGCGCTCAATTTTTAATAAAAATTTTTAAGTTTTAAAATGAGAATTGTCTTATAACGGATTATTATAACGGATTATAAGACGATTCTTTCTTTTTAATAAAAATTTTTGTGTTTTATAATGTGTCGCATTAAAAAAAAAAGCGCCGCAGGCGAAAAATTTTAAGTTTTATAATGAGAATCGTCTTATAATAATTGTTGTTGTTGTTGTTCTTATTGTTGTTGTTCTAGTTGTTGTTGTTCTTGATGTTGTTGTTGGTTTTTTATTGTTTTTGTCCAATATATATAAGAATTCATTGAATAAATTTTTTTGTTTTTCGGTCAAAAAGGGGGTAAATATGCAAAAATTTGGAACAAACGATACACCATTTTAAGGGGAATAAATTAAGCTTTCTTAAGAAGCTAAAAAAGTTATAGGTCATTCAGACATTTTTTGGAAAAAATAACGGTTTTTAAAAAAAAATTGGTCAAAATTTTAGAAAAATTGTAATATCTCCAAAACTATGGGTTAAATTTCTTAGGCTTGCTCTCCACTATTATAGGCCATTAAATTATCTTTCTTTGGACACCCATATTTTTCCATGCAGCGGTTCCGAACTTATAATGATTTTTCCCAAAGCTATATCCGCAACTTCCAATGGCTATATCTCCGAAACCAGATACGAGCGACTTTTTTTGATTACATATTTCTTCTTAGAATTAAAAAGCACATAAGATAAGTTTGGTTTTAAAAAGGTTTGCGAATGTGAGCTAAAGTAAACTTAAGCCGTTTTTTTTTATGGTATTTAATTAAAAATTATGTAAAAAACAAGTTGTGTTCGGATTTGGTTTCGAAGATATAGCCATCGGCAGTAGTAGATATAGCTTTTCGAAAAATTTTTATAAGTTTGGAACCCTTGTATTGATTTCCAAAATATGGAGTTCTATAAAATTGTATATTGAATCATAAATTTCATATGTAAGTCTTAGGTTACGATATATTACAGCTTCTCTGGAATATACACCGATGTTTATTTATTTGGAAACCATTATTTTCTTAAAAAATGCATAATTGGCCAATAGTTTTAGTAACATATTAAGAAAGCTCAATTCATTCCCCTTAAATAGATCTTATAAACAGTGGGAAGCAAAACTGTCCGGATAATTTTTCATTTTTAGATTAATAGCTTCGTAACAAAAACGGGTGAAAGTTTCAAAATTTTTTTTCTGTGTTTTTATATGCTCTATACCAGAGATTCTTAAACTGTGGTCCGCGGACCCCTGGGGGTCCGCGAAGCCAATCCAGGGGTCCGCGACACAATTTTGACATCAAATAATTTTACATCATCGAACTTTTAGCTTTATTCAAATAACTCATTTATTAAAAATTATTTTTAAAAAAACAAAGTGTGCATTTACTTTTGTTCAAACCCGGGATGCCCAGCACCTAACTCTTGCCACTCTTTTACAACATCATCAATTTTTGTAAATTTCAATTTGAATCTACACGGTGCAGCTTCATATAAATTTAAAGTTTTTATCTTCAACTTTAAATTTATGTGAAGCTGAAGCGACTACAAAAAAATGGAATTATGGTCAAAACGCATTCAAAAGTGTGTGTAGGAGTCTTTTCCAACACTCAGCGATTTTATAGAATTTCCTTATAGAGAACTTAATAATGAAACTCGGCTGCTTTTTGTCGAACATTTAATGGCTCTAAAAATCAGCTTCCAAAAGTATTTTCCCTGTCCTGCTTCTGTTAACGATGGGATTAGGGATCCATTTAACACAGATGTTAGTAATGTTCTAAGCAAGATATGCGCGTGGATATCTCTTGCGATGCGTCTTTGAAACTAAAGTTCAATAAAATTGAGCTAACTAACTTTCGGTTACTCTTAAAACCCGATTACCCTGCAGTTGCAAATAAGGCCCTCCAAAACTTGATTCCGTTTTGTACAACGTATTTGTGTGAAAAGGCTTTTTTGGTACTATTATACATAAAATCATAGTATAGAAACAAGTTTAATGTAGAAGCAAACCTGAGGATAAAACTTAAGAATATAGAGCCCGACATTCTGGATTTGGTTTCAAGAAAACAACATCATCCATCTGATTAAGTAAAAACTTCCACAGAAGAAAATATAACAAATTTCGCTTATAAAATAACATAAAGTTACCAAAAAAAAGTTTTATTATAAGCTTTGTTATTATTATATTCTTTATTAAAAAAGATTTGAAAAAAAACAATTTATTTTCTAAGCTTTATTTTGACCAAGAAATATTTGTCTGAGTTTAATTTACATACATACTTTGACTTGTAACTTTTTTAATTCCTTTACATTTCCACAATTTTTATTCATTTTGTGTTTTAATTACATGAAAATCCTAATAAAAAATGTTTGCCCTTATAAACGAGTAAGTAGTGTCTGTAGGCTTGTCAACTTTAAGACCTTAGGAAACCGGGCATAGTGTTGAAAATACCTTTAAAAACCGGAAAAATTAAAGCCAAAAAAAAAAATTAATTCGTTCCTTAACCTTGTCAGATAACCGGACATTTTATGCTTGGTTGAGATTGACAACGGAACCAAGCTCTCAAAAACCAGGCTGTCCGGGTGAAAACCAAACGGTTGGCAAGCCTGAGTGTCTTTGTCATTATTGAGCCCAAAATTAAGCTTAAGAACGACGTCAAATGTCTAGGGTTGGGGTGGGGTCCGCAAAAAAAAATTTAGCTCGATAAGGGGTCCTCGGACTACATAAGTTTTAGATCCCCTGCTCTATACCTTATTGATTGATTGATTGATCGTCTTTATTTAGGATAAATGCCATTTATACATGTAATTTAAATTTACAACTTTGTTTAACATTTTTCTAATTTTCATTTAGGCTAATTTTTAATTGTTATTTGTATATAACTATTTACATATTTATATAATTTAAGTTTTGTTATTTTTGACATATTCAACAATTGATTTATTATTTATTTTCATAAATTAGGTACATCAGAAAGAAATTAAATTCTAAATTCTATAGAAATAAAAAACTTGAAATATAATTCATAGTCCATGCGGACAGTTTTGCTCTCATATAATTTGTGCGAGACTTAGTACCATTACTATTTTGAATATATTTGGCTACCTGATTTTTTCTTTCATATGCATTGATAAATTTGTTGGGCTCTTAATTTTAAACTTTGGTGAGCTTACGTTGTAAAAATTTGTGAATCAATAAAAAATGAGAGAAGGTCCGGTTGATATTGAAAAAAACGTCGTAAATCTAATTGATAAAGGAATTTAAAGCCGTGAAATAGCATAAAAATTTAGTATTTGCAAAACTACGATAAATGCGGAACAGGTTTACTTTAGCTGACGTTCTCCATTTTTTTTTTGGAAATTTCGGATATAGCTTTTGTAAAAACGATTACAAGTTGGGAACGCCTGTACGGATATCAAAAATACGGGTATCACCTGTCCTTTGGGCAAACTTTCTTAGAAAAAAGTTTATGGTTGGGCAACATTATATATTTTATTAGAGATCATCAAGGTCATTTGGCATACATTTCAAGCTACGATCTTAAACCATAAACTTTTTTCCAAAAAAGTTTGCTCAAAAAACAGGTGGCAACCCACATTTAGAACGGGATTCGACAAGATTACTCGAAATATTTTTTTTAAGGTTCATCAAGATCTATAATTTGACATGCATATCCAGCTGAAATCTTGAATTATAAACATTTTTCTGAAAAATCATGGCCCAAAAAAGAGGTGGCAACCCATGTTTGGGAAGGGTTTTGGCAAATCAACTCTATATATTATATTTAGGCTCTGCAAGCACTATCATTTGTCATAAATTTTAAGCTGGAATCTTAAACCATAAACTTTTCTAAAAAATGTTGACCCAAAAAACAGGTGGCAACCCATGTTTGGGACAGGATTCGGCAAGGCAACTTTATATATTATATTTAGGCTCTTTGAGGTCTATCATTTGACATACCTTTCAAGCTGTAATCTTATACACTCTTTCCACTCTTTTTGTATTGTTGTAATTCGCGGAATCGTTGACAGGCGCAGCTGCACCAAAACAATTCTGCCCGTGCGTGGTGTTGCTTTGCCTGTCGTTGTTGGTAAATACGTAGCGCTTGCGACTGCGCACAATTCTTGCTATGCTTTGTTTGTGGTTGGTAATTTTATGTTGTACTTCGCCACCAGCTATTTATAAATTTAAATTCATGCATTGAAAGAAATCAGTGAACGAAATAGGATAAAAAGGACTCGAAAACAGCTACCTCCACACGGTGTGATCTGGGTAAATCAGAATGTATTATGACTAGCAAAAAGCTGTGCACATATAAAATTACATTAATCATTACAACTAACGTTTTAACAGTGTATACATGAACTGGTGCGCTGCCGATGGCGCTACCGGCATGCGCGTTGTTCCTTAATAATTCCAGTTCAATTTAAGTACGACGGACGTGTTTTCGATCGCCTCCGTGGTCATTTAATAATTCGAGTGGTAAAAAATAATTTAAAAAAATATAAGACTCCTGAAAACGGTTGCGGAAGTGAGTGCCAATACAATTAATGCACTTTGCATTGATTTCTTGTGCGTTTGCTGATTTTATTTTAAAAAGTAAATAGAAAGAACAAAGTTCAGCATAAAAATTAACAAAGCTAGCAAGACGGTGGGTAATGCCGGTGGAGCGCTCTCTGCCTATGCAGCTACGTCACTCTCTTTCCAATGAGTGCGTTTTTACGAGCTCGAGTGCTTCCAACAACAATTCAACAGCAACTAATAATATTCTTCCCGCGCATTCTACTTCAAGCGCTCATTCGGGTAATGCGCATGCGTTGTTTGCTCAAAACTCTTCTCTGAGTACATGTGATAATCCAAATCTGAAAGCTGCAGAACATGTGTTGTCCTCTTCTCTCTCATGGGGAGCTCAATGTTCAACTCCGAATATCTCACCAGAACCTACAAGCGCAACAGTCTCTTTGCCAGCAACAACTAGTGCATGTGTAATTACTACATCATCATCTGCTTTATTTACACCAATAATGTCTGTAGGCACATGTAGTGAGCAACAGCTTAGCAACATTACCTCTGCAACATGAATCCAGGGTAGAGCAACAGCATCAACAGCAGCAGCAACAGCAGAAACCACAACATGAACAGCAGTTGCCATTACAACAATAAAAACATCAAGTTCGTCAAATGCAACAAACAACAACAACCAAAGTCAAACATAAAATAAAGGTAAAAATATTTTGTTTCCAACAAATTCTGAAATCAAACTGGGCTAGACCGCTACATCCAAGTAAAAAGAAAACTAAGCCCACAAAAAAACGGAGGCGATGTACAAGCGGCGAAAGTCATTAAATCCACCTCTACAGGTACAATCAACTCCAGTAATAATAGATTTGCACTACATATTAGCAAAAAATGATGATGATGAAGCTGGTGGTATCGGTAGGCAAAGTATTAAAGATCATAAGCCTCCACCTATTTTCTTGCGTGAGCGTAACTCTAATGCCCTTATAAAATATATTACTAGTCTAATAGGGAAAGACTCATATCATATAGTTTCACTTACAAGAGAAAATATACATGAAACAAAAATCCAAATTTACGCGGAATGTAATTACCGTTCTTTAGCACGTGACCTAGAAGCCAAAAAAAAAAGAATTATTACACTTACCAGCTGAAAAGCAGTAAAGGTATTTCTGTAGTACGTAAAGGTATTGAATCTGATTTAGACGTGAATGAAATAAAAATGCTCTCAAAGAAAAAGGTTTTCATGCCAGAGCAGTTATTAACATTATAAATAAAGATAGGGTTCCGCAACCTATGTTTAAGGTAGACCTATTCCCAGATGCAGCCAAGCTCAAAAAAAAATGAAATGCATCCAATATACAAATTGCAATATTTATTGCACCGAAAAATTTCTGTCGAGGAGCCCCACAAACGTAATGGGCCAGTCCAATGCGTAAACTGCCAAGAGTATGGCCATACTAAAACTTATTGTAATCTCCGTACTGTGTCGCATGTGGTGAACTCCACCACAGCTCCTTATGTACCAAAAAAGCGGAAAATAATTCAAGCTCCAAAAAATTTAGCAATTGCAATGGAAACCATACTGCTAACTATAGAGGCTGTCCTGTATATCAAAGCCTAAAACAGAGGGTAACTTTACTTAAACAAGCTTCTCGCAATCCGACTAAAAATGTATTTACCTCTGCCGCTTCTGCCCCCCAAAAGTTCTTTGCTGCTTCTGCCCCCCAGCAGTCCTCTGCCAACCCCTATACACCAGCTATTTCTTATGCTGATGTTGTAAAATCAGGCTCTCAAATGCAACACCTAACACCACAGGAACCAAACAATAACCTTGAGCTAATGATTTCTAATTTTACTCAAAGCCTATCACACTTCATGATAGCCATGCAAAAATCTTTAGATCGTATCGTTGAAATGCAAACCCAATTAATGACTGCTCTCCTAGCCAAGTTATAGGTCTTATAAAGATTTGCGCATGGAATGCAAACGGCGTAAGCCAACATAAACTAGATATTTCAAACTTCTTATCCCGGGAAGATGTAGATGTAATGCTTCTATCCGAAACCCACTTAACAAATAAATATAACTTCACTATTCCAGGCTATATATTCCATAAAACCAATCACCCAGACGGCAAAGCCCATGGCGGTACTGGTATACTAATTCGAAAAAGGCTTAAACATTCTTGCTTAGGAGCTTATGCCTAGAACTATTTACAAGCCACTTCAATTATTTTGCAAAGTAATGGCAAATACCTTTCTTTATCTGCAGTTTACTGTCCTCCCCGCTTTGCTGTATCAGAGGCGCAGTTTATGGACTATTTTAAGACCTTAGGTGATAAATTTGTAGCAGCCGGTGACTATAACGCAAAACACATTTTCTGGGGCTCCCGCATTAATAATCCCAATGGTAATCAGCTGTATAACGCAATAAACAAAAATAGCAATCTGGATGTTGCTTCTGCCGGAAAACCCACATATTGGCCAGCGGACCGCAACTAACTTCCTGACCTAATCGATTTTGCCGTCACCAAAGGTATTCGCAGATTTAATTTCTGTTAGTACAAGTTTTGAGTTATCATCTGATTATTTCCCTGTTATCATACAAATTTTTGAAAAACCCAAGCATAAAGAGGTACCACCTACCCTTACAACTCCTTATACAAACTGGATTAATTACAAAAAATACATAAGCACACATATCCACACAAATTATACAATAGGATGTAAGAAACAGGTTGATGATGCTGTTGAGGTTATAAATTCCATTTTAACTACAGCAGCAAAAAACTCTACGCCTAAAAATTCAATTAGTAGAAGAAAAGATAGATTTTTAACTAATGGTGAAATAGAAAAATTAGTTTCGGATAAGAGAGGGCTTAAACGGGAATAGCAGAAATATAGATCCCCAGCATCAAAAATAAATTTTAGGGAAGTCGAAAAGAAGATAAGAGCTGCTCTTTCTAGAGAACAAAATAATCAATAATGACTGAAGGTCTTTTATGTCTCTACATAGCTGGACGATGCAATTTCGACCTCTCCCCATTCTGAATCATTAAATTACATTATTTGGCTATTTTTTTAAATTATAATTTTAGATCATCTCATATACAATACCGTTATAGCTTATAAATGTTTAAAAACCCCAAAGTTCAAAAATATAACTTACTTTATATTCGTGTACCTATTATTTCGCACAGGCTAAATTGAGCCCACTTCACAATACGATCAACAGCTCGAAAAGATGAAAAATATTTTTACTCTGATAACGGTTCTTTACTGCATTGATATCCCAGCAAGTAATGTAATGTAACATTTTACATCAATTTATTCAAACAGAAGCAGAGGTGTGTTTGAACTATTTCAATGTATGTAAGTGTCCCTATTATTTTTCACATGACTGTATATCAATGCTACTTATGATTTTTCTTGCGCGCTGTAAATAACATTGTTGAGCCTTAAATTTTAGACATGTCCATTTCAAAGATTTTAGGGAATTTTACAGTTTCTGAAGCAATTGTATCTACTGTTTCTTTATTCCTATTTTTTGCTTCTGATCTTGTTGTTACTTTTAAAATATTTTTGTTAGATTTGTTTATTTCTTTTATTCTATCGAAATCTATGCGGGATAGAGCATCAGCCACATAGTTTTCCTTTCCCCTGATATACTCAATTTCAAAGTTATATTCTTCTAAGTCTAATCTGATTCTAGTTAATTTTGATGAGGGGTTCTTCATTGAGAACAAATACGATAAGGGTGTATGATCGATTTTTACTAAAAATTTAGTGCCATACAAGTAGGGTCTGAAATAGGTTATATAGTCCAGTGAATGGCAGCTACTTCTTGCTCTATTACGAATTTGTTACTTTCGTCTTTTGTGAATGCTCTTGACGCATAAGCTATTGGTAATTGCTTATCACCATATTCTTGGCTTAATACAGCGCTACAAGCATGCTTACTTGCGTCTGTGGTTATGCAGAATTGTTTTTCAAAATTAGGATATTGCAAAATTAATGGACTTAAAAGTGAATTTTTTAAGAATTTGAATGCATTTTTACATTCCTGTGTCCATAGGCGGCGACTATGGGGGGCAAGGCACTTTTCGCCCCCTCAAAAAATACTTTGAGGGGCCTCGCCCGCCCAATATTTTAGAGAGCAAAATGTTTTCTCACGTAGACGCTAAAAACACTGCCATTCAAAAGAAACAATTTCATTTAGGTAATATTAAAATACTGATCGAAAATTTAAGCGAAGCTATTGCAATCTTGAGAGATGAATTCGCAGTGACTTAGAATGAAATTGATAAAGAAAGAGTTTTCGTAAAGAAAAGTTCCAAAAAAGTTAGATGACTCGAATAATAATGTTAAAGACTGTTTCCAAAACCAAAAAAAATTTCGATGATTTTCGATTTAGATTTGCTACCAGAATTAATGAAATTTGTCAAATTGATGCTTACATTGCCTGTGACAACACGCATAGCCGAAAGATCGTTTTCGACCTTAGGAAGATTAACTTTTTAAGCATTTTGCATGTACATTCCGAAGATACATTGAATGTAGATTTAAAGGAGATTGCGATTGAATTCATAGAACGATGTGAAATTAGACGTAAAACATTTGCATTGTCATAACAAAAATTTTGTAATGTGTGGAACATTTGAAAATTTTTTTTAAGTTGGCCCCCCCAATATTTATTAGACCTCTCCGCCTCTGCCTGTGTCCATACATATTGGAAATTTTTCTTGCACAAACGTTTTAAATGCCGTGAGTGTTCAGTAAAGTTTGGAATGAATTTCCTATAATAATTGCAATATCGCCATACGGTGAAACAATCAGAGGTTCAGTTGAAACTAGTTTTTATTAAGTATTCATATTACTTAATGCTATGGCTTAGTTTAGTTTAATGCTTAGTTGTTATACATATAAATACATGTTGCTAGTTCGATAGAACTACATATGTTATAACACTTAAGACTATCAGTTCTAAGGATGCAAATAGAAGTATCGATACTTAGGTATTATTAGTTAGTTATACTAAAACTTAATACAACAGAAGGATATTTTAACGATAATTTTCGCTGGGATCTGGTTTGTAAAATATCAGAAATCGCGGATGAATTTTCTAAAAATTACTATAAGCTGCGAACTTTTTAACTGATCTCAACAAAATGAGTATCATTTAAAAAGTATGTATATTTGTACTATAGGCCTACGTAAACGCACTTAAAACGGCCATCAAGTCACCAGTAGCGTAGCTAGGGTGCGGCCGCACCGGGCGCTAGACTGGAGGGGGCGGAAAAATGGTCGTGAAATATATCTCAATTTGCTAAGGTTTTTGAAAGTCACAAATGAGGACCTTTTTTGTTTTTAGTGAATGAAATTAAATCGATGTAGAAAATTTGAATGTGTAGATGGAAATTCTTTCAGCATTAGTAAAATATATGTCATTTTGCTAAAGTTTTTGAACGTGAAAAGTGAGGATCTTTCTTTTTTTTTTTGTTTTTTTGTGCTTATTCTACAAATTCAAGCGATCGTATGACGTCGTACGTTTTCATGCTTTCTGTCACTCTTAATTCGTATTTTGTCTGTTCAGAAGCAAACATGTGTAAAGTGCACTTAGGAGAACGTGAACTAATTAAAACTGAAGGTTGTTCATGTTTCTGAATGTAAAATTTTAAGATCAAAATTATGTTCCTACCATATTATTGCCTTACTACTGCTCTTTAAAGAAAATACATTTTCTCAATTTTTCTCTTTCTTTGTGAAATTTTTACTTGTAATAGCACAGGTTCGTGAATATTTTTACATACAGTGGCTCACAGCTTGTTTTATGCATAGCATACTTTTAACTTCAACACTATAATTTTGAAACTAAATGGAACATAAAAAGTGTTGATATTTGAAAGAGCACAAATTCTAGTTTAAAAAAAATGTTTATTTTTTGTTAAAAAGTATTATCCGGAATTTAAAAAAATAAAAATCAAAACCTACTACTAAATTTCATGTCACAGCTTATTTTATGCAGATGTGTAAAAACAATGTCAAAAGTGATAATTTTGTAATTTTTAATATTAAGTGTAGTAGCCTCTTTGGTCAACTACGGCTTTAGACTCTCCCGCTTCACAAGAAATCTAAAAATTATTATTCCTAAAATTAGTTCATCTCAATTTGAACGTTCTTTTTTAGTTAGAATTGCTAGATATTGGAATTGCTTGCCCATATCCCTAAGAAATTTCTCTGTGTCGTGCAATCTTTTCAGAAAGAGACTTTAATAAATCAACTATGTACTTATGTATACAACAAACATACAATATGTTTTGCACTTTTTATTGGAGTTGCGATATGCTTTCTATTTTTATGAAATTGTTCTGCCGTTGGAAAAAGCTGATATGTTTCATATTACATTATTATGTATATATTTTTCTTTTTATAATTTTTTTTTGTAACATTAATTACTCGCACTAATCTTAATACACCTGTAATTTTTATAAATTTGGCCGAAAGGCTTTAAAATTAAAATTTTTTGAATAAAATAAAAAATAAATAAAATAAAGGCGATTTGGCATCGAAGCTGGAAATTTTTTAGTGGTATCTGGCGGAATATTGCGCCACTCAATTTTAAGTGCCTCTTTTTGGTCGTTTTTGGTTGAAATATTGTATGTTTCGAATTTTTTTTTAAAAATTGCCCATAAATTTACAACCACATTAAGGCTTGGCGATTATGCTGGCGATGCCATTAAATCCGGGCACTTGTATATTTACCAGGATTGAACTATGCCCGCTTTGTGTTTTTGGTCTTTATCTTGGTATAACCGGAAATTTGTCTGTATGAACAGATTTTCGGCACTCTGCAGCAAATTGTCCTTGAAAATCTGAAGATACATATCCATACTCATGACATTTCCTATAAAATCCAAATTTCCAGTACTAGCAGCTGACATGCAAGCCCAAACCATATGGCGCTGCCATCAGCATGTTTTACATCGCGTGTAGGTTCTCCCTGTTGTTTTTTGTATTCGGCTTTCGCGACATGCCATCTGAATCAAATAAGTTGAATTTTAATTCATCCACGAATATTACTGAATTCCAGTACTCAGGGGTCTTCAAAACATGTCCTTTGGCGAAAATCAGACGGTTAATCGCTCTTTGACTGATGAACGGCTGTTTGCGAACAACTCGCTAGTTAAAATAATTTTCGGTTTGGGTTTGCATGTCAGCTGCATTTTTTTATGTTCCATTTAGTTTCAAAATTATAGAGTTTTGAAGTTAAAAGTATGTACTACATAAAATAAGCTGTGAGCAGTGTCTCCAATGACACCGTAATTACGGTAGATCCACCGTAATTTCACCCAATCTACCGTCTACCGTAAACATCCATTATGGTGTCGTATTCCACCGTAATTTCGCTTACGAATTATCAAGCGGCTTTTTTTAGTTTTATTGCTCAGTGTGCTCTCTCTGCCCCACTCTAATGCAGAATGTGAATGTGTCAGTCATGTCAACGACATTAAGACGAAAAAAAAAAAAAAAATAAATTGTTGACAAAGACAATAAAGGGCAATGTTTTCGCCCAACAATCCATAAAAAGGATTGGCAAAAATTGTGTTGATTTTTGGCCAACCAGTACCACGATCCAAAAAATGAAACTTTCCATGTATAAAAAAGATGTCTTATTAGAAGATTCGGACTCAGAATAACTGTAAGTAGGTTTTTTCATTTAGATATATGTGCATATCCACAGAAATTAACATTTTAGCCGGCCACGTTTTCGATTTGGTTTTGGAGCACATCCTTCAGCCATGGTTTTTCTTGAAGTTATATTTTGAATTAATATTCAATTTTGAACTATATATATATACTATTGAAATACGTGTAACTTTTTGTTTTTTAAAATTGAAATTTTATGTTGACAAATAGTCACAAAAACTAGTTTTTCTGATTCTGACCATTATATTGTTGTGATAGTGAATTTTATGAAAATTAATAAAATAGTTTTACATATTTAAATTTTATAAAGGCCACTTTTTATGTTTAATAAGGTGAAAAAACGAATTTTTCTAAAAAAGGCTTATTGTAGTGACCGAAAAAGCAGCCCTGGTGAAGCAGTCAAAAAAACTGCGAAACGTCGGTAAATAAAAAGAAAATTATTTTTTTTTAAACTCAAAAAAAGTTTCTTAAACGTTTTTTTTATTTTATTTTTTTCGGTCACTACAATAAGCCTTTTTTAGAAAAATTCGTTTTTACGCCTTATTAAAATAGTTTTACGTTAATTACATATAATATTCTGTTTTTATCCTGTACAAATATTCTGAGCAGTGTTTAATAACACCATAATTTACACCGTAATTTACACCGTAATTTTTAAACTGATGCACCGTAATTTACTTCAAAACACGGTAATTCAACCCTAGAAACACGGTAATCTAAAATTTTTAGTAGGAGACACTGGCTGTGAGCCACTGTACATTTTTACATACATAGTGGGCTCACAGCTTATTTTGTTTAGGGAACATTTTTGGAAAATAAAAATTTTAGTCTTATTTATTAAAGTATTAATAAAAGAATAATGCAAAGTTTTATTAATTTTTATTATAAAAGAAAAAAACTATTAGTAAAAATATTAATTTTAAGAAAATTATACAAAAACATTGCAAATTCTGATCTCATAGCCTAAATTTAGGATATCCTTTTTGTTTTATGACATCCTTCAAACGTGACTGCGCTGAAGAAACCAGTTTCTTAGTGTATTCCGCCGATATCATTTCCCATTCCAACTTAAGTGCAGATTTTAAATCCTCTGCGCTACTGATGTGGTGTTTTCGAATGTTGCATTCAAGAATGTGCAACAAATTTTCTATGACATTTAAGTCAGGAAATTGAGCTGGTGTTTCAACAAAGTGGGGGCAATTCCATATGAGCTAAGTCTGAACTAAATTAGAGTTATGTTTTGGGTCGTTGTTTTGGTAGAAGCTCTCTCGTATGCCCAAATTATCCGCACTGTTGAGTAAATAAAAAAATTAAAAAATTTGCAGGTATAGTGCCTTGTAAATAGTATCTATATATTTCTTCCTCAAAAGTTGACGCGAATAAGCTCAAATATAGCCAAAAACTGTGTTTTTTGCACTTTTAGGTTAGAATATCTCGACGTATAGGAGAAATTCTGAGCTCAGATTCGGATTCAGCGCATCAAAGTCCTTCGGATATGATAAGTCTGGTCTCTGGTTTTGGACTTTTTTTATTTTTGTCGTCCTGTGTTACTAAAATCATACAAAAGTAGGTAACTTAGCACAACTGTATTTCAGTTAATATTTTTCCAAAATACTTTTGTGAGCCTTCAATTTGACGGAAACTACGTCACCTTTCTTTTTTGAGAACGAAAAATCCCCTAAATACACTCAAAAAAAAGTTGTACTCAAAAATTTGAAAAAATAAAAAAACGAAATTTTCCGTTTTTTTTCAATAGTTTTTTTAACTTATTTTGTTGAAAAAATAATTTTTTTCCCAATATAAAAAGTCATTTCGATAGGAAATTTAATTCCCTACAGTAAATCTAATGGTACCCGGTCATAACCCCAATGGTCATAATCCCCAAAATGATTTTGGGCATTATGTCCGTTTTTTTTCCGGTCATAAATATATAACAAATAATTTTGGGCGTTATGTCCACATTAAAAGCGGACATAATGCCCAAAATTAACTATTGGGAAATATTCTATTCTAAATTTCGCATAATATACTAACTTCTATTTAGAATTACTATGGGTATATTATAGACTGATCCGCGGCCGAAGGCCACCGCGAAGCCGGTGTCGGATTTTTGGGAGTTTTAAATCTTGAGTTGCGGCCGTAGACCGCCCACTTTCCCTAACTTTTATGTAAAATTACTGTGGCTAGCTAACCAGGTGTTGGATATATTATAGACTGATCAGCGGCCGAAGGCCACCGCGAAGCCGGTGTCGGATATTTGGGAGTTTTAAATCCTGAGCTGCGGCCGTAGGCCGCCCACTTTCCCTAACTTTTATGTAAAATTACTGTGGCTAGCAAACCAGGTGTTGGATATATTATAGACTGATCCGCGGTCGAAGGCCGCCGCGAAGCCGGTGTCGGATTTTTGGGAGTTTTAAATCTTGAGTTGCGGCCGTAGGCCGCCCACTTTCCCTAACTTTTATGTAAAATTACTGTGGCTAGCAAACCAGGTGTTGGATATATTATAGACTGATCCGCGGTGTCGTATTTTTGGGAGTTTTAAATCCTGAGCTGCGGCCGTAGGCCGCCCACTTACCTTAACTTTTATGTAGATGCGTTGTTGGACATATTCGAGGATGTAATCCTCGAATATAAATATAAAATTCCTCTTGTATTTTCAGGCAAAACGAAAGTGGTCATAACACCCAAGGGTGTTATGTCCATTGTTATGAGTGGTCATAATCCCCAAAATTTTTTTGGGGACTATGATCGTTTTTTAGGAGGACATAACGCCCAAAACTTTTTGGGGATTATGACCATTGGGGTTATGACATGGCACCAAATCTAATATTGTGTTTCTATAAAAAAATGTATAGTTTTTGAGTTATAATTAAAAATATAAAAAATGGACAAATTCGACCCGTTCTGAAAAGTCCAAGCCACAATTTAGTAGCACTTTTGGCTATATAATTTTTAGGGTTCATTTGAGCATATAAGATAATAAAATACCTTTAACGAATTAGTTCTTTTTAACCCTGTTTTTTTCGACATAGTCAATAGCCTACTTGAGAAAGAGTAAATGAAAACAACTTCGTGTTATGTTATTGTTGTATGGAAACTTTTATTTTGGATTCATATTTTTGGAAGATGTGATGAATTTTTTTTGAAAGATCTAAATAATATTTTTTGAAAGGTTCGCCATTTTTATTAGTAAAACTAAATCGTACATGGGTGAATGTAAGACACTCTCGCTTTTTGTGTGCGGTGCATTACTTTGAACTAAATTTGACTTTACTCTTGAAACCAATTTTCTCACGTCTACTCTTGAGCATTCCACCTCATTTTTAAAAAATTCTAACTGCATGTTTTAAGAACCCTCGGAAGAATATTTATGGTTAAAATGCCTTTAACGTGGTATGTCCCAAGTGATACAATTCAAAAAAAATTCCAAATAAAATTTCAGAAGGAATACCTGATAAAAAGGCTTAGTATAAAGCTATAAACTTATGATATAGCAACAATATTTTAATATCAAGACATTCGATAATAGGGCACACAAAA
The DNA here is from genome assembly GCA_963662105.1 of Meiosimyza platycephala. Classification (NCBI taxonomy): domain Eukaryota; kingdom Metazoa; phylum Arthropoda; class Insecta; order Diptera; family Lauxaniidae; genus Meiosimyza; species Meiosimyza platycephala. The sequence goes on from OY759208.1 coordinate 61,355,856, forward strand.
TTTTCGCATGGATTTATGTAAAAATTGATTTTTCCTATATAATGGCTCACAAAAATTGTAAGACCGTGTTTAAAGGAGGAAGCTACATATCGTCGCTCTCGGATAGAAAGGCCTTTCCTCATTTTTTCTCGAAATTTACTTTTTTGTCGATAAATCAATAACCCCCCGATATTGATTTCGATAATTAGATAAAGGTCTAAGCTAAAAACTGCATATAAAATTTTCTCTCTAATCTTTCAGGAAGATTATTATATAAGGAAAAGAATGGAAGGGAGAAAATCCATGTTTACATTTATGTATGTATGTCCATAATTCTGTAACGACTGTATTGATTTTGAAAATGATGACGCCATATTATATACATATAATCACAGGGGCTATAATTATGGAATTCAAAACTTGATGTAAATGCTGCCGTTTTTAGTATGTCGAATATACCAATTTTTGGTGTAAATGTTCAAGTGTCAAAAAATCATTGATGGAAATGACATTTGGGTTATTTCTTGCCACTAATGTTTACGTCACAACCTCTTCTAACTGACCCACTAAAAATTTTGGGAATCGCATTTAAAAAAACTTCTTTATTTGAGGTTTTAAAGTTTTTTCTCCTTCTGTGAAATTTCAAAAATATGAGTTAGGGCCTTTCTACCCGAGAGCGACGATATGTATGTGAAATGTTAAACTGAATTTGGTAAAAAACAACATGGCTCAAAGAAAAAACTATTTATTTTTGTTAATCGCATATTCTAATCATTTAAAACCGAGAAAATAAAGGGACAAATTACATAGTTAGCCTCTACCGTGATATATGAGGGGTTTAGAATAATAGAGTAAGTAATTTTTTTTCGACGAAACGCGGAGCAGGAAAAAGTTGATGAAACTTTTATTATAGATTCATTTTTTTTTGTAAGAAAATTTCATGTGTACTAAAAAAAGAGAAAAAGGCCTTACTTTTGTAAAATCATATATGTACTATGCATTTTCAAAATTAGATTTCTTATTTCCAATAAAAACGCGATTTAAACGGAAATTGCATTAAGTTTTTTGTGTTTGTAGAAAAATTCCTCCGGGACCGGAAAGGCCAGTAAGGGTTCCTCAAAAGCTAAGTCTAAAATTCAGATCTGTTTAGTGTGTACAGAACACGCACCCGATTTTCGGGGGTTAACACTAGTAATTTATAAGTTCTAAAGTGGCAACTCCAGCTGACGACATGCATCCCCAAACCATAACATGCCCACCACCATGTTTTACTATGCCGCGTAAGTTTTTAACGAATGTCTTCCCGTCTGACCCAAATAGGTTGAATTTGCTCTCGTCGGCAAAAATTATCGTGTTCCAGAATGATTCATCCTTATTTATTTGGTCTTTAGCAAACCGTATTCGGCTCATGCGATTTTTTGGGCTTATGATAATCAGCTTCTCTCAATATCCTGTAAATAGTTTCTGGATGGCATTTCTTTCCAAGAAGCATCCTTGGCCAAAGCTTGCGCACTCAATGTCGGATCATCCTTAATTTTTCTTATGATCCATCTTTCGTCTGAATTCGTGAAAATTTTGTTTAGAGCCGTTCTGCCTTTGTTATGCAAGCGATTTTCACGAACAAAACACTGAATTATATATTGAACTGTGGATGCACTCAAATCTGAACTGAAATTGTTTATATCACGTTTTTCAAATTAGGTTCGTCGTTCCATCTAGAAAATAGTGCGTTTCTAACTCACTTTAAAATCTCAGCATGCTCAAATTCGTGAAAAAAATAATAATCTTTTCACCGTTAGTTTTGTGTACCGATACTTGTGTTGATTCAAAGTAAAAAAATCAGCAAACGAAATAAGCTGTGAGGTCAAAATTTGCAAAGTATTTCTTTTTGTATGAACAACTATATTGCATTGTTATAATATAATATGGCACATTTTTTTATATGTTCTTTATTATGCTACAGTATCGTAAATAATATTAGCAAACATCAAGTGTTTTTTGCACAGATATATCCTTCATAGTTAATAATAATACGAACTTCACTTATAATCCATTAACAAAAAAAAAAAAAATTATCAAATGGTAAAAAAAACCGATGAAATGAGCGGGACACATAAATGGCACAATCTGGAAAAAAAGAGGAAATATCGTGTTAAAATTGCATTTGTTGACTTTTTGGTATGCAAAAACATTTAGGTCATTGAGATCTTGTGCTGTAGCCTTTGTTTTTGATGACAGCTTCACACGTGCGACCCACACTTTTCCGCATTTTGTTTTGGATATGGCATACCAATCTTTCTGTGCGGCAGACCTAAGATCGTCCATATTTGTATAATTTTTTTTTTACGATTTCAACCTTGACTTTATTCTACAGGTTCTCTGTTGGATTTAAGTCAGGGCTCCGGGCTGGAAAATTCAAAACATCGATCTTTTCTGCACAAAACCCATTATTTACTACTTTGGAGGAGTGTTTAGTGTCATTATACTGCAAAAATGTCAACTTAATTGGCATGAAATGGAGTGCATATGGTTCCATATGGTTTGTCAATGTGCCCCAACATTGAAACTTGTCCATTTGGTCATTCATTTTTATAAGCGGGCCTACACCAAGCCAAGAAAGTTTATTACAGACCATAATGTTTTCACACCACTAATTTCGGAGAAAAATCGAAAAGCTCGAATAGAATTTTCCGCAGAGTATGTCAATTGGTCCATACAGAAATGTAACACGGTTTTATTTTCAGAGGAATAAAAATTTAATATAAAATATTCTGAAGACCAAAAACGGTTGGATCCTCGGTATTGTCATGGCACTGTTAATCACGGGGGTTGAATGGTATGGGGTTGCATTCATGGAAATGGTTTAAGACTTACAAAAAATAGATGGAATTATGAATAGGTTCAAGTACCAAGAAATCCTACAAGGTGTGGTGCTTCCTCATGCAAAATGGAATTTGCCAATTTTATTGCAATTTCAGCAGGACAACGATCCAAAACATACCTCAAGGTGTGTGTAAGATTGGTTTAAAGGAAGGAATTCGTGTTATGAAGAGGCCAGCACAATCTCCCGACCTAAACCCAATCAAGAATCTGTGGAAAATAGTCAATAAAAGGATCAAAATAGAAAGTGTAGTAGAAGGTAAGGAAAAACTTGTTGGTGCTTTGACAGATCCTTGGGTTGCTTTATGAAAAATGACAATAGACAGCCTTATTGCTTCCATTCCATAGAGATGACCAGTCGTTATTAAAAACCAGGGATATTCTACAAAATATTGATCACAATGTTCAGTCCAATATGTTTTGTCGCGTGAATTTTTGACATATTTTGGTTTTTTTCATATCAAAATTTTAATTTTGAATTAAATGTAAAATAAATCTTATTTATTTTAAGAATAAAGCATATATTATGAATTAAATGCATTTTTCATGTTTAACTTTGATAATTCAAGATGCTTATGAGGTTTAACAATAATGTGTATTTAGTCCAATGTTTTGTCCGACACTGTATGTCGGTCTGTCAGTGTGTCTGTCTGTTGAAATCACTTTTACGGGAAAACTAAGCAAGCTAATTCAATGAAATTTGGCACACAGGTCACACCTTCTTGCAAGCTACTAGTATAGGAAAATGGGCGAAATCGGGTCACGACCACTCCTACCGCCCATACTCTATGTAAATATACCTCAACCCATTTTGAAAAAAGTTTCTGCGATTTTGATGAAACTTGGTGATTTGGTGAACATGTGAACGAAATTAAGATTGGGCTAGGTTTTAAATTTGCAAAGGCTCTTAAAGGGGCGTGTCGCAGCCCTAAATTTTAACCTTAACCATAACTCGTAAACCGTGCAAGATATTGTGATGAAATTTTGTACACGGATACAGATCATATATATCTTGAATTGTGTTTAAAGTGGGCGGAATTGGAAAAGTAGGCGTTGCACTTTTTAACATTTAAAAATTTTCATTTCGTATAATTCAAAATTGGCACATTCGATTTTCATAAAAATTTTAGGGATGATGCAGAGAGCAGTCATCATTACAATCTTCGTCAGTATACTGCAAAAACTCGTTGAAGGGTGTGGCAAAGCCCACAATATTTTTAAACGTTATAATTACAGAACTAACGTAATCGTTATGAAATTTAGTATGGTATACTTGCTAAAAGGTATCTTATTACGAAAATTTGGCACAATAGAACCGGTGGGCGTGACACCTCCCATATAAGCAAAAAACGTTTAGTGCTATAGATCAGCGGTTTTCAAAGTGTGTGGCGCGCCCTACTAGGGAATCGTGGCGAGATGTAAAGGGTGGCGCGGGCGCTCATAGCGAGCGGATGGTATTCCGTCCTCTGCACTGTTGCACCCGCACCTCGCTGTTACGTGCATTTTGACACTAAAATAAACAACCGTCTTTTTATAGTACGCTTACACATACAAGATTATCTTCATTTGCCTGGTTATCTCGTATAAAAATGGCCGATTACCCAAACAACTTTGTCTAACAATATATTCTTTGTTTATGAGAACTTCTCTGTTTTCAATTACTTTCGCCATCACTGTAATAGAAACTTCAATTTGGGATCACTGATGTAGAATTTGATTCGAAATGAGTTCGGCGAAAAAGCGATTTCGTATTTAACAAAATCCAATGCAAAATGTAAACAAACATATTGAGTTCACACTATTTTTTGACGTCTACGGAGTCATGTTTGGCTGTCAAATTTTAATAGGACAAATTAATATAACCTACACTCACGGTCAAAAAAAACGCAGACTTGATTTTTGCAAGAAGTTTTATATTTTGATGCGTAAAATAATATCTACTCTTGTTTAACGGTTTTAAGTTTGTTAGATACTGTACTAGGGACAAGTTTTGAGTATTTTCAAAACTGTCCACCTAACAATAATAAATTCTAGGAACCTTTTCCAAATAAACACATAATTGCTAGTTTTATAATCAGAAATTACAACTTATTTATATGAAAAAATACATTGTTTTTTGTAGTTTTTTTACGCATTTTTAATTTCTCACATACACCCATCCCTCGATTTACGCGGTAGACAGGTTTTTGAAAAAACCGCGTAATTCAAAACCGCGTAAATCGAGACAAGAAGTCCATAAAAATTGAGTGGATTGGTTTTCAGAATTAAAAATCGCGTAAATCGAGCAATAGAACTCAAAGAAAATAGCATAATTGGTAAAAAAATCCGTGTAAACTGAACCCATAATGTACATATGTACGTACCTACGTAATGAAAAATAGGAGATTACATAAAAAATAATAATTAAATAAAATAACTAGATTTTTATTTTTTAAATTCAATCACATATCCAAAGTATTAATTATAAAAAGCAAGAAAATTAAATAAAAAAGTAACATGAAAGTAAAACCAAAATATTTCCAAAAAATATTATGTTGACCATGGTGTAATAACATAGGTGAAGTAATTAAGGAGAGCCATAAGTGTTGAAGCCATTTTAAGAGCGTGAGAGTATTCGCTTACTTGCTTTAACTTTGACATTAAACCTTTGCCCCTTCAAAAAAGTTAAGCGCTTTGATGAATTGCAGAGCTTAAGCATAAAGTTCTAGAAAACTTTCTGAACGATAAGCTGCTAATGTTGCGCAAAATACTTTAATTGTGACAAATTTGCAAAACTGCAATCACATCGGACGGCCGAAGCCTATTCCGCTCACCTCTCAGAACTGCTCCTTCAACCTGACTCTCTACCCGATGATGCCGGTGGACTTTGGGCGCATATTTCCCGCTCCATGCGCTCTGCCGCTGAGGAAGTAATTGGTTTCCGACGCCCACCTCCGCGAAATCAATGGTATGACCAGGAGTGTCGCGAAGCTACTGCAGTGAAAAACGCCGCATACAAAAGAACACTGCAGTCAGCCGCAACGCGAGCCGTACGCGAAAACTACCGGGAAAAGAGAAAGGAAGAGAGGCGCCTTTTCAGACGCAAGAAACGAGAGCAGGAAAGGCGTGAGCGTGAGAAACTCGAAGTGTTACGAGGCAGGAATGATGCTCGAAAATTTTACCAACAAGTCAAGCGTCTGACCCAAGGTTTCAAGCCCGGAGCATCTACCTGTAAAGATGAACACGGAAATCTGGTTACGGATACGCAAGGTACACTGAGATTATGGAGGGAACACTTTTCCAAGCTGCTTGCTGGCGATGACTCCACCAATCCCGCCTTTGGAGAAACTAACCCGATGCCACCAATCAACGACGATGGTGTGGACGTACCACCACCTAGCCATGACGCGGTACGAGTTGTGATACAGCGACTTAAGAACAACAAAGCGGCCGGTGCTGACGGCCTGCCTGCTGAATTGTTCAAGACCGGTGGCGATGAGCTGATAGGGTGCATGCATACCCGACGATTGGAATCTCAGTGTCCTTTGTCCTATACTGAAGAAAGGTGACCCTACAATTTGCGCAAACTACCGGGAAATCAGTCTTCTTGCCATCTCATACAAGGTCCTGTCGACCGTACTGTGTGAAAGACTTAAGCCGTTCGCCAACACACTGATTGGGCCTTATCAGTGCGGCTTTAGACCTGGTAAGTCCACCATAGACCAGATCTTCACACTACGTCAAATCCTGGAAAAAACCCACGAAAAACAGATCGATACCCATCATCTTTTTATCGATTTTAAGGCTGCTTTCGATAGCCCGATACGGGATTGCCTGTATGCCACCATGTCTGAGTTCGGTATACCTGCGAAGCTAGTGCGGCTTTGCAGAATGACGTTGAGCAACACATCCAGCTCCGTCAGGGTAGGAACGGACCTCTCCGAACCATTTGATACCGAACGAGGTTTCAGACAAGGCGATCCACTATCCTGCAACCTCTTCAACTTTTTGATAGAAGGGGTGTTGCGAAAAGCCAGTGTACATCGTAATGGCACTATTTTCTACAAAAGTGTCCAGCTCCTTGCATATGCCGATGATATTGATATCATTGGACGTTGTAAGCGAGATGTTACTGCTGCATTTTCTGCTATTGAAAAAGAATCAGCGAAGGTGGGTTTGACGGTGAACGAGGGCAAAACAAAGTATATGCTGTCCACAAGCAGGGAGACGCGGCGCATTGGATCCAACATTGCTGCGAACAGCTATACTTTCGAAGTTGTCAAGGAATTCACCTATCTTGGCACCGCCGTGAACACTCAAAACGATATCAGCTTGGAGATAAAGCGAAGACTCACTCTTGCTAATAGGTGTTACTACGGTCTCAGTAAGCAATTGAGTAGTAGAGACCTCTCTCGCCCGACAAAACTGACACTCTACAAGACGCTCATCTTACCCGTGCTACTCTACGGTGCAGAAGCATGGGTTGTGTCGCAGACCGATGCAGCCACACTTGGGGTGTTTGAGAGAAAAATTCTTCGCAAAATCTTCGGTCCTGTTCGCGTCGGCGACGACTACCGTATTCGAATGAACCATGAACTGTACGAGCTCTACAATGACATCGACATAGTCAAGCGCATCACTATCCTACGTCTGCGCTGGCTGGGACATGTTGTGCGTATGGACGAAGAAGCTCCGGCGAAAAAGGTGTTTGATGCGGAAGCCGCTGGGCGACGACGGAGAGGAAGACCATGCCTCCGATGGAAAGACCAAGCCGAAGAAACCCTATCCACGCTTGGTGTGCCTGATTGGAGAAGGCGCGCGCGAAGCAGAGGCGCCTGGAGAGAGCTTTTGAGGTCGGCCGTAACCCGGTAACGGGTTGTTATGGCCACCCAAGTAAGTAAGTAAGTGACAAATTTGGTAGCTGTTGTTGTTATTCAATATTAGAAAAGACTTATTAGTGTCAGATTGAAACCGGATGCACGATTTAGCATAATTATTTATTCGCAATAGAATTCTGAAAAACCAAACACAAATACCACTTAGTAAAAAGTTGCTTCAAACGCTTCAAAAATGTAGGAGTTGCTAAACGGGACCAATAATGAAAAACAACTATATGTCAAAAATAAACGAAACACAATAAAGTCGATTTGATGATAAATGTCAATGTGAGTCTATTACTGGCCAATATCCAGAAAATGATGAGAAGTGTCATAATTACTCCACCTTTGTTATTACACCATGACTCCACCTTTGTCTTTACACCATGATGTTTACTACATATATACGAAACTTCGTCTTATTATTTATGTCCACGTTGTTACGGATTGCCTTTTTCAAAACGTTGGAAGTACGTTGGGAAGTTGTCAACGCGATTGCAATTCGTTAAAAGATACGGCAACATACCTCAATTGAAGTGCAAATGTCAAATTTCAATTTCAGCCACCTGCAGGCTACATTAGAACCTTCAATCGAGATATGAAAATGTTTAAAATCAGCCGATAAAATCGCCCAATTGCTGTTTGACACCTCTTTTGACTTTTGTCCAATAGAAACGCACATTACGGCGTCTTTATTAACACCTTAATCTCCTGTTAAAGAAAAAAAGTTTCAAAAGGGTTTTGATTTTGATTTCCTTTGCACTATTATTGTTATTCCCACTAAAATTAATGTAAAGATAAGCAAATGTTACCACCCTGTATCCATAAGTATATATAAACGAAAAATAAATCTATATGTACCACGCCTGTCAAATGTAAGAAATGTCAGACAGGTCAAATAAGCTAATGTTGGCACTAATGGGCCAAGGCTGCCGTTCATTTTATTTTTTGTATGTATAGGTGTGTATGTAGGATGGTAACAGACGGACGTTTACCAAGCGACATCACGCGATGTGAAGAAAGAGCGAGTTGCTGTGTGGTTTTGGCGTACAGGCGTCAGTTGAAAAAATAATTGATTCGCGTACGGTCGCAAGCTACGAGTCGCACGCGGTTGCAAACGATAAAAAAAAAAAACGGCGGGTTGCACTCTGGGAGTGCCGACAGAAGTGAGAACTTAAAATAATATAATTGAAATTTGTTTTCATGATGTTTTGTAATGTTTATGGAATAATTTTCACCACACCAAGCAACTCATGGCTGTCTCTTTCACACCAGTAAAGAAAAAATAAATGGAGGAAAGCTAATGTCAAGTTTTCAGCTTTTAAAATCCAGTGTCATCCTGTGTCGATGATGACGTGGAGGAAAGCTAATGTCAAGTTTTCAGCTTTTAAAATCCAGTGTCATCCTGTGTCGTAACTCAATTTATGCATACGCCCAAAAGCACGCAGCAAATTTCTAAAATTACCATATACCAACAACCAAGACAACAACCATGACGTCATCACATGGTTGTTGTCTTGGCTACTGATCTATTAACATACCCTTAAAGCATGCTACATAATTTTAAAAATATTGTCATTGTGACGTCATGAATGTCGGTGTCCTGTCGCCAGTTTATACATTTTTCCTCACCCGCACAACGTGCCTAAAGAAGTTCTCACTTCAAAAATGGACGTTTGATAAATATAATTTGTGCAAAAGACATTGTAAAAACTATAAAATTTCGGGAATGAAAATGATAAAAATTAACTAATATTTTGAGCAGAAAAATCCAAGAAAATTTTAGATGCAACGTTGAAAAATAATAAAAATTGTGAAATAAAGAAAAATGCAGTGACAAAAAAATCGTTAAAAGTTTCGATTCAGATTAAAACGCCGTAAAGTTTTATTTCAATTTAGAATTTCTTGAGTGTTCCATCGGGGTGTAAAAAGTGAGGTTAATACAAAACGTCAACGTCTTCAAATTTTAATAGAAACATTTTAACTGGAGATTTTAATAAAAATAGAAAATATTTTCTGACAAAACTTTAGCAAGAACGTGTTAAGAGAGAATTCAGCTGAAAATTTTTTGTGAAAGAAAACAAAATTGTGAAATTCAATAACTTGTGTAAGTTGTGCGCACGATTCCAATGAAATTTAAAACAAGTAAATTGATTTGAGCTCTAAACGATAAATAAAAGCAATATTCCGCGAATCGAATTGATATTTGTGAATTTCGTGAAACCTTTCAAAAAAATAGAAAACCATTTTGTGACCATTTGGATCAAATCCTACGCCCATTGTTAAGTCAATCTCAAATGTGTATGGCTATTGTGCTGGTTAGATCTGTTCCTACATCTATGGAGTTTCATCTAGACAGTGCAGAATACTGCCAGGCACAGCACAAATAAAAAGGAAAATATAACAAAAAGAAAATGAAATTAAAGAAAGAAAATATTATAAAATCTAAAATAACTTAAAAATATAGACAAAAATTGATTAAAAATAAGAAAGCTTGAAACCAAGAAGAAAAATGAAGAAAGAAAAAAAGAACACCGAATTACAACAATAAATTACAACACCTGACACCACCCCAAAAATGAAAGCAACAACAAATATACATACCTATGCAACAGCTACGTCATCAACAGCCACCAGAGTCGTCGACAACCACACCAGCTAAGTCATAAATTTGTTACGGATTTTTTTTTTGTATTTTTTTTGTATTTTTACTTATATATATATATATTTATACATATTTTTCTATTTAATATTGATTTTTGAATTTATTTTCCTGTCCATCTCACCGTGAATTCACTTAGGCTAGAATTGTATAGCGTAAGGAAAGAAAATTTTTTGCAAAAGAAAATTAAAGAAAAAAGAAATAATAATAGTACAACTTAAAATAACTTTCTTTTTAATTTAAAAAAAGTATGAAGAATTGCTAGGCAGTGAATTTGGGGGAGATGCTGGGGTGGGTGGAGCCGTGATGCCATCGGGAAAAATTTAGGGGAAGGGACCTGGGGTTTTTCTGCTCCCCGTTAGAAAATATTTTTTTTTAAATTTTTACATTTTTGCTATGATGCGCCATAAGTGGCAATGGGAAAACCGCGCCCTAGCCGGGAATGACTTCGGTGGTCGAGGCCGAAAGTTTTGTAGTTTCTTTTCCTACAATTTGCCAGGCGTAACAACGTGTTTTTAACTGAAAAAAATTTATTATACGTGTTTTTAGCTGAAAAAAAATTAAGTCAAATAAAATTTAGAAACCGTGTTATTTTAAAACCGCGCAAAAGAAGCACCGCGTAAATCGAGGGATAGGTGCATTCTTTAATTATTTATTATTTAAAAAGGCATGCTCTCATAGAGTTTCCGTATTAATTCCATTAAAATATCGTTGTACCAAGTGGATTCAATTATTTCTTTGGAATATTATTAGGGTTTTGTTGGCGGACTTTTGATAGATTTACAATAATGAACTATTTATTTTTGCATAGGTAAAGGAATATAAGGACTTTTTGGGAATTGAGTCAGTCCATGGCCCGGTAACAGCCCCGACCTCAATCCCATTGTGAATGTTTGGGCCATTTTAAAACGCAAAGTGCGCCAACAAAACCCTAATAATATTCCAAAGTTAAAGGAAATAATTGAATCCACTTGGTACAACGATATTTTAATGGAATTAATACGGAAACTCTATGAGAGCATGCCTTTTCGAATGGAAAGCGTCATCAAGGCAAAAATAGGTCCTACGCGATATTAAAATCAATTTTACCGTATTATTTAAAATAATTAAATAATAAATAATTAAAGAATATGTGAGAAATTAAAAATGGGTAAAAAAAACTACAAAAAACAATGTATTTTTTCATATAAAGAAGTTGTAATTTCTGATTATAAAACTAGCAATTATGTGTTTATTTGGAAAAGGTTCCTAGAATTTATTATTGTTAGGTGGACAGTTTTAATAATACTCAAAACTTGTCCCTAGTAACAGTATCTAACAAACTTAAAACCGTTAAACAAGAGTAGATATTATTTTACGCATCAAAATATAAAACTTCTTGCAAAATTCAAGTCTGCGTTTTTTTTGACCGTGAGTGTATTTGGTTTTTGTCATGAATATGTTGAAAAATAAAGAAATTGAAGAATATTTTGATTATTGTAAAATAATTTCAATTCAAAGTATAAGACAAAAGAATTTTTGTTTGAAGCAGGAGCTCAGCAAATCAAACAAGATGAATATAATTTTTATTTTTCAGTTTGAACTGAAAAACGCATGTAGTTGATCAAGGGGTCAAGGATGCCTAAGCCAACACAAATATTTTTGAATTTCCAAAGACTTAAGCCCAAAATGAAATAACACGGCGAAAGTGACAGTGTATTTTGAAATTTTGATTGCGTTTCCTTGTTGATTTTAGAGAAAGTTTAATTTGTTTGTCTTTCACAATTTGATTTTCGTGTTTTTTTAAATGCCGAAGCAGTTTTAGTGATTAAACTATTCATATTTAATTTATTCAGGTATTAACTTGTTTTAACTTATGATTTGTTTCAAGTAAAACAAGAAAATATTAAAATAAAAGTCCGAAATTTCGTTAGATTAAAACCCCCTCAGAAAAAATTCTGGTTGCGACAAATAGCAAAATGTGAAACACATGTACAAGCAAACAACAGGAATATAATATGTGCCGATTTTCATCTGAATTTTTCGGCTGAAAAAAAAGCAACAACAATACAAAAAACAACAACAAATACACGGATTTTGATAGGAATATTTCAAAACGATTCTGCACCTTGTCATCGGTCGGAATCGGTAAGTGTCCCACTGACAATAATTATTTTTTACATTTTTTTTGATAGATTTACAATGAACTAATTATTTTTGCATAGGTAAAGGAATATAAGGACTTTTTGAGAATTGAGTCAGTCCATGGCTTGGTTTGGACCATTTTAAAACGAATAGTGCGCCAACAAAACCCTAATAATATTCCAAAGTTAAAGAACATAATTGAATCCACTTGATACAACGATATTTTAATGAAATTAATACGGAAACTATGAGAGCATGCCTTCTCGAATGGAAAGCGTCATCAAGGCAAAAATAGGTCCTACGCGGTATTAAAATCAATTTTACCGTATTTAAAATAATTAAATAATAAATAATTAGAGAATATGTGAGAAATTAAAAATGCGTAAAAAAAACTAAAAAATAACAATGTAGTTTTTCATGTAAATAAGTTGTAATTTCTGATTATAAAACTAGCAATTATGTGTTTATTTGGAAAAGGTTCCTAGAATTTATTATTGTTAGGTGGACAGTTTTGAAAATAGTCAAAACTTGTCCCTAGCAACAGTATCTAACAAACTTAAAACCGTTAAACAAGAGTAGATATTATTTTACGCATCCAAATTTAAAACTTCTTGCAAAATTTAAATCTGCGTTTTTTTTGACCGTGAGTGTAATTGCTTGTACCGCTGCACAGTGTTGCGACTAGAACAAGCTAGCTGGACAAAAGTATTTTTTTGCGTTTTTGTATTTGTTGGATCGAAACAAAAAAAAATTGTATGGGAGGCCTGGTCGCAAACGACCCCCTAGGCCAGTAAGGGTTAATTTATGGACGCGAAAACTATCTGGCGAATTTTGATGAAATTTTTACAGTATATAGGGTGGCCCCCATACAAAAATATTTTTAAAATATAATTTTCACAAAGACCACTCAATCGATTCACATGGAATTTACACCAAGTGTCTTTTATATTAAAAGGCATAGCTTAGGCTACAAGACTTTTATTAAGGGTGCATATTTAGGGTGGCCCTCATACAAATATATTTTCTAAAATATCATTTTCACGAAGGCCGGTTAATCGATTCACACCGAATTTATACCACTTAGCTTTTATATTAAAAGTTTTTATCGTTTTTCGCGGATTTTTTCCATTCCTGGTATAAATCACATTTTTTGATAGAAAATATGTACTCTAAAAACTAACAAAAAAAATATATATGTGCAAAAGTGTGCAGAAAGATATTGTTTTCAGAAGAAGCAGTGAAAGAATAGCTTTCATTAAAAAAAAAGTGACTGTATACACGTGAATACAAATTTTTTCTAAAAAGCTAAAAAGTAGTTTAAAATACATGCAGAATGCGTCAGCTCGATATTTTTTTATGCTGTTGTACTTTGAACTCTAAAAAATTTAAATTTTCCAATTTTGTAAAATAATTTTTTAATTTTCAATTTTTCAAATACAAATCACGGTTGGCTGGAAAAAGTTTCAACCCTCAAGTTGCATCCTTCAAAAAATTCATGGTGCTCCATATTTGAGGTACCTCACTGATCATTTTTCTGCAAAAAAATCCCTCGGGCGCTTTTTTTTTAAACCTAATTTTTGTGTTTTTCGTCTCAAATTCTGAAAAAGCTTGATTTCAATGATAACACTAGTTTACACTCAAAATGTTCCATTGATAAGAAGTTACTTTTCTTATGTACTTTTTCCTGCTGAATTTGGAAATGAAAATAAAAATTTTTTGAATGGCACAGTTTTCGAGATGTGGTTTTTTAATTTTTCCGACATTCTTTCACTTTGAAATTCATATCTTGAGCTATAAATGTCCAATTTCATCGCACCAAATTGAAGGTATTGAAATGACAAATAAACGTATATAATTACATATTTCATTGTTGTACCGGTTCAAAAGCTATCGATGAAAACAGGCCAGATTTTTAAAAAAATCAAATTTTACATTTGATTCTGTGGCGACGGAAAAATAAAAATAATATAAACAAAAATAATTTTACTTAATTCTAGTAGAGCTGATATTTTTGCGCAAAATTGAAGATCCATTAGAAGAAAATCGACCATAAAATGACGACGTCAGAAGCGATTGAATGAGTTAATCCAATGCCCCATTTTCTGAATATATTAATTTTTTCGACAATTTGTTGAGTCTAATCGATACAAAAAAAGTTTTTGTTTTTGTTCCTTTGATGAGAGGTCGAACAAATTAGAAATTTTATTTATAGCTCAAGATATGAATTTCAAAGTGAAAGAATGTCGGAAAAATTAAAAGACCACAACATCTCGAAAACTGTGCCATTCAAAAAATTTTTATTTTCATTTCCAAATTCAGCAGGAAAAAGTACATAAGAAAAGTAACTTCTTATCAATGGAACATTTTGAGTGTAAACTAGTGTAATCATTGAAATCAAGCTTTTTCAGAATTTGAGACGAAAAACGCAAAAATTAGGTTTAAAAAAAAAGCGCCCGAGGGAAGAAAAATGATCAGTGAGGTACCTCAAATATGGAGCACCATGAATTTTTTGAAGGATGCAACTTGAGGGTTGAAACTTTTTCCAGCCAACCGTGATTTGTATTTGAAAAATTGAAAATTAAAAAATTATTTTACAAAATTGGAAAATTTAAATTTTTTAGAGTTCAAAGTACAACAGCATAAAAAAATATCGAGCTGACGCATTCTGCATGTATTTTAAACTACTTTTTAACTAATTGTTTTTCAACTACTTTTAAATTAGCTGTTTTTTGGCAATTGACTTTTTCACTCCGGCAGGGATAAGGAAATGGCATAATTTTATTACTTAAAACTAAGGTTAATTGCTTAAAACTACACTATAACTGAATAAAAAGACGTAAATAATCTTTCTCTCTATTTATATATTTATTAATATATTTATATATTTTCTCTATTTAATATCTTTAATTTTGCAGAAATTGGTTAGTGCTATACACCTTGTTTCTTATGTCAAGTGTGTTATATCTTTTATGATAGAATAAAAGTTTTTTACCTACATATGTACAAATTATTATTTTTATCCAATACATTTAAAAAAATAGAAAGCATATATTTTTCTATTATCGGGTATGAAATTACATTTAGATAATTTACTAACAAATCGTTATTTACTAATGACATATCTCTTAAGTACTTAATGACTAGTTCAACTAAAAAAGAGTCAATTCTTTTAATTTTACATTTTCTGTGAACCGTTTCATTAGAGACATTTTTGTAAGTACCGTCCCAGTATCGCCTAGCTTTGAGACTAGTACACATTCTCAGAATATACCTTTTGATGATGATTAATTTAGACTTACTGATTTAAATGCCTTTATATAAAAGTAATATTACAAATTTTACGTCAGCATTCCATTATAGACTATTGACTATGTCGAAAAAAACGGGTAAAAGGAACTAATTCGTTAAAGGAATTTTGTTGTCTTATATGTTCAATTGAAACCTAAAAATGATATAGCCAAAAGTGCTACTAAATTTTGGCTTGGACTTTTCAGCACGAGTCAAATTTGTCCATTTTTTATAATTTTAATTATAGCTCAAAAACTATACATTTTTGATAGAAACACATTATAAGATTTATTGTAGGGAATTAAATTTCCTATCGAAATGTCTTTTTATATTGGGGAAAAAATAATTTTTTCAACAAAGTAAGATAAAAAAATTATTGAAAAAAAAAAACGAAAAATTTCACGTTTTTTAATTTTTTCAAATTTTTGAGTACAACTTTCTTTTGAGTGTATTTAGGGGATTTTTTTGTTCAAAGAAAGGTGACGTAGTTTCCGTCAAATTGAAGGGCCACAAAAGTATTTTGGATAAAAATTGACTGAAATACAGCTGTGCTAAGTTACCTACTTTTGTATGATTTTACTAACACAGGACGACAAAAATAAAAAAAACTCCAAAGCCAGAGACCAGATCTATCATATCCGAAGGACTTTGATGCGCTGAATTCGAGCTCAGAATTTCTCCTATACGTCAGGTTTTCTAACCTAAAAGTGCAAAAAACACAGTTTTTGGCTATATTTGAGCTTACTTTACTTCGCGAATAAAAATTGTTTTTCCAAAACTGGTTACGGCATCAGAAAGTATTACTCTTACCCTTCAAGCCCATTTTAAATTTTGTCGATATCTCTTTTAATCACCGAAATATAAATTTAAATTTTCTATGCATCCTGTAGATCTGTGTGTAAGCCTATGTAATAAATTTCAAGTTACGATATTTCGGAGACAAAAAAAGTTATCGATATAATCTAAAAAAGGTTTTGAAGGGTACGAGTAATACTTTCAGATGCTGCAATCAGTTTTGAAAAAAAAAAAATTTATTCGCTAAGTCAAGTGTGTTATATCTTCTGTGATAGAATACAAGTTTTTTACCTACAGTGGGTGATAATATTATTAGAGCCACTACGGAAAAAACACATTTTTTCAACTTACACCATGATAAAAGCATGAAAGTAAAAATAAATGCCCAAATATCTTTATTTACTTGTTATTTTTTTACTTCTTTGCCACAGGTATATTAAACATTTCATGAATTTTCGCATTTTGGTCATCAGATTCCCAGAAATTTCTCTCTCTATCAGCTCCCAAAGGTTTACTATAAGATTCAGGTCTGAATTGTTCCCTTACTCAAATTTGTTTATATTTCAGGTATTTTGTGATGTTTATTTATTTATTTATTTATTGTAACATATTTTATAAATTAATTTATAAAATATGGAATGGTGCAGGGCAACGTGGCCATGTTGCACCGGTAGTTGACTAAACTTCGTAAAATAGGTTGTGCTTCATCAGTGCCTCTCTAACAAAATCAATAGATTCTTTTTTGCTGCAATCCAGTAAAGTATTTAATTGTTGATTACACTTGGACAAAGGGCAGTTCAACAACACATGCTGAACTGTCATCGTTGAGTTGCAAAATCTGCACTGCATAGGTTCTGATTTCGTGAACATATGTTTTACACTAAATAATGTTTTACCGAGTCTAACCCTGTTTAACGTTATGCATTCTTCGCGTGAAAATTGAATGTTGTAATTCGGTCTCTTCAAGCTCATGTTGTGCGTTCTCAAAAAAGAGCTTGAGGACTCCCAGGCTAGTTCCTTTTTTTCTTTTTGAATTGCAGAAAAACAGCTTAAAATCACTGAGTCCAAGCAGGGGTTTTCAAAAACAAGTGGCAACGTAAGAGCCGCTTTCGCTGCAGCATCAGCATTTTCATTGCCAGAAATTCCTATATGTCCCGGTATCATTCAATGTTTTGAAAAACAAATTTATATGTGCTGCCTTTTCCACTATTTAATGCTTTTAGAACACTTAGGCTATCTGAACATATTAAAGTTTTGCATTGTTTTTTGACTGCATAGTCAACCGCAAATTTTATTGCTGCAAGCTCTGCATTAAAAACTCCAGCGTGCATAGGTAGCAGACTTTGCTTGATTTGTATGTAATTATTATTCAGTTGTCTTAAAACAGCGTAAGAAGTTGTGCCTTCGAAGAAAGATCCGTCAGTGTATAGTGTCATATCCGGTGCAAAATTTGAAATTAAATGGTAAAAAAGTTGTTTAAACAATATCGGGCTGGTATGGCTTTTGCTATATTGACACAATTGAATGTCGATATCAATGTTTATATTACTCTGTTCCCTTGACTGAAAATTGGGTTTTTTAGGTAAAGGCAATTTGTACTCAAGAAAGAGCTTTATTATGTTTTTGATGCCGCAACGATTATTCGTAGAGCAATATTCAGTTTTATCCTCATTCAGTTTTTCCCAAAAGAAATCATGTAAACCTCCACTAACAGATGTTAAAGATTTCGCTGCAAGCTTAATACATCTATTTTTTTGTAGCCACTGAAAGTCTTGGAAACGAGCTTCGATTCTTAAAGCCTCCAAAGGTGTTGGTGTTAGTGCGCCAGATGCTGTTCTGAAGCATTTGTTAAGTGCTGTATCTATTTTTTTTATATTTTTTGAACTGGTCCAACTATAAATGGTTATACAATGTTGAACTAAACCAACCGCAAGAGATCTGCAAATATTAATAGCCGTGTCTATATGTGGCCCTTTTTTTCTAGAGCAAATGATTTTTAATAGGTTGTTGATTTTACCCAGTTTACTGACTATGTGTGCTATATGTTCTTTCCAAAGTAAAGTTTTGGTAAATATAATTCCAAGAATTCTCATTTTCGTTTTCACTTGGATTTTCTCCTCTCTGAAATCTATCGTATTATTACCGCAGTTGTGCTTTCTGCAGACATGTAAGATTTCAATTTTATTAATTGGTATTGAAGCACCTCGTTCAGTGGCCCATTGAATAATAATGTTATCAAAGACTTTAATATTTTGACTTACTTCATTAATAGGACCGGACGCTATCGCAAAGATATTATCTGCATAAATACCAATAAAGTCAATGCCTTCAGAATGCCTTAGATTTTGTATTAGAGAATTGACATATACATTGTAAAGAAGAACGGATAGTGGTGACCCTTGGGGTACTCCATTATCAATATAAAACTTTTTGGAATAAAATCCATCTACACGAACTGTTATTTGCCGGTTTGTGAGAAATGAAAGAATTAATTTCAGCATTACTTTGGGGACTCCCCATGAATTTAGTTCCTTAATTATAAAAATGGATACAACTCGATCAAATGCTTTTTCAATATCCTCTGAAAGTACCACACTGTGTTTTTTATTTCTTAAATTTTCCTTCAATTTTGTTTCTAATTGATGACACAATGTATGAACACCTCGTTCAGGTAAAAATCCTTGTTGTTCTTTTAGAAACTTATTTTTACAACTAGCCAATAGACGCTTTGACACAATTTTTTCAAGCAGTTTTGATAAAACTGGTAGCAGAAATATTGGACGATATCCTTCTATGCAATTCAAGTTTTTGCCTGGTTTCGGAATCGGGGACAACATTGCGTGTTTCCAGGAATGAGGATAAACTCCAGTGCTCAAGATGTTGCTGTAAAGCTTACACACTCGTAATTTTAACTTATTAGAAGCTTTTTTTATCATTGAATAAGTTATTTTGTCAAATCCTGGACTTGTACCTTTGGTGGACTGAAGAGTGAAATCAAGTTCGGTTATCGTTACCTCTTGAATAGTAGTGACTAATGACGGTTCAATTTCAATCAGCATATCAACATTAAAAGTGTTTTTTTGGGCCATTATTTCACGACTAAGGGAGTTATTTGAGCCTATCGAACGCCAATAATTAGCAAAGCTTACTGCTATTTCCTTTGGATGGGAAAAAACCATACCGTCAACGAATATTGTAGGAAAGTTTGTTAATTTAGTAGCTCTAATTTTGTTCACTTTGTTCCAAAGAACGCGGATATCCATCATTGGGTTGAGAGTGTTTAAAAAATTCGTCCATGTATTTTTCTTTGCTATTTTGCATTCTCTTTTAACTTTTGCGCATATTTTTCTGTAATTTATACAATTTAATTGACTTCTAATTCTTTTAAACACCTTCCATGTCTGATTTTTTTGTTGAATTAATTTGGCAATATCAGTATTGAACCATATAGGGCTGTTTCTATCGCGCGGTTTTTTGCTCTTTGGCATAGATTCATTTGCAGACTTTCTTATTATTCTCTTTATTTGAGCAGCCTCTTTATTTATATTGTCAGTTTCAATATAATCATCACAAAAGTTAAATGTATTGCTACAATATCGACTCCAATCTGCTTTCTTGTCAATAAAACTGTATTCAAACACTTTAGTGCAAGCAATATCTCGATTGAAAAAAATAATAGGAATATGATCACTGACTTCTGGTTGGGGAAGACAG
The DNA here is from genome assembly GCA_963662105.1 of Meiosimyza platycephala. NCBI lineage: Eukaryota > Metazoa > Arthropoda > Insecta > Diptera > Lauxaniidae > Meiosimyza > Meiosimyza platycephala. Next base: position 61,376,154 of record OY759208.1, read on the forward strand.
GTCCAAGTGAGAGTTGGAGCTAAGTCAACCGTAGCCATCGAAACATCTACTGCAGTTAGAGTATTTCTAGTGCTCAACAGAGTAGGAGAGCCATCATTTAAAATTGTTAAATTTCGTTCATCCGCAAAGTTTTCCCAAATCACACCACTATTTGATGTGCTTTGAGAGCCCCATAACGTGTTTTGGGAATTTAAATCTCCGATTACAAGATGATGACCAGTGTTAAACTTGGGAATGTCACTAACAAGTTCCGGTGTTAAATAAACATCGCACTCCTTATATATGTTAGTTATATGTAAGTTCGTGTTTGCTTTTATTGTTACTGTATGAAAAAGTAGATTCTTTTGTGAAACTTTGTGGTGTGTTACATTAATATTTTTCTTAACTAGCATAGCTACACCAGATTTGGCATAAGAAAAATCTTTATTATGGCAAAAAACGTTGTAGTTTGTAAGATGAAGCAAATGAATATTTTTATTTATTATGTGAGTTTCTTGTATAACAATTACATCAGGTTTGTGTTTTGCAACTAAGCGTTCTAGGGCAAATTTGTTATTTATATACCCTTGTATATTCCATTGCAGTATTTTTATATTTAATTTAAAGTCCATATAATTCTTATAAATAATACGAGTGAGAAAAAATGTTATACTTTTAGTTACCCTTTGTTATTATTTTGAGATGGTAAAGTATTTTTTAATGTGTTAGGTGTTATAATAACATTTAATTCAGGGAAATGTCTGTACATTTGAGAGCACGGTGTAGTTTCTATATTTTTGCTACTCTTAGTACTTGTTCTAGGTGGTGAGTAATCACCGTATAATGTTTCCATTGGTTCTTCATTTGATGTGTTTATGTTTGGTTTTATTGAAGTAGTTGTTAGTGGTTTTTTATTGTTGTTTTTGGGTGATGTCTTTTGGTTGTCTTTTGTATTTTCAATATTTGATGTAATATTGTTTTTGGGTTTTGGAATAACTGTAGATATGGTTACTTGTGTTTCTTTTTGTACTTCTTTTGCTGGTGTAAAACTCGTTATATTGCGAGGTAGATTAGTTGTTAGGGTTTTAGTTATGCTTTTTTGTTGCACAATAGCTGATTCGTTAGTAGTCTGAGTGATATTTTTTATGACTTCTGAAAATGTAGGTGATGCTGTGTTTTTTTTAAACGGTTGTAGTTTATAAGCAGCAGGGTTATCGTTATAAGTCTTCCATGCTTCACGTGGTGTGCATCTATTGTCGATTTTAATTTTATTAACAGCTTTATGTTTTAAAAAACTAGGGCATTCTGAATCGTAAGCGGTGTGATTCTCAATATTGCAGTTAATGCAAAACTTTCTTGTACAATTCTCATGGGGCGGCGGAAGAGCGCATTCTTTGCAGAGTTCTACATTACGACATCTGTTCTTAGTATGACCCAGTTTCTGGCAGTTAACACACCTCATAGGGTTAGGGATGTACTCTTGGACATGAACTCTTTCCCAGCCCAATTTAATAGTTTCTGGACGACGAATTAAATCGAAAGTGATAATTGCAGCGCCAGTAGGAACTAGTGTGTCTTTATCTTTTTTCATTATTTTTCTTACGGCAATTACTTTTTGATTTGACAACGATCCAACAAGGTCTTCCTCAGTAATGTCAATTATTTTTCTCGAAAAAATGCGACCTTGTGTTGTATTAAGACTGATATGAGATGTAACTTTAACCGGCACACAGTCGACTAAAGATGCTTTGAGAAATTTTTCAGCTGCTTTCAAGTTCAATGCTTTCACTAAAAGATCTCCTGATCGAAGTTCATTTACTTCCAAGTACTCACGTGTAATGGAGTTCAAGCCTTTTTCGACTTGAAATACATTGTAGGAAGATATCGGACGAACACTCTGTTCACTATTAAGTCCAATAGCAGAAATCACCACATAACGTGGAATATGGTCATCATTTTGCCTTTTTTCAGGAAGGGGTACAAAATCTTCACTATGAAAACGTTTATTTTTATATCTTTTTGGGTTGGGACAAAGATCCGGGTCTAAGTCCCTAAACCTGTTATGGTATGGGGGATCAACCCCGTTCATCTTCAAGCAGTGTCACCAAGAATCAATTTTTTTTTATACACGATATTTTGAGTAAATAAATTATATAATATAAGGCACTGTTGAAGTATGTATGTATGTAAGAAGAAAACGGTTATGAGATTGATATAGTTGAAGGTAAGTAAACAACTAAAGAAAATAGAAAAAACGCAACGAGAGAAGACAGGTCTATACGCGGCGATTGCCTGAACAAGACTATTTTGTGATGTTTTTTTAGCTTTGTGGCAAGGATAGATTCTTCCATAAATAAAAAGTCACCATTCCTCAACTTGGGGAAGCCTTTTTTTGTCTAAGGACTTGAAAAATTGGTCTTGTCTCGTTTTGCCCTCTACAATTTACGAACGGTCATTACCTTGTCTGCTGATAACAGACCACACAATAAAGCTAAAAGAGTGTTGCACTCATAAACTATACAGTCATTGCTGTTCTTCTCCCCAATTAATCACCTTAAAAATTCTGATTTGTCAGACAGAAGATGAATCGAAGACTCGTCAGAGAAAAAAAATCTGAAAAATTCAACAGAGTCGTTGAAACCGTAAAAATATGTTAAAAAAGGAATTCAATATATAATACGAAACCATAGGTCTACCTTTTCCAGATTTTAAAAAGTCTAGTTCCTGTGACCTTTTGTCTATTGCAAACGCTTTTTTTCATATCATATCACATTTTTAGGGTTTTATCAGTTTTTTTTGAATTTTTCAAATTTTTTTTCTCTGACGAGTCTTTAATTCATCTTCTGTCTGACAAATCAGAATTTTTAAGGAGATTATTTGGAGAGAAGTACATATAGAATATATAGGTATCTTTCAAAAGTTCTCAGCCTTTCCATTTGGCATGACGAGATGTCAAACCAAATGGGAAATGCGTAGCCTAAAATGGGCATAATAATTTGCTTATTACAATTTAGTCTGATTTCATTTTACAGATACTTTGCCCTACGGAAAAGGTTGGAGTAGCTGAAAAACATTTGCTTAAATTAATTTCAACGCTTGGAGTGAACTGTCTTACATTAGGGCAGCGATTCTTAAACTGTGGTCCGCGAAGCCATTCCAGGGGTCCGCAAAACAATTTTTACATCAATTTTACATCATCAAACTTTTCGCTTTATTTAAATAACAAATTCATTAAAAATTCTACATGAACATGGCTTTTTGAATGATTGCACATATTTAAAAAAACAATGTGTGCATTTACTTTTGTGTAAACCCGGGATGCCCAGCACCTAACTGTTTCCACTCTTCCCACTGTTTGATAACATCATCAATTTTTGTAAATTTTAATTTGAGCCTACAAGGTGCAGCTTCAAATAAATTTAACGTTGAAGTGAAGAGCTAAACACAGTTGGGACGTTCGATATCGTCCTTATTTTTTCTATACGTTAATAGTGAGTACAAAATTAACACTAGAAAATTTATCGCAGAGAAATAGAACAAATTCTATTTTTTGGTGCGATTTGACACAAAAGCTAAATCACAAGTCTCAACTGTGTTGAGCTATTTAAAATAGAAGCGATAACAATAATACGAATTATGGTCAAAGTGCATTCAAAAGTATGGGTATGAGTCTTTTTCAACACTCAGATATTTTATAGAATTTTCTAATTAAGTGCTCGATAATAAAACGCACCTACTTTTTATCGAACATTTAATGCCTCTAAAAAGCAGCTTCCGGAAGTATTTTCCTTGTCCTGTTTCTGGCAACGACTGGATCAGGGATCCATTCGACACAGACGTTAGTATTGGTATTGCTAAGCAATTATCGACATTAGAGCATGATATACTCCTGGCTATCTCTTGCGATACTTCTTTGAAACTAAATTTCAATGAAATTTAACTAACTTTTAGTTACTCCTAAAATCAGAATTCTCTGCAAATAAGGGCATCCAAAACTTGATTCCGTTTTGTACAATGTATTTGTGTAAACAGGCTTTTCGGTACTATTATATATACAATCAAAGTATAGAAATCAGCTTAATGTAGAAGCAGGCCTCAGAATAAAACTTCCGAATATAAAGCCCGACATTGTGGATATGGTTTCAAGAAAACAACATCATCCTTCTCATTATGAAAAACTTTTACAGAAGAAAATATAACAAATTTCGCTTAAAAAACGATCAATAGTCATCAAAAAAATAATTTTCATTTTAAGCTTTATTATTATTATATTATTTATTAAAAAATATATGAAAAAAAAACAAATTATTTTCTAGGCTTTATTTTGACTAAGAAATATTTGTCTGAGTTTAATGTACATATTTTGATTTGTAACTTTTTTAATTCTTTTACATTTCCCCAATTTCCCCAAATTATTTTCTAGGCTTTATTTTGACCAAGAAATATTTGCCTGAGTTTAATGTACATATTTTGATTTGATACTGTTTTTAATTCTTTTACATTTCCCCAATTTTTATTCATTTTGTATTTCAATTACATGGAAATCCTAATAAAAAATGTTTGCCTCTATAAACGCGCAAGATTTGTTAAATTGCAGAGAGATATACGGTATAGGTATCAATATTTATTAGAAAGTAGCGTCTGCATGCTTTTCAACTTTTGGATCTTCAAAAACTGGACATACATAGTGTTGAAAAGACCTTTAAAAACAGGAAAAATTAAAGCAAAATTTAAGTTCTTCGTTCCTTCATTCATTTTATGTCTGGTTGAGTTTGACATCGGTTGGCAAGCCTGAGTGTCTTTGTCATTATTGAGTCAGAAATTAAGCTTAGAACGATGTCAAATATCTAGAGTTGGGATGGGGTCCGCAAAAAAAATTAGCTCGATAAGGGGTCCTCGGACTACATAAGTTTAAGAACCCCTGCATTAGGGTATAATTTTTTTCTAACACCTTTAAAAATTGTCCTTTCACATTTATTTGAATTCAACCTAAGTTTCCAAGTTTCAAAGAACCTGCACAGAGTCTGTAAATAGTCATTTATATTAATATTTGTATTTGAAGCCCTTGCACTTGAACTAAGTACAATAATATTATCTGCGTACACCAAGGTTAGAAGATTAGGACCTGGTTCTGGCATGTCCGCTAGCAAGATATAGAGTATGGGTCCTAGAATCGATCCTTGAGGTACTCCTGCAATAATTGGTTTACAGATTGAATTTTCATCATTATTTGAAACGTAAAATGACTTTATTGTGAGGTAGTCTTGTCTGATTAATTTAGTCTTAATTGATTGATTAATGAAATTTGGTATATAGATTGAAGTCTACGAAAAAATATGTGGTAGTTTTAGTTATTAGTTCACGTTGCTATCCTTTAAAATAAAATGGGATAACTGCACGCTGGCAAAAAACGGATATAATTAATAAATTAAAAAATTTTAATTGATATAACTAGAACCTTAACGGTTTTCATTTAAAATTATTTAAATAAAATTGTTTAAAACTAGCATAAGCGTACGTTGATCTTGGAAGAAGTTGATTGGAAAAACCATTGCATAGCTCTAGGACTTAAGTTAAATATATACATACAGCTCCGTGCAACTAATTAGAGACAGTAGTTTTTGATTTATATAAAGACATATGCAATTTCGAATACGCAACAAAATCCGGAGTATCAATACTTTTTTAAAAGTGCATCTTTGGTACTTTAAAAATATAACATTGCCACTAATTTTTTTTACCGTTATTCTTATGAAGTGAAGACATTCGTTATTTCGTTAAGAAGTAGATCGTGCAACTAATTAGGGACAGTGACAAAATTTAACTTTTGTTAATTCAATAAATTAAAAAGAGGTTTGTTATACACTGTGGTTCATCAGGATAGAACCAACTGAATTTTAAGCAAAAAATCTCTATAAATTGTGAATGTAGAAGCAATAATTATTCCAACTTTTCAGAAATATAGTATGACTTGTAATGTACTACTTAAAGATAAAAAAATCAAGTCTCAATGCATTATAACGGTACTTTTCTTTAATTGTTTATAATGATGTGTGAAATTCTTCTTTTTTTCTTGGCTCATCAGGATAAAACCACTTTTTAATTACTCTAGAAATTAAACAAAAATGAATTGTTTGTATTAAAATTTTTTTTTTTATTGTAATTGTTTTATCAGAATATTTATTTAAAAATGTGTACTTTTACCGTTATTCGCAATAACTTCGTAAATTCTGTATTTCATTGACTCGTATAGAGATTCTAAGTAATAAGGAGAAACATCGGTCCATGCTGCTTTTATTCCATGAATAAGATCATCCTTAGTTTCGTACTGTATTCCTCCTTCGTAGACCTTACGGGTTAGCCAACCTCAAACATTTTCAATAATGTTAAGATCGGATGAGAAGGGCGGCAAATTTAAGGTTTCAAAATTTTGGCTAGCAATCCATGATTTCACTACTCGTGCCGTGTGTATAGGTGCATTATCGTGTTGATAAATCCACTCTAGTGGTCCAAAAATATACTTAATCTTTGGATTCGCTGTAACTTTTTCAATTTCAATAATTTGAGGAAACTTTGTAGAGATGAATCTTATGATTTTGTACGGACTTTAATTTTATGATATACCCTTGGCACCTTAGGGTGGTAGAAGCTGAGATAATGTATACAACTTGTCGAAAAAAAAATGATAAATGACTTCTATAAATAAATATAGCCCATGTTGAGAAATTTACAACGATATACTATACATGTTGATCGGACGTCAAATGGCGGAGATATAAGAAAAAACGAAATCGCATCGAATTTAGAGACCGAAAAAAAAAATGTTTTTTTCCTTAAAAATCTTTCGATAGTAGCTTTCAAACTGGGGAAGAACATACGAACTTTTTTTTGTATGGGGGTCGATGCTATCTAATGTTCATACTTCCGGAATTTCATGTAGTCAAAATGGCTAAATTTACTTCAGCAGAAAATTCCAAGAATGTATAAATCAGAATACACTGATCAAACGAAACAAAAGAAGCTCGCGACAATGTGCACTTAGTTCTTTGCTTATGCATTCACACCGGAGTACAACTCACAAGCAAACGAAGTTAATTTATTATCTTTGTATCGTTCTATTTTGTGCTACGGGTATTGATGAGTAGCAGAATAAAACGCTTGATCTATACTTGACAGTAACTCCTACAGTCTGACGTCACAGCAAGTTGTTTTGCGCAGACCTCTAGTATGTACATAAGCAAACTTTTAAGTTTAACATTTGCTATACCTTTTATACCTACAAAGTTGGAAAAAATAATAGGGACAAACGCATCAAAATATTTATTATTTGCATAATTTTTTCTGCTGAAATCTGTTTTTAATTTAATCGACTGTAAAGTCATGTTATCTAACGGGACTTAATTTAGCAATATTATTCAAGTATGAAAGCGCACTCATTTTTCATAGAACCGCCATTGAATGTGCATAATTTATTTTTGGCTGGAAAAAATAATAGGGACAAAAGTTATTATACAAATAACTGAATACAGTTTTTTAAATATTGCTTACAAAATTTTTATACAGTGGTCGGCTTTCAATACTGAACACGAGTATGGAATCAAAAGTTGGGTGGCGCATCTAGTTTCGGAGATATAGCCATCGGAAGTCGAGGATATAGCTTTTAATGAAATCGTTGTCATAATTTGGGAACTCCTGAATCGACTTTCAAAAAATGGATGTCATATGAAAGATTATTTAATGAATATAAGCTCATAAAAGTTTGAAATTTCACCTATAGTTTTTGATAATTTTCGATATATGACACTTTATCGAAATTTCTGGTCAACTTTTTTTTTAAAAAAGCGTTATTTTTTGGAAAATTTTTATTTTAATTAATACATAAGAAAGCGCAAATGGTGTGCTATTCTAAGTTGGTTTTTCTTGGGTAACCGTAGTTTTTAAGGAAGGAAAGTGAACGAGCTCTAGAAATCTACTTGAAATATTGGATCGCTTAATTTTTAGTTTTTTGGTGAAAAATACCACCGCAAACAAATATGTTATTGTTTTTATTGTTGTTATTATTGATACTGTTGCTTTGTTGTTCTTTTTGTTGTTGGTGATCTTGCTCATGCTTTTTCAACAAATCCCAAATCTTCAAGTAAATTTCTAGATCTCGTTCATTTTCCTTCTTTAAAAATTCCGGTTGGCCAAGAAAAACAAACTTAATATAGCATACCATTTGAAAAGGCATAAAATGCGCTTTCTTATGTATTAATTAAAATTTTTGTTAAGTAAAAATTTTTCCAAAAAATAACGCTTTTTAAAAAAAAAAGTTGACCAGAAATTTCGATAAAGTGTCATTTATCGAAAATTATCAAAAACTATAGGTGAAATTTCAAACTTTTATTATCTATTATTTTTTCCAGCCAAAAATAAACTATGCACATTCAATGGCGGTTCTATGGAAAATGAGTGCGCTTTCATACTTGAATAATATTGCTAAATTAAGTCCCGTTAGATAACATGACTTTACAGTCGATTCCATTAAAAACAGATTTCAGCAGAAAAAAATATGTAAATAATAAATATTTTGATGCGTTTGTCCCTATTATTTTTTCCAACACTGTATATCTATGTGAGTTTTTATTATTTTCATAGAATTTTTATTTTTTCTTTTCATAAAAGTGAATTTTTGTTTTTTTTTTTTTCGTAAGAGGCGGAAGTCTTTTTCCATTTAAGTGAGAACATATTGCCAATAAAAACCTATGTGCGAAAATTCAATAGGGGGCTTGGGAGTTCAACACCCTCCTCCTTGCACACAGGCCTGCATTCAACACTTGTAAAATTTTACGCACAAAGCGCATTTTTGAGAATCAATTCAAGAAAAAGAATGAGATGTTATCAAAAATTTGTATCCACTTTTTTTTTAATTCCGTTTGGTTAGTGAACGACTCAAATCATCAGAAACATAATATACATTAATTGAAATACAAAATAATTCACAAATACTTATTTTTTTTTTTTCAGGGCGTCTTCAGTTCTAAAATAATAAACTTGAAAAAATAAGCCAAACAAAAAAAAATTGTTTCATCCCTCTAAACGTCAAGCGATAAGACAACTCTTATACTCATTTTATACATCGTTTTTGCACAGACTTTGTGCATCGTGAAATGTTGCCATTTACACCACAAATTGTTAAACGTCTATTAGCATTGAAAAAAGGCAACGAAGATTCTGTCGAAGGCAAGTGGTCGGAAAAAGCAGTCAAAAATCTTGTTAAAAAATTAAAAAAGTCGTCAGCACTAGAAGAGCTCGAGCGCGCCGTATCCACACAAAATTGTAATACTAGGTGCGTTACTTTACCTCGTTCAAAACCCGCAACAGGTGAAAACCTCCGAAAGGGTTTGCCTCATGTGATTTATTGTCGTCTATGGCGCTGGCCAGATCTACAGTCACAAAATGAATTGAAAGCGCTTGATCATTGCGAGTTTGCTTATCATTTTAAAAAAGACGAAATTTGCATTAACCCATATCACTATAAGAAAGTAGAGCTCTCAATATTGGTGCCAAAATCGCTACCAACGCCACCAGATTCAATAACGGATTACCCATTGGATAATCATAGCCATCAGATCCCTAATAACACAGAATATAATGCTTCAATACGGAGTTCATCTTTGAGTCCTCCACAGTACATGGAAGTACCGTCATTATCGATAAGTGACGCTACATTACAGCATCAAATGGCCTGCAACGCAAGCGTTGTAACTTCACACAACGCAGCTAGCGGCACTGTTAGCGGTGCACTTTGTAACATGGATTCACAGTCAAGCGTCTTAAGCGTTGGTAGCAGCATACCAAATAGTGGTACTCCACCACCCGGCTATATAAGTGAGGATGGAGATCCAATGGATCAAAATGACAACATGAACATTTCGCGGTTAACACCGCCGGTGGACTCTGCACCTGTGATGTATCATGAGCCGGCATTCTGGTGTTCTATTTCATACTATGAATTAAATACACGTGTTGGCGAGACATTTCATGCTTCTCAGCCTTCAATTACAGTAGATGGCTTCACCGATCCATCAAATTCTGAACGCTTCTGTTTAGGTTTACTTTCAAATGTTAATCGCAATGAAGTAGTGGAGCAGACACGACGCCACATTGGAAAGGGAGTTCGTCTATACTACATTGGCGGCGAAGTATTTGCTGAATGTCTTAGTGACTCATCGATTTTTGTACAAAGTCCTAACTGCAATCAGCGATATGGTTGGCATCCGGCAACTGTGTGTAAAATACCACCAGGATGCAATTTGAAAATTTTTAACAACCAGGAATTCGCTGCATTGCTGTCACAATCTGTATCTCAAGGGTTTGAGGCAGTATATCAATTGACGCGTATGTGCACAATAAGGATGTCGTTTGTCAAAGGTTGGGGTGCCGAGTATCGCAGGCAAACTGTGACCTCTACACCGTGTTGGATTGAGTTACATTTGAATGGACCATTGCAGTGGCTGGACCGTGTATTGACGCAGATGGGCTCACCCCGTTTGCCATGCAGTTCGATGTCATAAGTAAATTGAAATTTTACGTAAAATGAAGTATACAAAGGGAGAAATGCGATCTTACAAAGATGTAATTTAAAAAATTACAATATGCTAAAAATTCTTTATGAAATTTATTATAAATAGGTTATATAATTAACAGTAAAATATGTAATAAGACTTAAAAAATATGGTTTTAATTTTTATTGCATCTGATTACTTTTAACATTTTTTATCAATTCCGATTTTAATGTTTTGTTCATCCGTTTTTTTCTTTGTTTTTAAATAACGCTCTATAACTCTGCATATTTCTTTTCATATATGAGATAAAAAGGAATGCGACCGCTAATCCAAACAGTATAAATACATATAGCATATTTTGATCACGCGCGTTTTATAAAAAAAATATCCTATATTGTTCAATTCAGTTCAAAGTCACTACTGTACGTTTTTTTTATATGTGTGCAGAACCTTTATTTAAAAACTTGAATTTCTTAAAATATTAAGGGTATTCTTCTAAACGCGAAAACTCGAAAAGCATGAAAACCTCGAAAGGTTTCGAGCTTGTTTGGAGAACACCCCAATTTATGCAAACGTGCAAACGAATGAAACTAAAACTGCCTAACTCGTGTCTTTTTACTTCCAAACGTAGTTAAATATGAGCGTGAAAATGAGAGAAATCAACATGTGTCTTAGTTGTCAATCAAAAAAATTAAATAAAAAACTTTAATCTGTTAAAAAAATAATTTTTTTGGATTAATTTTAAACCATTCTTCTTGAATATAGATGGACCGATTTGAAACTTTTTCACTAATATTATAGCTTAATAAATTACTTATCAACTATGTATCATTTTCCAACTTTTCGAGGCTACTTTCGCATCAAATTTACCTCGAAAGTTTTCGAGGGTTGCGTAAACTTTTTTTCATACAAATTATTTTCGAAGCACGAAAATATTCTCAGTTTTCGAGGCTTTTCGAGTTTTCATTATTCCTGAAAATCAAATATTTTTACTTTCGAACAAGTTAAATATTTTTTAATCATAACATAATTAGTTGTCTGTTTACTCGCCAAAAGTTAACTGAAAAGCGGCAACGGAATTCCGCTGTCAAAAATTATAACACACTTGATGCTATGAAATTGAAAAGAATTCCGTCGTACGACTGATAACCTACCGACGGATACCCATCCATTTAGATTTAATTCTAATTTTTTTCTTCTATTCTACATAACTACTGTCTGTTTACTTCCAAACGTAGTTAAGTATGAGCGTAAAAATGAGAGAAATCGACAGGTGTCTTAGTTGTCAATCAAAAAAAAATTAAATAAAAACTTAAATTTGTTAAAAAAACAATTTTAAACCATTCCTCTTGATTATAAATGCACCGATTTGAAACTTTTTCTCACTTATATAGCTTAATAAATTACTTATCAACTGGTACCTATATTGTTTAATTCAGGGGTGGCCAACCCGCGGCGAGATTCATTACGCTTTTACAAAACATATTTATTTTGTAATGGTCAAAGTAGAAAAAACCCATGTATTCAAAAAATACATTATTCTTATACATTATACAGCCGTGGCCAACTAATTAGAAACACTTTGTCCTCTTAGCTTTAACTACATTTTAAAAAAGAAATTTTCAGGGAACAGTTGTTATTGTTATTATCATACAAGCGCCCTCTTGCGGTTTATGTGTTTGTTGTTGGTTTTATTGAAGAAGTGACCTTTGGCTGAAGTGAAAACCAAGAGAAGTGCATAACTCGGCTGAACTACTAATTAGAAACAATAAGTTGTATTCAAGTCAGTACCAAATTTCTGGTCTTGGAATTAATTTTACTGGTAAGTTATTAATCAGACTTTTGTCTCCCCAGTTGTGAAGAAGTTAATTTACTGGGTTTCAGATACTTTTTTTTTTATGAGAAACCCACGAAGTTGCAACCCGAAAAGCGATTGTCGATAATTTTAAGCTCAAAATGTCATACCGAGCTATGGCTACCCACTTTGGTAGCTCAGTTAAGAAAGTTTATGGTGATATTAAAACTTCACCACTTTTAAATCGACAAAAAACGTGCCAACTAAAAAAAGACCTTGTAAAACAACGGAAAGAACGGATGCAAAAATTGCTTGAATGGCTATTAGACCTTTGGGGATTACACCCCAAATTTTGGTTCAAGCTGATACTATGATATCCACTCTTACTGTAAGGAGACGTTTGGTTGAATCTGGGCTACATGGAAAAGTTTCACGCATGAAGACAGAAAACAAAGAATAAAATGGATTGAGTTTTCAAGGTAAACCTTTGCACACTCAATCCATCTTTTCTTCAAAGTATTGACATTTGACTTTTCAAAGCTGTTTTAAAATTTGAAAACGGTTGAAAAACTGCTGAGTTAGAAATTGTTTAGTGCGAAAACTCACCAAAATCGGTTTTTTGACCATAAATTAAAAATTTGGGGGTGTTACAAAGTTTTTATCATCTATATAAACGTGGCATGTCTTTCCTATTTCATCACGCAATACATCGTCGATGGCGCGCTGAAAAATACTGGGTGCATTTTTCAAGCCAAACGGTAAACGGCAGAACTCGTATTTACCGTTATTTATGCTAAAAGCGGTTTTCTCGCGATCGCCTCGAGCAAATTTGTCTGATGAAACCCACTTTTCAAATCTAGAGTTGTGAAAAACCTGGATTTGCCTAGATTTGCCAGAATAACTGACGGATCAGGTATGGGGTATTTGTCGGGGATGGTTTTCGAATTTAATTTTGTGTAATCGAACACAAGACGCTTATTAGGCCTACCCATTTCATCCGTGCCTTTCTTATCAACAGCCCAAATTGGGCTATTGTAGGGCGATCGCGATGGTCTAATGATGCCATTTTTTAGCAATTCTTTAACCTCTTTGTTGACAAATTCTAACATTGAGATGGGGTAGGATTAGTATTTGGAATATACTGGGTCCTGATCTTTTGTTTTGATTGTTGCAGAAATTTTTGTGTGAAAGGGTAAGGCTTCGTTTGGATATGCGAAAACGCCGGAATTTCTGTCAATGATTTGAAAAAAAATTTCCTCCACATTTTTTGGAATGCAGATACTGTCTACTAAGGTATTTACGGTGTTCAGTTCAAGACATTTTAACTTTTCTTTACCACCATCAAAAAAGATAGTGTCGTTTTCGGTGTCAATTACTCCCTTTATGCTTTTTATGAAGTTAAAACCAATAATGCCATCGAATAACGACAGGTTTGGTAGGACAAAAAATGTTTCAGTTTTGTTTAGGACATTTACTAGTGTTTTTTTCTTTATAATATCGGCGCCATGGATAGATTTTACTAAAAATGGTTTTGGTAGTTCCTTAACGCTTTTTAATCCGTTAAAGTTGGTAATATAACTTTTAGAGGCACCGGTATCGATTAGTAGTTTGATATTTCTACCATCTATTACACGTTCGATATAGGGGAGAACTGACCCTCCTCTAAAAAATTAATCTCGTCCTCAAAGGATGGTTCAGTGAACGCTTGGTTTTCGGATGTATTTTGGCCCACTAAAGGATTTGGGTCGTCATTGTAAGGATGTGCTTCGACAGTCTCTTGGGTTTCGCCTTGCAAGATTTCTTGCCCAAGATGATTTATCCTGTGGACTTTCCGAGGAATTTGTCTATCGGATGGTAAGCCTCGCTTTTGTGCCTGAAAGTCTTGAAGGTTATTCGTACGCACCGTACGCATGCTTACGTCAGTTTCTAAAGACTGGGAAGGTGGCTGGGGATGAAAAACTCCCTGGTTGGCAGTCTGAAAAGGGTTTTGGCCAAAATTTTGGAAATTTGCATTTGAGTGGGGATTTGGGTTTACGGTATTACGAATTTGAGGTTGGTTTATTACTTGATGATTGCGATTTTGGTAAAAGGGAACGGGGTGCTGACCGATGTGGTTTTGAGAGACTTGAGAATAATAAGTTTGCTGGCGAAAGGGGTTCTGTCTAACATACTGTGGACTTTGTCCTGGTGTTGTCTGGCTTGAAGGAGCTTGTAAGACCTTGTTTAGGCCGCTATTATAAACGGCAGCAAAGTGATATCGATTTTGGTTTGCTTCCAGCTCTTGAGCCAGCGCTAAAGCCGATGGTAAGTCCGTAGGCTTACATGAGAACAGCGTATCGCATAGTGGCTATCTTATGCCTGAAACAAATACACGAAGGGCTTGCTACCGGTATTTCTGGTTCAGAGAATGAATCAAAGTGGGGTTTCTTATTTTATTTACTATTGCTGTTAGCTTGCGCTCTACCTCATCGTAAAACTGCACAATTGACTTTTGGCGTTGCCTCAATGTCGAGAGCTCTTGCTCTAGCATAAAGATGGCTTTAAAGTTGAGGACAGTGTTGTAAGCACTTAATGCAGCATCTGCGTTTCACTCTACTTTGTTTCTCAAAATAGCTACCGCCTGGTAGTATTTTGAACTTCCCATGTACGGCTCAAAAAGTTTATGGGCCGTTGTAGCGGCCTGACGCCAAGAGACATACCTAGTGGTATCACCTTTGAACTCAGGGACAGACTTTACAATGTCCAGAGTTTCTTCACATGCTTTGTTCGGTATAGTTTCTATCTCCTTGTACTCTTCTACAGAGGTGGAAGGTTCTAGGCAGTTAAGCCGCCTAGTTAAATCGGCGATGGTTGTTTCGAACTCCTCTTTAGTTCTTTGGACTGCCTGTGCAATGGCAGTATCTAAAATCACCTTTAAATTCTGGGGATCCATTTTATTTGCACTTTCCACCCTTTTGTCGGAAACACTTAGGTTTTGCAATCTACCCAAAAGTTGTTCTAAATCTTCGACAGCTGTGTGTCCGTTAGACATTAATTTGGAGAGAGAAAAAAAAAATGTTACTAACTCAGTGAAGTTTTATTTAAGCAAATTTCATTTCATTTTAACCTTTCGAATCAGAATTTGAATAGAAGCTTTTTCAAAAAAAAATTTAATTAGACATACGTTAGGTTTATTAGTCCTTAAATTAAAATCGTAACTAAATGAGATAAGCTCTAGTTTTTTTAAATTTTCTTAATTAATACATGAAAGCATAAGAATTTTTTAAGGTTTTCAAGTAAGCAGTTTCCAAATAAATTCAAAAAAAAATTAAATTTAAGACTCACATAATATTAAACATAATGAAAGTAACTATTCCAGACTGGAATTTGGTTGCTGACTGCTCTATTGGATGACGATGAAACTGATGGTAACTGTTGCCTCTATGCTGACCAGCTCCCTGATAGCTGGGTGTGGCCACTCCGGCGTGAGCGGGTTTCAAAGATCAAGAAATTAATTTTTTGATTTTCAGTTTTGAGTTCACTGTGTGAACTTGGTTAATTTTGCTTAATTAATTCAACTTAACTTTTATTTTATTAATTTTTTGTTTAGTTCACTACGCAATTTTTTATCCTGCTAACTGTGTCTGTCTTATTATTAGATTAAAACTTGGTTTTTTTGGTTAATTCACTGCGCGAATTTTATTTTGCTCACTATGTGAGTTTTTAACTTTACAATTCAATTTTTCACCGTATAGTGACTTTGGTGTTGGGCGCCAATTAATTCTTTGCTTAATAAATCACTAGTAGTTAAACAATTATTTATCTTTATTTCATTTATTGTCTTTATTTCATTTATTAAAAATATTTAACTTTCTAAAACACTTATTTAAACTTATTTAACTTTATTTTGGTTATTACAAATGTTTATCTTTTTAAAAACACTTATTGAACTTTATTTCTTTAATGACAAAATATTTATCCCACTATGTGAGCTTGAGTTGCATTTCAGAACTAACTTAAAGAAATCCACGATCACTTCTTTGTAGCGACCGGTGACTCGATACTTTTGCTTACGCAGCATAAAGATGCGAACCACAAAAGTGTGGAAAATGCAAAATTGCGAAACGTGCCTTAATAAGATATTGCGAAATAAGAAAAATGTAGAATTAAGGAATCACGTTGAAGTTAACGTGCCCAAATTTGATATTGCGAAATAATTCGCGAAATAGGAAAAAAATGTAGAATTAAGGAATCACGTTGAAGTTAACGTGCCTAAATTTGATATTGCGAAATAATTCGCGAAGAAGGTTAACGTATCTTAACTTACATAAACTGTATCTGTCTGATATTGAATATTCAAATTTTGAAAGTATTAGCCAGAACACAATTGGAGCAGCAGCAGCACGACTGCAGGGCAGCAAAATCTGTCAACATGAAAATTATAGAGAACAATGGGGGCAAGAAAGAGACAGTTACAAAATCTTGCAGTTTGCTGCTGTGCTGTCCTGCTGCCGATATAGAAATTGTTCTAAATTTTATCCGGCTGCAAAGCAGCAAAATATCAGTGTTGAATTCAAACTGCCATATAATTTTGGATTTGTTGAAAAGCCTGAGCAAGATCACCAACAACAACAAAAAGAACAACAAAGCAACAGTATCAATAATAACAACCATAAAAACAATAACATATTTGATTGCGGTGGTATTTTTCACCAAAAAACTAAAAATTTTAATAAAAAACTAAGCGATCCAATATTTCAAGTAAATTTCTAGAGCTCGTTCACTTTCCTTAAAAAATCCAGTTACCCAAGAGAAACCAACTTAGAATAGCACATCATTTGAAAGGACATAACATGCTCTTATGTATTAATTAAAATTTTTGTAAAGTAAAAATTTTTCCAAAAAATAACGCTTTTTAAAAAAAAAAGTTGACCGAAATTTCGATAGTGTCATATCTCGAAAATTATCAAAAACTATAAGTGAAATTTCAAACTTTTATGAGCTTATATTATAGTTCATTCAATAATCTTTTATATGACATCCATTTTTTGAAAGTAGATACATGGGTTCCCAAATTATGACAACGATTTCATTAAAAGCTATATCCCCGACTTCCGATGGCTATATCTCCGAAATTAAATGCGTTATCCAACTTTTGATTCCATATTCGCGTTCGGTATTGAAAGCCTAGTAAGATACATAGGATTTTATAAAAAAGTGAGACGTACCCCCAAAGTAAACTTATGCCGAAGGAATTGTCAAAATACTTATGCCACGCAAAAATTCGTTGTCTGCATGCATTCTTATCAGCAGAAAGAGAATGCAAGAGCTAAACAATATAAAATTTGGCATGCATAGAGTTAAAAATAGATTCTTTGTTTTGCGCATCATTATCGCACCGTTATTTAACGGTACTAAGCAAAGCACCGTTCGATAGTCACAAATAGATTTTGTCAAAATAATTATAGCAACTAGTGTAGTAACTTTATTGTCACAGAAGTTTTGTACACATTTTTTTTTAGTTCAAAAACGGGAGCTCTTTACTAAAGCTACTGGTTCATACTTTTGTTTACGTTTTTATAAATTACACCAGTATAAATTAATGAGAGATTTCATGAAAATATTTAATGGTCTAAATATTTAATTTAAATTTGGTATACAAATTATTTGTTGCAATTCAAAGAAAATTAACTAAAACAGATCTACGTTTCCGACACGTCTGCTTTGGCAGTTATAAAAAGAGAGATTACTGCTCTTGTCAATCATTGTTGTCAATGCAAAGTTTGAGGAAATCAGTGTTGCTAACAGTCGGCCATACCTGAAAGTAGCGCCCTCTACCAACTTTATCAAAATAGTCGTCGTTAAGACGGTGAAAGGTATGGGCATTATATCACTGAGATGACATGTAGTTTCCGCTTTTCCGCCAAGCTGCTTCATAAAGTAGCTTTTCGTAAAGTTTCGCATACGAGCAAACCACATACGTATTTTCCTTCAAATTTTCTTAAGTTCGTTGTAAACTTAAATGTCCTAATTCGTTGTGAGCGCGATGCAAAACACGATGCCGTAAGGATTGTTCTTTCCATTTTCTTTGCGATAGTCTGTTATATTCCATGACCTAGTCGTTGATAACCGCCTTATCCTTGGCTGCATTATTTGTTTGATGTTGTCATCTTGAATCTGCATACTGTATAGCCAATCGATCTGGTCCAAATTGATTTTTTGTGTCAGGTTCTTGTTCTTCTGCATACGGAGCTCGACTTAAGCTATCAGATAAAGATCTTTCTTTTTCATTGTTATGTCGTTCACAACTTAAATTTTTTCCCGTAGACGTAATATTTAAATCGGTCAAGTGTTTCGACAACGGCCAAGGCTTGAACCTCTTGAACCTCGTAGCTGTGTAACTTTTGGTTTTTGCTCATGCTGTTGGATCGACTGTAAAACTCTATTGATTTTCAATCGCCATCTTCGTTTTGCAAGAGACCGTCAGCCAAGCCAATCGAACTCGCATCGGTATGCACTTAATGCTCTCATGAGCAGTTAATACTGGTCTCGAAGTAAGCGTTAGTAATAACGATTGAAATTAAAATGCATTTTGTTGACTCCAAGTGCCACCAATTAAAAATGCATTGGGGCAATGGGTCAGAAAAAATGATGAGAAAGCAGAACTGTTTGCCCAAAATTTTGCCATAGTATTTCAACCACATGATATCCCATTTAGTATAAATACGACACCCGTTTAGCAATCAACGTCAAGTATCAAACCAGTCACGCCAATGGAAATAGCACAAGAAATTGATAATCATCACAATCCTAAAAAAGCATAGCATAGATGAAATATCTCCTGGCTTATTTAAGGAACTACCACATAAATCAATTATCATGATAACATTCTTATTTAATGCCTGTTTTCGACTAAAATACGTGCCAAAATGTTTCAAAATAGCAAAAATCATCATGATAAAGAAGCCAGACAACCCTCCAGAATATGCAACGTCATGACCTGCAGCCGTGGACAACTAATTAGAAACAGATTCAACCAAACGTTTCCTTACAGTACGAGTGGATATCATAGTATCATTTTAATCCAAAATTTGGCGTTGAGTCCCCCTAGGGGCTATATTGGGGTCTAATATAACCATTCAAGAAATTTTTGCATCAGTTCTTTCCGTTTTTTTACAAGGTCGTTTTTTTTGTTGGAATGTTTTCTGTCGTTTTAAAAATGAAGTGTTTAATAGCACCATAAACTTTCTTAACTGTTTATACAATATTTTTCTATTTTTTTTTTTATTTATTATTATTTTTTTTTTTTACTTCCAGCTAATTTTCTATCAAAGTTTACATTTTCATCTATCGGATTTTGGTATTTATACACTGCGGTTCATCAGGATAGAACCAACTGAATTTTATGCAAAAAATCTCTATAAATTGTGAATGCAAAAACAATAAATTCTCAAACTTTTCAGAAATATAAAAGCACTTATAATGCACTCCTTAAAGACTAAAAATCAATTCCCAATACATTATAACGGTACTTTTCTTTAATTGCTTATAAACATGTATAAAATTCGTCTTTTTTTCTTGGTTCACCAGGATAGAACCACTTTTTAATTGCTCTATAAATGAAACAAAAATAAATTGTTTGTATTAAAAAATTGATTTTATTGTAATAGTTTTATCTGAATATTTATTTAAAAATGTATACTTTTACCGTTATTCGCAATAACTTTGTAAATTCTGCATTTCATTGACTCGTATTGAGATTTTAAGTAATTATGAGAAAAATCGGTCCCTGCTGCTTTTATTCCTTCAATAAGCTCATTGTTAGTTTTCAACTGTATTCCTCCTTCGTAGACCTTACGGGTTAGCCAACCTCAAACATTTTCAATAATGTTAAGATCGGATGAGAAGGGCGGCAAATTTAAGGTTTCAAAATTTTGGCTAGAAATCCATGATTTCACTATACGTTCCGTGTGTATAGGTGCATTATCATGTTGATAAATCCACTCTAGTGGTCCAAAAATATCTATAACTAGTTCCAGTAGATTTTTGTAATAATCTCCCGGTTATTCGCGTAGTTTTTACGATAAGATCAATAGTTGCGTAGTATGAAACTGCAAAAATTATTTCTGAGAACGCAAATCGTGAAAATTAAAGTTATAGCATTATTTATAGCATTATATTCATCGATTTGGTGGGCGAAATTTCCAACTTTGGCGACGTCAAATGGAAATATACATGGCTGATAATAAACTAAGACCATATATTCTGGGTACAACGGAGAGGACGCAGCAAAACGCGACACAATGGGACGAAAAAGATGCAGAAGCGCAGGCATTCATCGTGAGAGGGCTAGAATTAGAGCAGCTTAAGTACCTCACTGAATGCTCAACGGCAGCGCAAATATGGTCGAAGCTAAAAGCACTGCACGCTGAGAAAATCGAACAATCTGCACAAGTACTGCTCGAGAAATTTATGTGCATCAAAATGGCTGATGACGAACAAGTCGTTGATTTTGTTGCAAATGTCATGTCCATAGCACAAAGGCTCAAAGACATGGATTTGGAGCAAAAGCAACCGATGATTATTGCTAAAATCTTAAGCAGTTTACCAGCTAGATTCGATCATGTTCGTACAGCATGGTACGCGGTGTCACGTGATCAACAAAACATTGAAAGGTTGACTGAACATCTTGTTAATGAAGAAAGTATAATGAATTTACGTACAACGGCAACAACAACGATATTCCGAATGCAGTCTACGCAGTAAGTAAAGGCAAAGGAAAATATAGCAACAAGAACTTTTCAAACCCAAGACGAAGTGGCAAGTGCAATTATTGTCATAAAATTGGACATTGGGCAAGAGAAGCAGAAAACGTCAAAAAGATCAACAAAATTCGCAAGAAAGAAGAAGCGAACATCACTCACTGGCACTGCAAAACGAAGCAACCGATAATAAACGTCAAACCGATGAAAACGCATATTTATTCAATGTAAACACTTCAACAAATTGCAATAAGCACGAAAATATTTTTTACGCAGATTCTGGTGCCACCGATCATATGTCGTTCCAGAGGGACCTATTTACAAATTTTGAAGCAGAATTATCAGAAAATACATATGTAAAAGTGGGCGATGGTCGACGCTTAAAAGTACAAGGCAAAGGAAACATCAAATTACAAGGCAAGTCAAATGATATTTTTGTTTTAAAAAATGCACTGCTAGTGCCGGAACTGGATAAAAATTTTATTTCGATTTCAAGAACAACTGAGAGAGGCGCAAGAATTATTTTTGAGCCAGGTGGTGAATATGTTTACTTCATAAAAGGCAACGACATTATAGCTGAAGGGAAAAGTGAAAATCGATTGTACCGCATGAATGTGAATCCAGTTTTGACTTCTTCAGTGAAATTACTGACAACCGAGTCGGTAATGTTATGGCATGAGCGGCTTGGCCTCGTAAATTTTAAAACGCTGCGTAAGATGAGTGAGCATAAAATTGTCAAAGATTTGGACATTCCGGATGTGCCAAAAGAGCAACCATTTTGTGAAGGCTGCGCATACGGTAAGTAGCATAGGAAACCTTTTCCGAAATCAGGTGCTAAACGTGCTAAAAAACCAAGCGAGACGTTTCACATGGATCTTTGTGGCAAAATGAGTATATCGTCAATTGGTGGATCCAATTATTTCCTACTTTTAAAGGACGATTATTCGCGATATTGTTTTGTATATTTTTTAAGAAACAAGACAGATGTTTTAAGCAGGCTGTTGCAGTTCTTGGTAGATGTGAAGGCAGACGGACATAATATAAAACGCATACGATCAGACGGTGGCCTTGAGTTTTGCAACGAGAAGGTAAATGAACTGTTTTTGAAAAACAAAATAAAGCACGAGGTAACAACAGCAAGAGCACCTGAGCAAAATGGTTTAATAGAGCGTCAAAACAGAACTGTAGTGTAGTTGAGCGTTGCTTCACAACAGGCAGTTACCACTGTACCTGTGGGCCGACGCAACGAATACAGCGGTTTACATCAAAAATAGGACGGCTTCCGATGTTATTGAAGGGTGTACTCCATACGAAAAGTGGTTCGGCAAAAAGCCATCTGTGGCGCATATTCGTGTTTTTGGCAGCGACGCATACATCCATATTCCCAAAGAGCAGCGTACAAAGTGGGATAAAAATTCTTTTAAAGGTGTTTTGGCTGGCTACAACGAGGAAAGCCAAGCGTATAGAGTTTTTGATCCAAATAATAAGCGGGTGCTCATCCGACGTGATGTCATATTTAATGAAAAATCTATTGTAGTCAACGAGTTCTATGAATTGAAGCAAAGTAGTGATCCAGCTGAGGACGTTACTCAATTACCAATAGTCGATAAAACAGAGAAATCAGCACAGGCTAAAATGCAAACGTCACGCAGTCCTTATGCACTAAGGAGTGTACAGAAAATACAAAAAGCTACCAAAGAAGTTGAAGATGGTGTTGCTGATTTGTGTGTAGCGTGCGTTGAGCCATCAACTCTAGAAGAAGCTTTGTCAAGTGAAGACTGTGGCAAATGGACTGAGGCCATCCGTGATGAAAAAGAATCTCTTGAAAAGAATAATACGTGGATTATGGTTCCACGAACGAGTGACATGCATGTCAGCAACCGGTGGATTTTCAAAAATAAGTTTAATTCTAATGGCGATATTGAAAAATTTAAAGCACTGTTGGTTGTAAGAGGATGCTCTCAAACCGAAGGGATTGACTACAACGAAATTTACGCTCCTGTCGTCAGATATGATTCTGTAAGAACAATATTGGCTATAGCAGCAGCACGAGGTATGGATATAATACAATTTGATGTCAAAACGGCGTTTCTTCATGGAAATTTGGAAGAAACGATTTACATGGAGCAGCCAAGTGGGCTTAGTCTAGATGATCGAGTGTGCTTGCTCAAGAAAAGCTAGTATGGCTTAAAACAAGCTTCACGGCAGTGGAACAAGCGTATTGTAAATTTTCTTACTGATTTTGGTTTTAAGCAGTCATGGGCTGATTTATGTGTATTCACGTACGATGTGCATAATGATACAGTATTCTTGCTACTTTATGTGGATGACGGACTTATATGCGGCAACAATTCTAACATTGTCACAACATTACTGCTTGAGTTACACAACGAATTTGAAATAACTAAACGCAACGCAGAATTCTTCGTCGGGCTACAGATGCAGATTGGTAAGGAAAAGAACACGCTTAAAATATTTCAACGCGTCTATGCAGAGAAGGTCTTACATCGATTTAATCATTTCAACTGTTTCGCTGTGTCTACACCTGCTGAAGTTGGAAAACATTTTTCAAAGGATGATGCAGACACAAACAACAAGCAAAATTTTCCATATCGCGAAGCCATTGGGTCGCTCATGTACTTAATGGTGTGTACCAGGCATGACATCGCTTATATCGTTGGCGTTTTGAGCAGATACCTAGAAAAACCAGTTCAGACACACTGGCAGGGCGTTAAAAGAGTTCTAAAATATCTGAAAGGTACTTTAGATCACGGCATTCATTTTAATTTAAATTCTGAATCGTTTCAGTTGAAGATGTACTCTGATGCTGACTGGGGTGGGGACTTAGATACCAGACGCAGCATTACAGGTTGGGCAGCATTTCTAAATGGTGGTCCGATTGCTTGGAGCTCGCGAAAGCAAACCGTTACTGCAACTTCAACCACTGAAGCGGAGTTTGTTGCTCTTTGTGCTGCAACAAAAGCTGCGAAATGGCTGAGACGGTTAATGTTCGAGTGCGGTCATGAACAGCGTTTACCAACCTTTTGTTCTCCGATAATCAAAGAGCGATAATTTTGGTCCAGACTTCTGAATCGGCAAAGCGTACAAAGTAGATCGACATTCAGTATTTCTACACTTGCGACATGCAGAACCAAGGTGAAATTGAAGTAAAATATCTGGAGACGAAAGAGCAATTGGCTGACATTTTTACAAAGCCTTTAAGCAAGGACAAGTTTACGCATTTAGTTCATGATTTTGTAAATATATAAATGGAATTTAACTTCAGAAAGCGAGAGGGAGTGTTGAGATATTCACTTTCTAAGTAAATTAATTGATCTGGCAGCTTAGTGCTGTTTTAATTCTAATTAGTTTGATATAGATGTCACTTTTGTCATATTTTTTTCCGCCCTTCCGCTTTCGCCTTCATATTTTTCAGTCGTGTAAGCTCACATCAGTATTAATAAATCTTTATAAATCTCAATATATTTCATTGCAATTTTCGGGAGTTTCTGTTACACATAATTTTGGCCTTATTGGTTGCCTATCGAATTTACTCATATTGCAAATAATACAATTATTAATAAATTTATGTATTTCTATTTTTAAATTTGGAAAGTAAATCATGTCTTTTAACACAGTATATGTTGCTTCTATACCTCTATGATTTTTTTCTGTATGATATTTTGAAATTATTTCTAAAAGAGGCGCTTTGTCCAAAACATTTTCTAAAAACTTGGAACATTTTAAAAAACGTGAGCCTGACATTTTCGGAACATATCTCACTATCAGAGGCAGAGAGTTCTAATAAATATTGGGGGGCCGAACTTAAAAAAAATTTTCAAATGTTCCACACATTACAAAATTTTTGTTAAGACAATGCAAATGTTTTACGTCTAATTTCACATCGTTCTATGAATTCAATCGCAATCTCCTTTAAATCTACATTCAATGTATCTTTGGAATGTACATGCAAAATGCTTAAAAAGTTAAGACGAGTTTGGGTTATAGTACTCCTTAAATAAATTAACAATCTTCTTAAGGTCGAAAACGATCTTTCGGCTGTGCGTGTCGTCACAGGCAATGTAAGCATCAATTTGACAAATTTCATTAATTCTGGTAGCAAATCTAAATCGAAAATCATCGAAATTTTTATCGAAGATTTGCTATTTGAGTTCGTTTGGTGCACTAAATTTTTAACTCTATGTCTAAGAGTATGTTTCTATGTAAAATTAGTCGATCCTTGTCAATATCTGGCCCAAAAAACATTTTGTCATTTCTAAAAGGGAAACTTTCCGTATGGCTAAGAAAAGTGAAAACTTTCGTGTCAGACCTTGTTTCAAATAATTCACAATATTGTCAATGATTTCATAGTATTAACTTCTGAATTTTTCTTCGTGGTTTTGGAAACAGTCTTTAACATTATTATTCGAATCATCTAACTTTTTTGGAACTTTTCTTTACGAAAACTCTTTCTTTATCAATTTCATTCTAAGTCACTGCGAATTCATCTCTCAAGATTGCAATAGCTTCGCTTAAATTTTCGATCAGTATTTTAATGCTACCTAAATGAAATTGTTTCTTTTGAATGGCAGTGTTTGTAGCGTCTACGTGAGAAAACACTATAATACTTTGAAGCTGTTTGTAATGTTTGTAAGTGTCAAAATTATCACAATAGATGCCTATTTTTCCATTGACTGGTAAAATATCTTGAAGAGTATTTACTAGGAAGTTTTCATCATAATTGGCTAATGTGACTATGAAACGTATTTTTTTTTTTATATACGATTTTTTTAATAAATTTGTTTTTTCTTCCTTCTACTATTATAATTTGATATTTACATATATTTACTGCAGATTCTTGAATTGAATTGTTGAATTTAAAAAATTGTATTTTGGACTAATGAAATTCAAATACCTACTTGATTTACTAAATATCAGTTTATTGTATAAATAAGCTGGTGAACGATTTAAGACAAGATTATGTAGAAACATACAATGTCTAGCGTATAAATAATCAACCAACTCACAGCCAAGAATTGCACAACGTTTCTCAGAAATGTGATCAAATTTTTTTTAGGGAAAAGGCATAGCGAGCAGCAAAGTTGAAAGCAATCAGAAGCTTATTTTGTGAAATTGAGTCGAGCTTGCAATAAATATTTTCAGCATAATTTATAATAGGAACTATTAACTGTTTGACAAGCTTTATTTTAGTATCCTGGAGAGTAAAAACAGAAGACTGACGGAGATTTCTTAGCACAAAATATATTTTGCTAACCACACTATTGATATGATCAACGGCATTAAAACATGAGTTAATGTAAAAGCCTAAGCTTTTTACTTTTCGCACAAGTTCAAGTTTATTTTTCGCGATAAATATAGGTTGAACATCAGCATTATTAACTGTATATTTGGAAATTGGCAATACCTTAGATTTAGTAGGATTGAGACCACTTCTTCGTGAGATGTATAGCTGAATATCATCAGCATATGCATGCACTTCTGAATGTTTGCAGACTACGAACAAATCATTAATGAACATGGTAAAGAGTAGAGGTTCAAGTATAGAGCCTTGCGGTACCCCAGACGTCACCAAACTAAAACTTGAAAATTTTTTACCTACTTTCACTCTTTGCAGGTTTTAGACGATGTCTAAAACCTTCATCATTGCAGTTGTACAACTGTGTCCCTTGCGGAAATCAGATTGCAGAGAGTGTACAAGTTTTTTATCATTGAGATAATGAGTAAAGTTTTCAGCAATTAAGCTTTCACACACTTTTGACAGCGCAGAAAGTACACTAATAGGCCTAAAATCCTGAGGAGTAGATGCATTTTTGTTTTTGGGCACAGGTGTTACAGTGGCAAGTTTCCAGAGATTGGGAAAAGACGATGTGGTGAAACAATGGTTAATTATATGTGTAAGGGGCCTAACAATGTATGGTAAAATAATTTTAATGAATTTTATTGGTAGCCCATCTTCACCCACTGCATTGGAACTACCGTGGCAACACTGTAAGTGGTGACAGTTCTTTTCGCGAATAAAATTTTGTAATTTTAATTTCGGTAATTAATATAAAGTATAAAGCGCGTTTTACGCAACTTATCGTCCGCGGAGACTCAGCGGTTGGCAAATAAGCTGAAAGTTAGCTGATTCTGTTGTGCTAACAAAGCAAACAAGCAGGTATTGTCCTCTTTCAATATACAACAACAAATTGAGTAGAATATTGCGAGTTGGCGTTCCGTCAAAAGCAGCTGGTAGTCTGCGGTATAAAAGCTCCAGGCAAAGCCAGGGAAACCAACATTTGTTGAAAGACCCTAAAAGTCGGCAACAAATTGTTTGGATAACAGTAGTGGCTAATAATAAAGTCTCTGTTTAAATCTTACTTTACTTTGTATTACATACAATAAAATAAAATCATTATTATTATTACATAATGACTTTGGGCGGCTCCCCTCCATCCGGAGGGAGCCATGGACCACTACCACAGAAACAGATGTTGCTACAATATCAACAGATTTTACAACAACAACAGCAGTTGCAACAGCTACAAGAACAGCAAGAAGCTGGAAAAATGAGCTCTCCTGTCATGAAGGAAAATGGATTTTCAACGCAGTTGATAAATAATGCCTCAGCATTACAACCAACTTCTACCGGCGCTATTCCTAAAGCACGAGCAAACGAAGAAAATAAAAAAGTTCAAACAGGTATAGATCGTTATATAACTTTGAACTCAAAGAGAAAGCTCAGTCCTCAAAAAGGGAATACAGGAATGTCAAAGTTAAACAAAACTAACAAATTAACAACACCTTCTAATATTTTATCTAGCAATCGATTTGCAGCGTTAAGCAAACTTGACGAAAACAAGGCTAGTGAACCACCCAAAACTTTTAAACCGCCTCCAATTTATTTGCGTGAGCGAAGTTCAAATGCTTTGGTAACAAAGCTAACACAGCTCATTGGGAAGGAAACCTTTTTCATTGTCCCCTTAACTAGAGGTAATCTTCATGAAACGAAGATTCAAGTTAAAAGTGAGGAATATTTCCGCATTGTTTCAAAAAATCTTAACGACAGTAAAAAATCTTATACATACCAGCTTAAAAGCAGCAAAGGTATTACTGTTCTTATTAAGGGAATTGAATCCACTGTTGACCCTGCTGAAATCAAAGAAGCTTTGGAGCTGAAAAATTTCAGCACTAAAGCAGTAATAAATATAGTTAACAAGGACAAGGTTCCCCAACCTATGTTTAAGGTTGACCTTCATCCTGATTCAACTAAATTAAAAAAGAATGAGGTTCACCCTATTTATAAACTTGAATTCTTGCTTCACCGTCGTGTGGTAGTAGAGGAACCCCATAAACGGAACGGTCCGGTACAGTGTACTAACTGCCAAGAGTATGGGCACACAAAAGCTTACTGTACCCTCCAACCTGTATGTGTTGCTTGTGGAGAACTTCACCACATTTCTAAATGCATTAACAAGTTGAAAAAAGATGTTAATTTAAAAAAGTGCGCTAACTGTCAAGGGGATCACACTGATAACTACAGGGGTTGTCCTATTTATAAAGAGCTTAAGGCTAAGATATCTGAAAAAAGGTAAGTAAACCGAAATCCAAATCAAAATATATTTGCTACCCATAACTTTGTCCAGCAACAAAGCAATGCATATCCAGTAAATCCAACTATTTCATATGCAAGTGCGCTCAAATCAGGAGCAACAAATTCTCAACAAAATAGCTTGGAAAAACAAATCACAAGCTTAACTCAAACCTTGAATCAATTTATGATTTCAATGCAATCAACTCTACAAGATTTAGTCAAAACGCAAAACCAATTACTTCAAATCTTGATTGCGCAAAAATAAATAAGCTAAAAATTTGTGTTTGGAATGCAAACGGCATCAGCCAAAATAAAAATGAAATTTTTCATTATTTAACTCAAGGAAATATTGACTTAATGCTTATTTTAGAGACTCATCTAACAGACAAGCAACATTTTCATATTCCAGGATATAAATTTTACAAAACTAATCATCCTGATGGTAAAGCTCACGTGGACACAGGAATTTTAATTCAAAATCGCCTTAAACACTACTCCTTAGAACCCTTTTCAGAAAATTATCTCCAGGCTACCTCTATTTGCCTACAAAACCACTCCAAAAAACTTACTGTTTCGGCAGTCTATTGTCCACCTCGATTCGCAATCAGTGAGGAAAAATTCAAAAAATTTTTTGATTCCTTGGGAATTAGATTCTTAGCTGCTGGAGACTATAACTCCAAACATACATACTGGGGATCTCGTCTTATAAACCCTAAAGGCAAACAGTTCTATAACATGTTAATGAGACATAGCACCACGTTCGACTATGCTTCACCTGGTCAACCAACATATTGGCCAGCCGATCGAAGGAAAATTCCAGACCTCATTGACTTTGCTATCACAAGAGGTATCGATAGATCCTTAATAACAGCCGAGGCAAAGTATGATCTCTCTTTTGATCATTCTCCAATAATTTTTTGCCTTCTAGAAAAATCAGCTGATCTTAAGCCCCCTATGAGACTAACATCACATAAGACCAATTGGCTTAAGTACACAAAATACATAAGCTCACCCATCCACTCAAACTATTCGATAGAACACAACGAGCATATTGACGATGCTGTTGCATGCTGTTTTTAACTCAATACTGTATTCAGCAGCAGAGCACTCAACTTCTGATCAGGCTGTGAAAAATACAAAAAGCCGTTTCCTTACTAACAGTGAAATCGAAATCCTCGTTGCCGAAAAGCGTAGGTTAAGGCGAGCGTGGCAGGTCCATAGATCCCCAGCTTCTAAAGCAATCCTAAAAATTGCTACACATAAACTTAGGTCTGCATTAAATAACGAAGAAGACTTGGAGCAGCAAAAGTATATCTCGAAACTTGCCCCCAATGCTAATGGGAAGAAGTCCTTGTGGAAAGCCAGCAAAAAAATAAGAGCCCCCACTGAAAATGAATCACCGATTAGAGACTCCCACGGAAATTGGGCTCGAAGTGATGATGAAAAAGCTGAGGCTTTTGCAAATCACTTAAGTACAGTTTTTCAACCAAATACGAACATTCAAGGTTTCATGCCTCCTCAACTGCCAATAAATAACGATACTATCCAAATGAGTTTCCACAGCAGCAACTTAATCAGTTTAGTTCAAGAAATGTGTCCTAAAAAAGCCCCAGGGTGTGATAACATCACACCCAAAATGATTAAGGAATTGCCTTATTCAGCCATTATCTTTTTGACCCGACTTTTTAATGCTATAATTCATTACGGATATTACCCAAAAGAATGGAAAAACTCTTTGATTACCATGATACCAAAACTTGGGAAAGATCGTACATTACCATCATCGTACAGACCCATAAGTCTTTTACCTTGCTTGTCAAAATTATTTGAGAAATTAATTCTAGCAAAATTAATTCCTTATGTTACCCATAACAATTTATTTCCGCCTCACCAATTCGGTTTCCGAAAACAACACGGCACAATCGAACAGGTTAATAGGATCACAAATGAAATAAGAAAGGCTTATGAGCGCAGTGAATACTGCACAGCAATATTTATCGATGTCGCACAGGCGTTCGATAAAGTATGGCATGAAGGCCTTATCAATAAAATTAAACACTTATTGCCTCTCAATGTTCACAAAACATTTACTTCTTACCTCGAAAGCAGGCTCTTTAAAATAAAACACAGAGATTTTATTTTTACTCACTTCAATATAAGAGCAGGTGTCCCTCAAGGCAGCGTACTAGGGCCGTTTCTATATGTATTGTATACCTCAGACTTACCAATTAATGCTAACACGACCATCTCAACATTCGCAGATGATACTGCAGTTTTAAGTTGTAACCGTTGCCCATTAGAAGTTTCTCGAAAGCTCCAGCTTCATATAAAATCAATAGAAGAATGGATGTCGATATGGCGCATAAAAATAAATGAGCAAAAATGTAAGCAAGTTACTTTTACCCTTAGGCATGGTGAATGCCCTCCAATTGTTCTAAATAATACTTCAGTCCCACAAAATGAAATTGTAACATATCTAGGTATTCAATTAGATCGACGACTTACATGGCGTAGGCACATTGAAGCCAAAATAACTCAGTTAAAGTTAAAAACCTCCAGTTTTCACTGGCTAATTAATCATCGTTCCCCTTTGAAGCTTGAATATAAAATCCTTTTATACAAAACAATTTTTAAGCCAATTTGGTTATATGGTGTCCAACTTTGGGGTAACGCCAGCTCTTCAAACATAGAACTAATACAAAGGGCTCAATCCAAAATATTAAGGTTAATTACAGGTGCACCATGGTACATAAGTAATGAAATTATTCACCAAGATCTATGCATCCCATTGGTAAAAGATGAAATAAATAAAAATAAACAAACCTACGCCATAAGGTTGATGCATCATCCTAACCCATTGGCTCGTAATTTAATAAATATAGAGAATCACTCCAGACTGAAAAGAAAGGATCGTCCTTCTATGGAAGTTGTGCATACTGCACAGCACCGAACTGAACTTATTAGCGCTAACGTCATCGTGCAATCATCGTGAAGCAGATGAGGACTCAGTACCGGGACCTAGTTCGTCTCGGGCACAGTCCTCCAATACAATCCGACCTCGGCAATTCATCGCAGCCAGCTCCTCTCCCGATGAGGACGTGTGCACGAGACCTAGTTCGTCTCAGCCGCTGTCCGATGAATTGGAGAGTGCAGCAACAAGAGACCTAGTTCGTCTCGGCTACCATTAGAGTGAAAATATTTAAGTAACTGCTGCTTTCAGGCATCTACCCGACCAGATGAGGTCAGCCGTTAGCGCGGATACTTAAGTCACTGCAGCTTTCAGGCATCTACCCGACCAGATGAGGTCAGCCGTTAGCGCGAATACTTAAGTCACTGCAGCTTTCAGGCATCTACCCGATCAGATGAGGTCAGCCGTTAGCGCGGACACTTAAGTCAATACAGCTTTTATTCATTCTACCGACCTGACGAGGTCAGCCGTTAGCTCGGAAATATTCCATTTACTTATATGTATTATTTTACATACTTTCGCAATTTATGAGGGCTTATAAGCTCAGTAATGTTGAATAAATAAATAAGTCCCTGCTTTTTGTTTCTGGAGACGAGTTCATTATTAAATTATATATTAATTATACATAATATTAATCTATAATAATGTTACTTAGTATAAGATTTTAAAACTTATTGTTAGTCTCTAAAGAGAAGATTCAATAAATAGAAAGAAGTTCAAAAAAAAAAAAAAAAAACTGCATTGGAACTTATTCTACAAACTTTTAGATATACGTCCATTTCAGTAACTGGTGAAAAATGGAACTGGCACGAGTCAGGCAGACTAACCAATGGAGGATCAGCATCTACAGAATGTATGACCGTATTTGTTGAAATAACTGTAAAGAGCATTGGGATCGACATTACAAGACTGGTCTTTATCACAATAAACATTAAGTTTTTTTTAAATTGTACCATAACCGCTTAGGAGGTAGAGATGCATCTAACTGTTTAAGGCAAAAGTACTTTTTAGAATCACGAGTTATTTTGATAGCATCATTCCTAGCCCGTTTATATTTTGCATAGCTTTTCCCCAGATAGGTTACGTTTCCATACAGTATAACATTTGGAGCGGCATTTTAAAGCTTGTTTTACGTGAGAGGTATACCAAAGACAGGCAGGATTTTCTACTTTAAAGGTTCTAACAGGTAAATGCTTATCCATTAATTTTTTGATAAAATCCGTTAAAATAGCTAATTTCTCATTTACACAGCAACTAAAGAGACATTCATCCCAAGGAATTAATAAAGCATCATTAAATAATGATGAATAGTTAATATTTTTATAATCATAAAATGAACGCAATTCAAGAGTTGGACAATTATGCTGTATATCCAAAGTACAGAAAATTAAATCATGGTCGGATATAAAACTAAGTTGATCAAAAATCAAAACATTGGAAAGATCAGGTACTATAAAATAGTCCAATAAACTAGGATTAGCGTTTTTACCAAATCGAGTAGGCATGACGTTGTTAACAACTGAAAGACCAGAAGTATGTACAAGGTTCTGCATATCAATAGTAGCCTTTTCATTACTTAAAATGTTAACATTGAAATCACCACAAATAATCAGATTATCATAGTGTAGCGAAATTAGCTTTATGCCATAAAATTATCGAAATAAAAATTAGACGATACTAGCTAGCAGCACTGACCGTAGAAAAATAACACCATCTAGCGGCATTTTCAAGTGGTTTCTGTACTAGCTAGCATCACTGACCGTAGAAAAATAGCACCATCTAGCGACATTCAGCATGTTTTCCGTACTATAAATGATAAAGTGGTACGACATTATCAAAGTCGATAATCGCTATCTAGAAGGCACTGGAAACGACATTCTGGATAATGGCGGATGGTACGACATTACCAACGTCGATAATCGCCATATAGACAGTACCGGAAACGACATTCTGGACAATGGCAGATGGTTCTAGAAAAAGATGACTTTAGTATAAAAGGCTGTCATACGAGCAGCAGACACACAGTTGATATTGAACAGTTGAACACAGTGGATCTTAAGTGAGACAGTTGAACATTTGAATTTAAGTACTAAAGTGATGCAGTGGATTTTAAGTAATAAAGTGATACAGTGGATTTTAAGCTAATAAAGTAAAACGTTTGTGTATACAATTTGAATGTAAAGAGGAAATAAACAATTGTACTGTGTAAAAACTAACATTTGTGATTTAAATAAACCATTTTATAATTTCATAAAGATTGCGTTTTTCTTGATTGTTACACAATCCAGTGATCGAACTCAGAAAAGTGTAAGAGATTGAAATTACTGTCAAAGGGACAGGAAATTTCATAACAATTGGTGTCAGAAGTGGGATTGTGTAAAAAGAATTAACAATCAAATAAAAAAAAGTAAAAAATTGTTAAGTTTTGTAACGAACCTCGCGCCGAGGTTTTAACTCGTCGGTGTCCAAGGTTCGGCTACAAACATTTGTAATTTTGCAGGTGGCCAAAATCAATAATATTTTTTAAACAAATTAATAATACGTGGTTTTCTTTTCTATATACGTTATAATAGCTTTATTTTATTATTTTTTCCAAACTATTTTTGATTTACATTACGTGTGTTTACAATTTTATGCTTAAACTTTATTCTACTCGCGGTTGCTTCCGTCACGGTTTTTCCGTCCGTATTCCGCTGTCGCTGTGCGTTAGACTGAGACGAGGGTTATTCGTTTTACCGTTATGCCCGTTTGTCGTGCGATGACTACGGCGCAGCTAAAAACTATTCTGCCAGCACGAAGGTTAGCGTTGCACACAGACTTGCGACAGAATCGCCAGCTAGCTTGACTACTCTGTCTTAAAAACCCCGCTATGCCAGGTCTATGTTATAACGGGTTCTGGCGTAGCTCAGTTGCCGTACAACAAATACTGCCGGCGCTGAAAACTATTCTGCCGGCACGAGTGTTAGCGTTGCACACAGACGTGCGACAGAATCGCCAGCCAGCTTGACTACTCTATCTCAAAACCCCGCTATGCCAGGTCTATGTTGTAACGGGTTCTGGCGTAGCGCAGTTGCCGTACAACAAATACCGCCGGCGCTGAAAACTATTCTGCCGGCACGAGTGTTAGCGTTGCACACAGACGTGCGACAGAATCGCCAACCAGCTTTCCTACTCTACCTCAAAATACCGTTATGCCAGGTCTTTCCTGCACGGGTTCTGGCGTAGCGCAGTTGCCGTGCAATAAATACCATAGGCCTGAATACTATTCTGTCGGCACGAATGTTAGCGTTGCACACAGACGTACGACAGAATCATCAGCTAACTACCTACTACGACTACTGGCTAAGAACTACAAGATCACCGACTGACTGACCGCCTACTCCTCATGCGCTATCGCTTTTATAGCCATTTCTGCTGTGTAGTGTAGAGAATTAACAGCTGTTAGTCAACTCTCCACTAACAGTTGTTCTCTTATGCTGCCTAGTGTTGCCGCTTCACTTAAAAATCAACAAAAAATTAAACTTAAATATATTGTGGACGGAAACGAGGGCTACGCCGACTTCCGTCTTCACAGTTTGATGAACTAAAAGTGGATCAACTAAAGAAGGAGTTGAAGCAGCTGAATCTGCGCTCATCTGCCGGAAAGTTGGAGTTACAGAAACGCTTACGGCAGGCTCTTGAGGATTAAGGGATAAACCTGGAAGAGCATGAATTTTATAGTGATGCCTTA
Source organism: Meiosimyza platycephala (assembly GCA_963662105.1). Lineage (NCBI taxonomy): Eukaryota > Metazoa > Arthropoda > Insecta > Diptera > Lauxaniidae > Meiosimyza > Meiosimyza platycephala. The sequence goes on from OY759208.1 coordinate 61,411,508, forward strand.
AAATCAACAGCGAAAATCGAGGAAGCTTCTGGACCGGCGCACAGTGGCTCCTTTTTCAAAAAGTGATTGCTAAAATCAAATTTTCGATTTCTGATTTTCGAAACTTTTTTTTTTTATTTAACAGATAATTGACCAAAGGTTCTAAAACCGAAAACTTTTTTGATTTACGACAAGTATTTTGGTTTTTATGGGTGCTCAAAGTTATATAACTTTTTATCGTTCATTAAAATATCATTTTTTTACATTTTTCGCAATATTAAAAATGGAAAATTGCAAAAGTTTGAAAAAACATGGGAATTTGAAGTATGCCCTCTGAACTTATGGTATTTTAAAATAAATAATTTCCACAAGATGTAGAAAAAAAATTTTTGTAAGTAATTTTCATGAATTTTTTAAAAAAGGTAGTTTTTAGCATAGTTTTTCAAATTTACCTTGGCCTATAATCCACAAATCAATGTCTATCAAGGATTGGTGAATGGGAGATTATAGTTGACATATCTGCCAACAAAAATCACATAGGTCTTACCTGTATATATTTGCCCACTTAGAAGTTATAGCTACTTATGTGACATGATACGCATAAAACTGAATTTGTTGTGTGATGACGATTTTAAGTCTATGATATTTTGACTTAGAAATTGTTAATCTGAATTTGATAGAATGTTTGCAGCGAATATAGACATCACTCAAAATAAATTAAAAATTGTAAATATGGACGTTACTACGCCCCTTTCTTAATTTATTCTTCGTATTTCCGAAACTATTTGACGCAAATAGATGCATATGTAAAGAGTACCTAGAAAACTTCTGATCATATAATATGGGCTTTGCCCCACCTCCAAAACGCTTGATTTGTCACTTTTTCCAAATCATTTCACTCTTTTTAAGAAAATTCGCTTTTGTATAGCGAAATAGTAATACTTGCCTCAGATATTTATATCTAAGTTTTTAATGCAATTTAAAAATATCTAGTAATGTCAAATAGAATAAAGCTGTATATAGAATACAGGTAGATGCACTTCTGATAACAGTGAACTCTAGTGCAGGCCAACTTTATAGACACCTGTTTTATTACGTTAGATATCATACAAGGAATTTAGCTTATTAGGTAGTTAAATTTTTTCGCTGAACAAGTATTATGTTTGAGGTTTGTAACACAATATTTTATAGCTGTATTTGTATAAAAGTCAAATTTTAAACCTCAATAACTCATGTCTTTTCTGACTATTTAAAGTGTGAGCTACGCAAGTTTACAAGGAAAATGAGTATATCTTATGAAAATTTGTTTGAAATATTTGCAAACAGCGAAAATGGAAATAAATGCATATGAATGAAATTAGTAAAAATTAAAAAAATTTTTTTAAAAAAAATTTTTCAGCAGCAGCGCTAATTGTGGCATTAAAAGGCGCAGCTGCAGAAGTATTGCAGACGGTTCCAGTGGCGGAGCAAAAGAATTACAAGGCGGTGATGGATGCTTTACAGAGAAAATATGGCAGTGACCACGTGAAGCAGATTCACAGATTGGAGTTGAAAAGTCGTATTCAGAAATCTGGTGAGTCCTTGCAGGAGTATGCTGCAGATATTGAACGATTGGCACACCTTTCCTATCCTGACTATCCTGACGAGTTAAGTGTCGTAGCTGAAAAATTCAAAATAGATGCGTTTATTGACGGCATACGTGACTCAGAGACAAAACGCGAGACAGTGAAAAGCCCGAAGACAACATTTTATGAAACAGTAACGGTTGCCCTCACTGAGAAGGTGATTGCGTTGACATGCCGCTCATCATTAAAACTCGTCGGATGGAGGTGGATGCTGAGAACAAAAATTCATCGTTCGCTAGCAGTAGCTTCAGCGGAAAATGCTTGGGACACAAGGCACGTGACTGCAAATCACTTCGTAAACGATCCGTATCACGTTCACCAAGAAGGAAATTTTAAAATAGGGTAGACGATGGTGAAAATGGTAGTGAACAGCAGTCGTTAAAGCGAGTCAGTACAGCGGGGCGTGAGCTGACTTCCACTTATGATTGCCCCAAAGTCATAGTTTCGAAACTGTGCCGGAATTTCAACTGCCTTACCATCGGTGGAAAAATCAACGTAAGACCATGTGAGCTAACTTTGGATACAGGCGCATCGCACTCAATTGTGAGGAGAGACTTATTTAATAGACAACGAGTAACGCCATTAAATGGGATCCAATTGAGAACAGCGACAGGCGAAATTGCGCATATAGAAGGATAAGTTACAGCGAGTATTCTTATCGGCAACAAAACTGTGGAACATGACTTTATTGTTGCAAATATCACCGATGAGGTTATCATTGGCGTGGACTTCATGATTCGACACGGGTTCACTTTGGATCTAAAGAAAAAGACGTTAAGGTATGCCAATGTGGAGTTGCCTGTAGAAATTGGCTGTGGACAAAAATTAATAACTGCAAGAGTCTACATAAGTGAGCGCTGTCGAATTGAACCCAACACTGAAGAAACTACAGGTGAAGACTGTGGGATAGGCCATCTGTGGGTTGTGAAAGCAGAAAAGAAAAATTTAAAGAAAGACCTGATTATTGGAAAGACCCCAGTAAAATCAAGAGCGGACAGCAAAATACCGGTGCGAATTTTGAATCCAACAAATGAGCCGAAATGGATGCAAAAAGGTGAACTAATAGCGCAATGTGAGAAAGTTACGGCTGTTTTAAATTGTGAAAGTGACCAGCAGGACACAAAAGCTACAGCTTTAACAAAATCATCGGCCTTGGAAGTATTGACGAAAGAATGGACGAAGGAGTTGTCTGCACAGAACAAAAACAAAGCAAAAAGGTTTCGGCAAAAGAATTCGCGGATATTTGCGTCCAAAGGAGAAAATAATGGCCAAGCTTCAGTTGTCAAGCATCGCATTGATCCTTTTAGCCAATTCGTCAACCTCCAAAGAGGCTAGCATGCGCTAAGAGAGAGGAAGTAACGGGCCTTATCTCCTATCTCCTATTATATTAAACGAGCAATAATTGTATGTAGCTATATATATATATAATAAATAAAAGTTTAGGGCTGTGCCACGCCGCGATTTTGATAAAAATTAGGGGTTAGGTACATATGTGAACAAAATTAGGGTTGAGCTGGGTTTTAACTTTTCAAAGGCTCCTGCAAGGGCGTGGCACAGCCCTAAACTTTTATTTACAAAACGTCATATCTCAAAAACCATTCAGATCATAAATATCTTAAATTTTGCCAAAAGTGGGCGGAATCAAAAAAGTGGGCGTGTCATTTTTTAATAATTTAAAATTTTGATTCAATATTACTCAAAAATGGCTCTGACGATTTTCATAAAAATTTTATAGATAATACCACTAAAAGCAGTCATCATAACATGCTATGTCACTATACTGGCAAGACTCGTTGAAGGGGGTGGCACAGCCCACAATATTTATAAACGTTATAATAGGAGAACTAACGATGCAGTCGATATGAAATTTAGCATGGTAGGTATACTTGCTATAAGGTAATTTTTGACCAAAAAGGGGCGCAATAGTACATGTGGGCGTGGCACCTCCCATACAAGCAAAAAACGTTAAATGTTATATTTAGTGTGTTATGAGAGTAATCTTCTTAAAATTTGGTGAGGAGGTGTCGGTTACTATAAGCTTTGAAATTAAATGTATTTCGACGGGATTGCTTCAGTGGGCGTGGCACCTCCCATACAAACAAAAACCGTTAAATGTTATATTAAGTGCACTATGGGAGTAATCTTAATAAAATTTGGTACAGAGATGTCGGTTACCATAAATTTTTAAATTAAATGGATTTTGACGAGATTTCGTTAGTGGGCGTGGCACCTCCCATATATGAACTTCAACGGGATTGCGTAAGTGGGCGTAGCAACTCCCATACGTACGAAAAACGTTAAATGTTAAATATTATTTATCGGAGAAATTTTTTTTTAATTTTTTGTTCCAATCGATAGAGAAAGCACGAAAAATAAATAAATTTTTTTGTTCTAATAGACTTTTAATTACAGTGGTGTAGTGTTAATATTGTAGTGGTCATTTTTAATATTTGACCACTTAGTGCGTCCTGAGCGATTTGCGGAATTTGTTGCTGTAAGGACATTTTCCTTGTCCTTTGAAGTATCCCGGAGGTAGTCACTCCATAAGTGGCTACTCATCGAGGCGGTTCACTCCGAGTCACTTTGGGTCACTTGGAGTCACCGTGGTGAGTGAAAATCGCGATTTTGTGGTTTGCGTGCGATTTTTGTAGAATTGGTCTATAACACCTATAGGCCACGTTGGTGCAAACTCTTATCGAACCTAATTATGTTTCGCGATTTGTGCGATTTTTTGGATATTATTGCTGTAAGGATATTTTCCTTGTTCTTTGGAGTATCCCGGAGGTAGTCACTCCATAAGTGACTACTCATCAAGGCGGTTCACTCCGAGTCATTTTGGGTCACTTGGAGTCACCGTGGTGAGTGAAAATCGCGATTTTGTGGTTTGCGTGCGATTTTTGTAGAATTGGTCTATAACATCTATAGGCCACGTTAGTGCAAACTCTTATCGCACATAAATACATTTCGCGGTGCGTGCGATTTTTTAATTTTATTGCTTTTAGGATATTTTCCTCGTTCTTTGGAGTATCCCGGAGGTAGTCACTCCATAAGTGACTACTCATCAAGGCGGTTCACTCCGAGTCACTTTGGGTTACTTGGAGTCACCGAGGTGAGAGAAAATCGCGATTTTGTGGTTTGCGTGCGATTTTTGTAGAATTGCACTATAACACCTATAGATCACGTAATCCAAAGAACCAGGAAAATATCTATATATTAAAAGTGACCACTGCAATAGTCGCAGTACACCACTGTAGTTAAAAGTCTATTGGGACACAAAAAAATTGTTGCGAAAATAGGACAACAAAAGTTCTTTTCATTCGAACTCGGTCTCCAGGTACTAGAGGATATGGCGCGAGAAAATGTCATTGCACAATCAGAAAGTCCGTGTAGTTCACCGGTCGTTTTTGTCAAGAAAAAGTACGGAGTAAGCGTTGTCACAGAAACGACCAATGTTGACGATTACATGTCGCGGAAAAAGAGGAACAACGAAAACGTGAAATTGAAGCAAAAGAAGCGGCTAGAAAAGAATTGGAAAAGGAGGCGCAAGCTGTTGCAGGATCAGCAACGCAAATTAAAGGTAGTCCACATCGAAAGGCTGGCACCTTATACTAGAGACGAAGAGACTCTTGTTCGGGATGTACAAGTTTAAGCGGAGGGCAGTGTAGCGAAATTTGCTTTATGCCATAAAATTATCGAAATAAAAATTAGATGATACTAGCTAGCAGCACTGACCGTAGAAAAATAACACCATCTAGCGGCATTTTCAAGTGGTTTCTGTACTAGCTAGCATCACTGACCGTATAAAAATAGCACCATCTAGCGACATTTAGCATGTTTTCTGTACTATAAATGATAAAGTGGTACGACATTACCAACGTCGATAATCGCTATCTAGAAGGCACTGGAAACGACATTCTGGATAATGGCGGATGGTACGACATTACCAACGTCGATAATCGCCATATAGACAGTACCGGAAACGACATTCTGGACAATGGCAGATGGTTCTAGAAAAATATGACTTTAGTATAAAAGGCTGTCAGATGAGCAGCAGACACACAGCTGATATTGAACAGTTGAACACAGTGGATCTTAAGTGAAAACATTTGAATTTCAGTACTAAAGTGATACAGTGGATTTTAAGTAATAAAGTGATACAGTGGATTTTAAGCTAATAAAGTAAAACGTTTGTGTATACAATTTGAATGTAAAGAGGAAATAAACAATTGTACTGTGTAAAAACTAACATTTGTGATTTAAATAAACCATTTTATAATTTCATAAAGATTGCGTTTTTCTTGATTGTTACACAATCCAGTGATCGAACTCAGAAAAGTGTAAGAGATTGAAATTACTGTCAAAGGGACAGGAAAATTCGTAACAATAGTTTATAATGTAATTAGCAATGTCATCAAAAAAAGGTTGCAAGCTAGACTCTCTACTAGGATTATAGACACAAGATATAAAAGTTTTAGTGAGCTTGTATTTTAATCCAACATTTAGAAATTCAACTTGACTATTTTTAGACTTACTTAAAACGTTAACAGCTAAAAACTTTTTATAATATATTGCTACACCTCCACCTTTTTTGTCAACTCTGTCATTTCTTAATAAGTTGTATTCTTTTAAATTAAAGGTAGAGTCACACAAATCACAGTGTAGCCAAGTTTCGGTCACACAAATTATATCAACTGATGATTTATCAAAAACATATTTAATATAATCTAGTTTAGCTAAGTTCAAGCTTCTTGCATTGAAGTGAACTACAGTTAGTCCACTATATTGCTTACAAAGAATATTCAAAAGGATCTTAGTCTTGTCATCAACACCACCATCAACACTATTTAAATTTATGTAGATCTGTATGTAGGCCTGTGTAATAAATTTCAAGTTTTGATATTTTGGAGAGAAAAAAAGTTATCGATATAATCTAAAAAAGGTTTTGAAGGGTAAGAGTAATACTTTAAGATGCCGTAACCAATTTTGGAAAAAAAAATTTATTCGCAATGTAAAATAAGCTCAAATATAGCCCAAAACTGTATTTTTTGCACTTGTAGGTTAAAATATCTCGAAAACCTGACGTAAAGGAGAAATTCTGAGCTCGGATTCAGGTTCAGCGCATCAAAGTCCTTCGGGTACGATAGGTCTGGTCTCTGGTTTAAAAATTTGTCAGCTTGTGTTATAAGTAATTTTCTTACAAAAATAAATAAAATTTGTTTCTTTGATTTTTCACAGTTTTACATTGTATTTTTAAAACAATTTGTTATATCACATTCCCTCCCTGTGGTGTGAAGAGTATCCTTGAATTTTGGCGAACCTGAAAAAAAATGTTTAAGGGTACATATTGGTACTTATATGATATGGTTCCTATGTATTTGCTATGTTTAACACCTGTGCAGTCGCCATTTTGTTTTTTTTTACATCTAAAAAAATTTGAAATTGCGTGCATAATATTAGATAGCATTTTCAGCAAATAAAAGCTTTAAGAAAATAACAGCTAGTATGTTTTAAAAATTAAAATGTTATGAGACCTTCATTCTTAATACAAAAACGAGTAGCGCGACCTCTAAAAATTTTTTTTTCCTCTGAAAAAAATAGGATCCTCATTTCAAACCATAAGGAACCTACGGTTTCGAGTAGGCGGCTGAAAACTAAAAAAAGGTAATTCTGGACCACCCTAATATATATTTATTGTAATTATTAATATTTTTAAATATAGCTCTCTTATCTCTCTCTTGCATTTAAAACGAGTAGCGCGACCTCTAAAAATTTTTTGTTTCCTCTGAAAAAAATAGGATCCTCATTTCAAACCATAAGGAACCTACGGTTTCGAGAAGGCGGTTGAAAACTAAAAAAAAGGATTTTCTGGACCACCCTAATATATATGCTAAAATAATAAAGATTATTTGGTATTGGCAACCCTTAAACATGCTATGCATTTACGTTAGCTTCAATCGCAGCTATATCATTAAGTTCAGTAGAATTTTCGATCTCGTAAGTGTCTCCGTTTTCAAATTTCTTAACAAAAATAGACCCTCTCCTCGCATATGCTGAAAATAGCTGCTGTCTACGCTTAAGTTTTATTGCATTTTGAGGTAATTGCCTATTGCGCTTAGTTAAGCTTTCGTTGAGAAAACAGCTATCGTTTGAACTCAAACCCACAAGATTTAGTGAGAATTCTTTTTTATTTACCTTTCTATACAAAGCGGCAGACCGAAGAAGAGTATCACGCCCGTATGCACTTGTGAATTTAAGAATTATCGCTGGCTTTGAATCTCTTGTTTTTAAACCATTTCTCTTCGCTCGAAAAATATTAATAAGTTGAGGAGGTTTGCAGTCAAAAGAGAAACATAACTCATTATACATAGCAGACAGATTTTCGTCGTTGCACTCAGGTACACCGAACAGTACAGCATCAGAAGCAACTTCTTTTCTTTCCAGCACTCCAATTTGTTTTTGTATTTCAGAGACTTCATCTCTCAGCGCTGCAATTTCAGTTGTTTCAGTTTCGATTTTTTCTATGCGTTCAACAGCACTAGCTATGGCAACATCAGCTTCATTCATTCATTTGTCTACCCAATTTCTCTTAAGCTCTTCTATTTTTTTATAAAATTCTTCACGAAACTTACTCATTTCAGTTTTTATGCAGTCTGTGAGCATTTCACTTTGCTTAACGAGGCGATCATCCAATTTCTGCACAGAGAGGGAACCCTTTACGTTGTTTTTGCTGGCCGGTGTTTCACCTTGCGTCGGGGTCATTGTCATGAGTTGATTTTTAGCACTAGAAGTTTTAGCTCTAGTTGACATATTGCACTCGATGAGTATAATAAAAATTACGTATTTATATGTATGTATGTAACGTTGGTATAAAAGTGCAAATTTAATTAGATTTCTGAAGTTTCCAAAACAAACTTTTTTACAGTCAAGTTCTTGAAAACATTAAACACAATCGATTCTTCGTATTAGTTAAATTATTTAGTGTATTTAAAACATTAAAAAAAATCATATATAGCTGAGCGACAAAAAAACACGTCTATTCGCGACAATACATGATAAAAAAGACCTTTCCCGTAAGAGTTGAATTTATTTTATGTGCATAGAACCTTTTTTTAGATTGTCATATTTTTTGTACAACCTGATTTCGAAGATCACAGAAGGTCCTATGTAATTCTTTAATTTTGCAGAGTTTCCATCTTTTGTAAGCCAAATTTCTACGATGTATAAAATCACGGATCTCTTGATTAAACCAAGAAGGTGATTTTGGCTTGAGCTATCTTATGCGCAAGGCCACATGTTTATTGAAGAGACGTAGTATATTTTCTTGAAAAAACAAAACTTGGTCATTTACATAGGAAGTATAATAGACTCTATTCCAGTTAACAGCGAGGGTATCGTGTAGCAGAGAGATCATATCGATGTTTTCGAAATCTCTGTAACTATATGATTGTCAACAGATAGGCAGTCCGCAGCGTAAATTGAGAAAATTAAGTCATGCGCCGAGAATCCGCGAGCAGAAAGTTGAGTGTATAAGAAGATTACATTTTCAATTTCACTTGCGAAAAGTAAATCTATCAATGAACAAGATTGGTATGTGAAATGGGTTGCAGTGCATGTATTAACTGGAAACAGGCAAAAAGTTTTCAGGCTGTCAACCAAGAGGCGTGAGTTAGCAACTTCTAAAAGATAACAATTAAAATCTCCAAAAAGCAAGGTTTGTGCAAAGGTGCAAGAAAACTGCTCTAAGTCTGTTATGAGCGGGTTGATATTAAAATTTTATCCGTTCTATTGTTGATGCTAATAAAAACATATTGAAATGGACAGTCATCGGCTGCTTTACAAACAAAATTTCTTTGAATGCCTGCATGAACATAAATAGCTGTACCGCCACTCACACGCTCTGCTCTATCGGATCGAAAAAGTTTATAGTCAGCAACTCGGTATAATTCGTCACAAAAGTAGGGAGAAAACCATGTCTCTGATACGCAAATGATATCAACTTTGGATTCCGTGAAAATATGTCTGAATTCGTCTATTTTTCCTTTTAAGCTTTAGGCTTTCATATGGCACACCTTTAAACCATTTCGCTGCTTTACCAAAATACGTATCATAGTGAACACATCGTTGCTCGAACCATTCCCGGACACTTCATTATCAATTGGGAACATAATATTGTAGCGAAACTTGGTTTATGCCAGAAAATTCTCGTAATAATTATTAAACGATATTAGCTAGCATCACTGACCGTAGAAAAATACTTGCATCACTGACCGTAGAAAAATACGTGCATCACTGACCGTAAGAAAAATACGTGCATCACTGACCGTAAGAAAATACTTGCATCATTGACCGTAGAAAAATACGTGCATCACTGACCGTAGAAAAATAACAGCATCTAGCGACATGTAGCATATTTTCTGTACTATAAATGATAAAGTGGTACGACATTATCAACGTCGATAATCGCCATCTAGAAGGCACTGGAAACGATATTCTAGACAGCGGCAGATGGTTCGAGAAAATGATGACTTTGGTATAAAAGGCTGTCATATGAGCAGCAGAGACACAGTTGATATTGAACAGTGGAACACAGTGGATCTTAAGTGAGAACATTTGAATTTAAGTACTAAAGTGATAAAAGTGGATTTTAAGTAATAAAGTATAACGTTTGTGTATACAATTTGAATGTAAAGATTAAATAAACAATTGTACTGTGTAAAAACTAACTTTTGTGATTTAAATAAACCATTTTATAATTAAATAAAGATTGCGTTTTTCTTGATTGTTACACAATCCAGTGATCGAACTCAGAAAAGTGTAAGAGATTGAAATTACTGTCAAAGGGACAGGAAATTTCGTAACAATTGGTGTCAGAAGTGGGATTGTGTAAAAAGAATTAACAATCAAATAAAAAAAAATATAAAATGGTTAAGTTTGACGAACTAAAAGTTGATCAACTGAAGAAGGAGTTGCAGCAGCTGAATCTGCAGTCATCTGGTGGAAAGTTGGAGTTACAGAAACGCTTACGGCAGGCTCTTGAGGTTCAAGGGGTAGACCTGGAAGAGCATGAATTTTATAGTGATGTTTCAGAATCAACAGCGAAAATGGAGGAAGCTTCTGGAATGGCTGCAAGTGGTGAGGTTGTAGATATGTCAAAGTTCGAGAAAATGTTAATGGCGATAACGCAGACAATAAGTCAAAATGCACTGCAAATAGACCAGAAGTTAAGTCAGAATGCGCTGCAGATGAATAACAATAGCCAGGCCATTCGGGAAGAAATTAGTCAGAACGCGATACAAATCCAGGCGATTCGAGAAGAAATTGATCAGAGCTTAAGTCAGAACTCGCTGCAAATCCAGGAGGCTGTTCGAACAGAGGTTGCCAAAATGGTAAACGGTCTCGATGCGAAAGTGACTGATTTACGAGATGACGTTGAATCATTCAAGGATAAAGTTCAAAATAATTTTGAAGACGTTAGTAAAAGGATTCAACAGTTGGAAATAAGCGAACCAACCACTCAAGTAATAAGAGAAATCAGAGCAGAGAGGCTTAAGGCACCCATGTACGATGGAACAACGCCATTTACTGTTTTCAAGCTCCAGTTCGAAACAACATCTGCCCATAATCGTTGGGATAACGATAGCGCAGCAGCAGCTCTAATAGTGGCATTAAAAGGCGCAGCTGCTGAAGTATTGCAAACGGTTCCAGTGGCGGAGCAAAAAAATTACAAGGCGGTGATGGATGCCTTACAGCGAAAATATGGCAGTGACCACATGAAGCAGATTCACAGGCTGGAGTTGAAAAGTCGTGTCCAGAAATCTGGTGAGTCCTTGCAGGAGTATGCTGCGGATATTGAACGATTGGCACACCTTTCCTGTCCTGACGAGTTAAGTGTCGTGGCAGAAAAATTCAAAATAGAGGCGTTTATTGACGGCATACGTGACTCAGAGACAAAACGCGAGACAATGAAGAATCCGAAGATTACATTTAATGAAACAGTCATGGTTGCTCTCATTCAAGAGACGATTGCATTGACATGCCGCCCATCATTGAAAACTCGTCGGATGGAGGTGGAGGCTGAGAACAAAAATTCGTCGTTCGCCAGCAGTAGCTTCAACGGAAATTGCTATAACTGTGGCAAGCAGGGACACATGGCACGTGACTGCAAATCACGTCGTAAACGTTCCACATCACGTTCACCAAGAAGAAAAATGGGAAATAGGGTGAACGATGGCGAAAATGGTAGTGAACAGCAGTCTTAAACTAAAGAGATTCAGTACAGCGGGGCGTGAGCTGACTCTCACTTATGATTGCCCCACAGTCTTAGTTTCGAAGCTCTGCCGAAATTCCAACAGCCTTACCATCGGTGGAAAAATCAACGAAAGACCATGTGAGCTAACTTTGGATACAGGTGCATCGCACTCAATTTTGAGGACAGATTTATTTAATAGACGACGAGTAATGCCATTAAATGGGATCCAATTGAGGACAGCGACAGGAGAAATTGCGCAAATAGTAGGAAAAGTTACAGCAAGTGTTCTTATCGGCAACAAAACTGTGGAACATGGTTTTATTGTTGCAAACATCACCGATGAGGTTATCAGTGGCGTGGAATTTATGATTCGACACGGGTTCACTTTGGATCTTAAGAAAAAGACGTTAAGATATGCCAATGTAGAGTTGCCTTTAGACGTTGGCTGTGGACAAAAATTAACAATTGCAAGAGTCTACATAAGTGAGCGTTGTCGAATTGAACCCAACACCGAAGAAATTATTTGGGCAACAACAAGTGAAGACTGTGGGACAAGCCATCTGTGGGTAGTGGAAGCAGATAAGAAATATTTAAAGATAGACCTGATTATTGGAAAGACCCTAGTAAAAACAAGAGCGGACAGCAAAATACCAGTACGAATTTTGAATCCAACAAATAAGCCGAAATGAATGCAAAAAGTTGAAGTAATAGCGCAATGTGAGAAAGTTACGGCTGTTATAAATTGTGAAAATGACCAGCAGGACACAGAAGGTATAGCTTTGACAAAATCATCGGCCTTGGAAGTATTGACGAAAGAATGGACGAAGGAGTTGTCTGCCCAGAACAAATATAAAGCAAAAAGGTTTTTGCAAAAGCATTGGCAGATATTTGCGTTCAAAGGAGAAAATAATGGCCGAACATCAGTTGTCAAACATCGCATTGATACAGGTGATTTTCAGCCAATTCGTCAACCCCCAAGGAGACTAGCACTCGCTAAGAGAGAGGAAGTAACGGGCCTTATAGAGGATATGGCGCGAGAAAAGGTCATTGCACCATCAGAAAGCCCGTGGAGTTCACCGGTCGTGCTTGTCAAGAAAAAGGACGGAAGTATGCAATTCTGTGTGGATTACAGAAAATTAAATGACGTCACCAAAAAAGACAGCTACCCGTTACCCAGAATCGATGATACACTGGATACGTTATCTGGAGCCACATGGTTTTCCACCCTGGACTTACAAAGTGGATATTGGCAGGTGGAAATAGATGACAAAGACAAGGAGAAAACTGACTTTAGTATTGAAAATGGTCTATGGCAGTTTAACGTCATGCCGTTTGGTCTTTGTAACACTCCAGCTACGTTTGAGCGGTTAATGGAACGAGTGCTCAAAGGACTACATTGGAAGACCTGTTTAGTGTATCTCGATGACATCATCATCATGGGAAAAGATTTTGATGACCACTTGAAAAATCTGAAGGAAGTGTTTGAGCGCTTGGAGGCAGCTGGACTAAAATTAAGTGCGAAAAAGTGCTCACTTTTCCAGCGTGAAGTCAAGTATCTGGGGCACAAGGTTACGTCAGAAGGAATACACACAGATGAGGATAAAATAAAAGCTGTGAAAAATTGGCCACGACCATCTAATCTTCATGAGTTGCGAAGTTTTCTGGGCCTATGCACTTACTACAGACGTTTTGTTCCTGGTTTCGCAAATGTCGCAGGCAGTCTACATAAGATGACAAAGAAAAATCGGAAATTCGAATGGAATGGTGCACAGGAAACTGCATTCCAAAAGCTGAAAGAATTATTGTCTACGGCGCCTATACTCGCGTACCCAATACCCGGCGAAAAATTTGTATTGGACGCCGATACGAGTGGCCATGGTATTGGAGGAGTTTTGTCCCAAGTCATCAATGGACAAGAAAAAGTCTTCGCATATATCAGCAAAGCTCTGTCGAAGCCTGAAAGGAATTATTGTGCAACTCGGAGAGAGTTACTGGCAGTAATGGAATGCGTTAAACACTTCCATAAGTACTTATATGGACAGCATTTTCTCCTGAGGACAGACCATGCGGCATTAAGGTGGCTACTTCAATTCAAGGATCCAGAAGGTCAAATTGCACGGTGGATAGAGCGCTTACAGAGCTATGATTTTACCATAGAACATCGCAAAGGAACCCAGCATAGAAATGCGGATGCACTTTCCCGTCGCCCATGTAAAATTGAATGCGGTCATTGTTCACGAACGGAAAGTAAAGCTGGAACAATTGATGTGCGCCTTTTGAACGTTTTGCCTGAAGAAAAGTGGACAAAAGAGGAGGTACAACAGGACCAGCGCAGTGATACAGATTTGGCAACTATAATTAAGTATAAAGAGCTGGGTAGGAAACCGGCGTGGCAAGAAATATCAAGTGAAAGCCAAATCTGTAAAGCATACTGGGCGCAATGGCAAAGTTTGGAGTTGCATGATAGTTGCCTCTACCGAATCTGGGAAAGCGAGGATGTTAAAATTCGTTCAAAACTGCTGGTTATTCCAAAGGAAAAATTTAAGGAAATAATCAAGGATTATCACAATGGATCGAGTGGTGGACATCTGGGCGTAGCAAAAACCACAGAAAAAATAAAGAAACGGTTTTATTGGGTAGGATGCCAAGAAACAGTTGCTGACTGGATCCGCCGTTGTGACCAATGTGCAATTGCTAAAGGACCAAGGCACCGCACTCGGGGAAAAATGCATCAGTATAACGTAGGAGCTCCCTTTGAGAGGATAGCCATGGATACAGCGGGACCTTTTCCAATTAGCAATGTAGGAAATAAATACATCCTTGTGGTAATTGATTACTTCAGTAAGTGGCCAGAAGTATATCCCATTCCCAATCAAGAAGCAAAAACAAGGGCAGACACATTTTCATCAAAAATTGGATTTGCCGATATGGAGCTCCACTTGATTGCATTCCGACCAAGGACGAAATTTTGAGTCGGCACTTTTTAAGGAGGTTTGTGACATGCTTGGAATACAGAAGACACGTACCACAGCATTGCATCCTCAGTCCGATGGCATGGTCGAAAGGTTCAACCGCACTCTAAAGGAGCATCTGAAAAAGGTTGTTGACAAAGGACAAAAAGATTGGGATGAGCATCTACCAATATTTCTGATGGCTTATCGTTCGTCAATACACGATACCACTACAGTCACGCCAGGAAAAGCAATTTTTGGTACGGACTTAAGGCTTCCAGCAGATTTGAAGTACGGAGTAAGCGCTGTCCCAGAAACGACCAATGCTGACGATTACATATCGCAGAAAAGAGAAGAACTAGCAGATATACACGAGCTCATCAGGAGACGTACTCAATTGGCTAGCGACAAGATGAAAGCTCGGTATGATCTGCGAGCAAATACTGAAGGGTTCAAAGAAGGTCAATTAGTGCTGCTACACAACCCACAACGAAAACGAGGCTTGTCTCCTCAATTACAGACTCATTGGGAGGGACCTTATCGGATCGTCACAAGAATTAATGATGTTGTGTATCGAATCCAAAAACACCCCAGCAACAAAGGTAAATTAAAGGTAGTCCACATCAAAGGCTGGCACCTTATACTAGAGATGGAGAGACTCTTGTTCGGGACGAACAAGTTTAAGCGGAGGGCAGTGTAGCGAAATTTGGTTTATCCCAGAAAATTCTCGTAATAATTATTAAACGATATTAGCTAGCATCACTGACGGTAGAAAAATACTTGCATCACTGACCGTAGAAAAATACGTGCATCACTGACCGTAAGAAAAATACGTGCATCACTGACCGTAAGAAAATACTTGCATCATTGACCGTAGAAAAATACGTGCATCACTGACCGTAGAAAAATAACAGCATCTAGCGACATGTAGCATATTTTCTGTACTATAAATGATAAAGTGGTACGACATTATCAACGTCGATAATCGCCATCTAGAAGGCACTGGAAACGATATTCTAGACAGCGGCAGATGGTTCGAGAAAATGATGACTTTGGTATAAAAGGCTGTCATATGAGCAGCAGAGACACAGTTGATATTGAACAGTGGAACACAGTGGATCTTAAGTGAGAACATTTGAATTTAAGTACTAAAGTGATAAAAGTGGATTTTAAGTAATAAAGTATAACGTTTGTGTATACAATTTGAATGTAAAGATTAAATAAACAATTGTACTGTGTAAAAACTAACTTTTGTGATTTAAATAAACCATTTTATAATTAAATAAAGATTGCGTTTTTCTTGATTGTTACACAATCCAGTGATCGAACTCAGAAAAGTGTAAGAGATTGAAATTACTGTCAAAGGGACAGGAAATTTCGTAACAATTGGTGTCAGAAGTGGGATTGTGTAAAAAGAATTAACAATCAAATAAAAAAAAATATAAAATGGTTAAGTTTGACGAACTAAAAGTTGATCAACTGAAGAAGGAGTTGCAGCAGCTGAATCTGCAGTCATCTGGTGGAAAGTTGGAGTTACAGAAACGCTTACGGCAGGCTCTTGAGGTTCAAGGGGTAGACCTGGAAGAGCATGAATTTTATAGTGATGTTTCAGAATCAACAGCGAAAATGGAGGAAGCTTCTGGAATGGCTGCAAGTGGTGAGGTTGTAGATATGTCAAAGTTCGAGAAAATGTTAATGGCGATAACGCAGACAATAAGTCAAAATGCACTGCAAATAGACCAGAAGTTAAGTCAGAATGCGCTGCAGATGAATAACAATAGCCAGGCCATTCGGGAAGAAATTAGTCAGAACGCGATACAAATCCAGGCGATTCGAGAAGAAATTGATCAGAGCTTAAGTCAGAACTCGCTGCAAATCCAGGAGGCTGTTCGAACAGAGGTTGCCAAAATGGTAAACGGTCTCGATGCGAAAGTGACTGATTTACGAGATGACGTTGAATCATTCAAGGATAAAGTTCAAAATAATTTTGAAGACGTTAGTAAAAGGATTCAACAGTTGGAAATAAGCGAACCAACCACTCAAGTAATAAGAGAAATCAGCGCAGAGAGGCCTTAGGCACCCATGTACGATGGAACAACGCCATTTACTGTTTTCAAGCTCCAGTTCGAAACAACATCTGCCCATAATCGTTGGGATAACGATAGCGCAGCAGCAGCTCTAATAGTGGCATTAAAAGGCGCAGCTGCTGAAGTATTGCAAACGGTTCCAGTGGCGGAGCAAAAAAATTACAAGGCGGCGATGGATGCCTTACAGCGAAAATATGGCAGTGACCACATGAAGCAGATTCACAGGCTGGAGTTGAAAAGTCGTGTCCAGAAATCTGGTGAGTCCTTGCAGGAGTATGCTGCGGATATTGAACGATTGGCACACCTTTCCTATCCTGACGAGTTAAGTGTCGTGGCAGAAAAATTCAAAATAGAGGCGTTTATTGACGGCATACGTGACTCAGAGACAAAACGCGAGACAATGAAGAATCCGAAGATTACATTTAATGAAACAGTCACGGTTGCTCTCATTCAAGAGACGATTGCATTGACATGCCGCCCATCATTGAAAACTCGTCGGATGGAGGTGGAGGCTGAGAACAAAAATTCGTCGTTCGCCAGCAGTAGCTTCAACGGAAATTGCTATAACTGTGGCAAGCAGGGACACATGGCACGTGACTGCAAATCACGTCGTAAACGTTCCACATCACGTTCACCAAGAAGAAAAATGGGAAATAGGGTGAACGATGGCGAAAATGGTAGTGAACAGCAGTCTTAAACTAAAGAGAGTCAGTACAGCGGGGCGTGAGCTGACTCTCACTTATGATTGCCCCACAGTCTTAGTTTCGAAGCTCTGCCGAAATTCCAACAGCCTTACCATCGGTGGAAAAATCAACGAAAGACCATGTGAGCTAACTTTGGATACAGGTGCATCGCACTCAATTTTGAGGACAGATTTATTTAATAGACGACGAGTAATGCCATTAAATGGGATCCAATTGAGGACAGCGACAGGAGAAATTGCGCAAATAGTAGGAAAAGTTACAGCAAGTGTTCTTATCGGCAACAAAACTGTGGAACATGGTTTTATTGTTGCAAACATCACCGATGAGGTTATCAGTGGCGTGGAATTTATGATTCGACACGGGTTCACTTTGGATCTTAAGAAAAAGACGTTAAGATATGCCAATGTAGAGTTGCCTTTAGACGTTGGCTGTGGACAAAAATTAACAATTGCAAGAGTCTACATAAGTGAGCGTTGTCGAATTGAACCCAACACCGAAGAAATTATTTGGGCAACAACAAGTGAAGACTGTGGGACAAGCCATCTGTGGGTAGTGGAAGCAGATAAGAAATATTTAAAGATAGACCTGATTATTGGAAAGACCCTAGTAAAAACAAGAGCGGACAGCAAAATACCAGTACGAATTTTGAATCCAACAAATAAGCCGAAATGAATGCAAAAAGGTGAAGTAATAGCGCAATGTGAGAAAGTTACGGCTGTTATAAATTGTGAAAATGACCAGCAGGACACAAAAGGTATAGCTTTGACAAAATCATCGGCCTTGGAAGTATTGACGAAAGAATGGACGAAGGAGTTGTCTGCCCAGAACAAATATAAAGCAAAAAGGTTTTTGCAAAAGCATTGGCAGATATTTGCGTTCAAAGGAGAAAATAATGGCCGAACATCAGTTGTCAAACATCGCATTGATACAGGTGATTTTCAGCCAATTCGTCAACCCCCAAGGAGACTAGCACTCGCTAAGAGAGAGGAAGTAACGGGCCTTATAGAGGATATGGCGCGAGAAAAGGTCATTGCACCATCAGAATTGCTTGGAGGCAGCTGGACTAAAATTAAGTGCGAAAAAGTGCTCACTTTTCCAGCGTGAAGTCAAGTATCTGGGGCACAGGTTACGTCAGAAGGAATACACACAGATGAGGATAAAATAAAAGCTGTGAAAAATTGGCCACGACCATCTAATCTTCATGAGTTGCGAAGTTTTCTGGGCCTATGCACTTACTACAGACGTTTTGTTCCTGGTTTCACAAATGTCGCAGGCAGTCTACATAAGATGACAAAGAAAAATCGGAAATTCGAATGGAATGGTGCACAGGAAACTGCATTCCAAAAGCTGAAAGAATTATTGTCTACGGCGCCTATACTCGCGTACCCAATACCCGGCGAAAAATTTGTATTGGACGCCGATACGAGTGGCCATGGTATTGGAGGAGTTTTGTCCCAAGTCATCAATGGACAAGAAAAAGTCTTCGCATATATCAGCAAAGCTCTGTCGAAGCCTGAGAGGAATTATTGTGTAACTCGGAGAGAGTTACTGGCAGTAATGGAATGCGTTAAACACTTCCATAAGTACTTATATGAACAGCATTTTCTCCTGAGGACAGACCATGCGGCATTAAGGTGGCTACTTCAATTCAAGGATCCAGAAGGTCAAATTGCACGGTGGATAGAGCGCTTACAGGGCTATGATTTTACCATAGAACATCGCAAAGGAACCCAGCATAGAAATGCGGATGCACTTTCCCGTCGCCCATGTAAAATTGAATGCGGTCATTGTTCACGAACGGAAAGTAAAGCTGGAACAATTGATGTGCGCCTTTTGAACGTTTTACCTGAAGAAAAGTGGACAAAAGAGGAGGTACAACCGGACCAGCGCAGTGATACAGATTTGGCAACTATAATTAAGTATAAAGAGCTGGGTAGGAAACCGGCGTGGCAAGAAATATCAAGTGAAAGCCAAATCTGTAAAGCATACTGGGCGCAATGGCAAAGTTTGGAGTTGCATGATAGTTGCCTCTACCGAATCTGGGAAAGCGAGGATGTTAAAATTCGTTCAAAACTGCTGGTTATTCCAAAGGAAAAATTTAAGGAAATAATCAAGGATTATCACAATGGATCGAGTGGTGGACATCTGGGCGTAGCAAAAACCACAGAAAAAATAAAGAAACGGTTTTATTGGGTAGGATGCCAAGAAACAGTTGCTGACTGGATCCGCCGTTGTGACCAATGTGCAATTGCTAAAGGACCAAGGCACCGCACTCAGGGAAAAATGCATCAGTATAACGTAGGAGCTCCCTTTGAGAGGATAGCCATGGATATAGCGGGACCTTTTCCAATCAGCAATGCAGGAAATAAATACATCCTTGTGGTAATTGATTACTTCAGTAAGTGGCCAGAAGTATATCCCATTCCCAATCAAGAAGCAAAAACAAGGGCAGACACATTTTCATCAAAAATTGGATTTGCCGATATGGAGCTCCACTTGATTGCATTCCGACCAAGGACGAAATTTTGAGTCGGCACTTTTTAAGGAGGTTTGTGACATGCTTGGAATACAGAAGACACGTACCACAGCATTGCATCCTCAGTCCGATGGCATGGTCGAAAGGTTCAACCGCACTCTAAAGGAGCATCTGAAAAAGGTTGTTGACAAAGGACAAAAAGATTGGGATGAGCATCTACCAATATTTCTGATGGCTTATCGTTCGACAATACACGATACCACTTCAGTCACGCCAGCAAAAGCAATTTTTGGTACGGACTTAAGGCTTCCAGCAGATTTGAAGTACGGAGTAAGCGCTGTCCCAGAAACGACCAATGCTGACGATTACATATCGCAGAAAAGAGAAGAACTAGCAGATATACACGAGCTCATCAGGAGACGTACTCAATTGGCTAGCGACAAGATGAAAGCTCGGTATGATCTGCGAGCAAATACTGAAGGGTTCAAAGAAGGTCAATTAGTGCTGCTACACTACCCACAACGAAAACGAGGCTTGTCTCCTCAATTACAGACTCATTGGGAGGGACCTTATCGGATCGTCACAAGAACTAATGATGTTGTGTATCGAATCCAAAAACACCCCAGCAACAAAGGTAAATTAAAGGTAGTCCACATCGAAAGGCTGGCACCTTATACTAGAGATGGAGAGACTCTTGTTCGGGACGAACAAGTTTAAGCGGAGGGCAGTGTAGCGAAATTTGGTTTATCCCAGAAAATTCTCGTAATAATTATTAAACGATATTAGCTAGCATCACTGACGGTAGAAAAATACTTGCATCACTGACCGTAGAAAAATACGTGCATCACTGACCGTAAGAAAAATACGTGCATCACTGACCGTAAGAAAATACTTGCATCATTGACCGTAGAAAAATACGTGCATCACTGACCGTAGAAAAATAACAGCATCTAGCGACATGTAGCATATTTTCTGTACTATAAATGATAAAGTGGTACGACATTATCAACGTCGATAATCGCCATCTAGAAGGCACTGGAAACGATATTCTAGACAGCGGCAGATGGTTCGAGAAAATGATGACTTTGGTATAAAAGGCTGTCATATGAGCAGCAGAGACACAGTTGATATTGAACAGTGGAACACAGTGGATCTTAAGTGAGAACATTTGAATTTAAGTACTAAAGTGATAAAAGTGGATTTTAAGTAATAAAGTATAACGTTTGTGTATACAATTTGAATGTAAAGATTAAATAAACAATTGTACTGTGTAAAAACTAACTTTTGTGATTTAAATAAACCATTTTATAATTAAATAAAGATTGCGTTTTTCTTGATTGTTACACAATCCAGTGATCGAACTCAGAAAAGTGTAAGAGATTGAAATTACTGTCAAAGGGACAGGAAATTTCGTAACAATATGTTAAAAATATCGCATTCGGTAACACAAATAAGGATAGAGAAAGAATTTTAAAATAAAAAAAACATAGATGAGAAGAAAAAATGGAATAAAGAAAAACTTATAGTAAATGTATAACATTGAAAATGATACTTTATAATTTAAACTAATAATAATAATAATAATAAAAAAAATTATAAAAAAAAATTAAAAAATAAAATAAATGAAAACCAATAAAAATACTCATAAAAGTGGTAACGAGTTTGATTTTAAGTTTGGGAACCACTGCAAAAAATATTGGCTTAAATTTCTCTTTGGCATCTCTTAATGTATGTATGTGTTTAAGCTCTCAATATTATCTACTATGAAAAACTCTTCTTCTGGACTCTTTTTTATTACCACATTATCATTTTTTGTAAATACTGATGAAAGCTGCTTACTTCGTTTGAATCGCATTGCTTGCTGCAGAATGAAACGGTTGTTCTTTGTTAGACTCTTGGTTATGTATAATTTGTTGTCAGAGTGAAGCCCTACATCCCGCAAACACAGTTGTTTGTTATATTGCTTTCTGTAATTAGCTACAGAAAACAACATATCACTCTTTTCGTGAGGAGTATTAAATTTTACGATTATTGGAGGATGTCTATTAGAATTTTGTTGACGTTGGCGTATTCGGAAAATGCTTTTCAAATCAGTGGGCGGCTTTGATGAGACGTTGTTACATATTTTCGAAAAAATTTGTTTAAGATTCTCATCTTCAAGTTGGCGTATACCGAATATAATAGCATCAGTCGACAGTTCTCTTCTCTCCAATAGGTCGCATCTATAACGTAGGCCAGTAACTTCTTGCTTGAGTTGTTCATCTTTGTTTGAATGTAATTCGAGCTGCTCAACGCGCGATTCTAGGACGTTAACAGAATCGTTTATGTTATTTGTATATTCTGTCCAAGTTTTTTCAATGGATTCAATGCGATTGAGAAGATCAGTACGAAATTTTGCGATTTCTTCAGCGATACGCTCAAAGATGTTGACACTCAAATGTTTTAGTCGCTCTTCGAGGTCATTAAAAGTAAATGATGGATGGTTTACAGCTTCTTTTATGGAAAGTGGTGAACATGTTTGATGATTAATGTTCGAACTTTTCATCTGCAGTGCTTTTGACCGCGTACCGACAGCAGCATTATTCGGCATTCTGACGAAAATAAAAAATTTATTTTGCACTTGGAAATTTTTGTGTTTCGTTCAAAATTAATGATAAAACAATAAAGTTTTTTCAATAATTTATATGCTAGGCGGAGCGGAAATTATTAAGAAGAAGATATTTATACTTTTTAAATTAAAATACTTTATGTAATTTATAAATTTAATGAAAAATACCGGAGGAGAAAAATAACACGTCTATTCACTTAACATTGCTTTTTCTCACTTAAACCCTACTTCAACTTAAATTTTAGTGAAATTCAATCCTTGTTTTTTTATATTTATTTAACTCTAGTTTTCTTTATGACATTGAAATTTTGTTTTTATGTTTTTATTTTTTTTTCTTATATATACTTTTTAATACGTAAATACAAATAAGTTTCTTTGTGCATCTCACTGTTTTAGGGATTAGTCCATGGTGTTGTACGCTGTTAGTTAATATGTTAATGTTGTTATTGATTCTATTGTGGTTGTTAAAGTTGTGTGGTGTTTAAAGTTGTAGCTGATGTTTGTGTTAGAGTTGATGTTTTTCTATTTGTTGTTTGGTGTCCAAACGTTTATATTATTTTAGTTTTTTTATGTATTTCATAATTAACACATATTTAGTTTAGATCTTATTGTAAATTTTATTTTTATTTTTCTAAATTGACACTAACTCGATATGTTCAATTTCTTTCTGTTTCTTGTCAAAAAAACATTTTTTTTCTCATTTAGTATTTTGTTATGTCACTTTAGAAGTCATCATTTATGTCTAGGATTATCTCTCACTGTTGTATTTTACTGTCACATTTTGTTGTTTAACATGGCTTTGTTGATTGTCATAATCATTATGTCTTATGTCACTTTTGAAGTTATTTCTTTCCTTTTATGTCTAGGTTTCTCTTTCACTATTGTAGTTTTTTTTCTGTCACTCTTTTTGCATGTGTTTGTGGGTTTTTGGTTTTTATATATGTGTGTAGAGTGGAGCGCTAGAACTTCCGCGAACACGTTTTAGGTAGGGTTATATAAGGTTAAGTTTAGTAGGTTAAGTTTTACATATGTTTGTTCTTTGTTTTCATAAATTTCCGTGCGTGTTTTAGATTCTATATTTTTCTTTTCTCTCTTTTGATCTTAGAAAATTTTTGATTTTTACACAATTTATTTCTAGGTAAAATTTACCACTAATATGTTTCGAAAAATTTTATTTATTTGTTTAGACTTTTCTTCACTTGGGCAAATTTTTTTTCAATTGGGCAAATTTCTCTTTTTTTTTATATCGCTACTTGAATTTATTTTTCCGGTTTCTATTTTTCCGTAGATTTCTATTTGTGTTAAAAAAAAACAAACGAACGAGAAAAATCCGCCTTTTGTTTCGTGCCTTAAATGGTCTGACCGCCCGCTTTCATCATCAAAAATCAACTGACTTCCCTTTTCTTTACAAATTTTTGCCGCCAAGCAAAAGCAAAAGCAAAAATTCGAAACGACGCGTTGTTCAGCCATTTGTGGTTGATCAGAACGCACGTAACCAAATTTCGAACGAAAGACGAATGACAAGTCAGTCTGACATTTTTGGTATGAATTTCATTTTGCAATGCCAGTGTCCGTTAGATGGAATATTTCTAAAGACTAGTTTTATAATGCAAATTTCCATTTTAACTGCCAACATAGGACTTGTGCCGTTACAAAACAGTTTTTCGAAATCTGCTGTTGTAAGTTTCAAAAACTGAAGGCACTACTTTCTATTATCCTTCGCGTGAAAAATGCCAAGTCGTTTATTGTTCATGTCTGCTAGCTTATAATAAGCCGTACCCATTCTTTTAATCACCTGAGCCTTTTCGAAAACATTTGCCAATTTTGCATTAAAGTGATCGGAAGCTTTGCTTTGAGCAAAACTTCTACGATACACGATTTGACCAATTTCGAAACGAACTGGACGTGAGCGCATATTATAGTTTTTAGCATTAGTATCATATGCCTTTTTCAAATTCTCTCGCATCTGTTCGCGAATCAACTCAGTTTTTTCTTCATGTTTAATGTCAGCGGTCGGATCTTCAATAAGTTTCAGTTTTCGCAAAACTTCAAAAGAATTTGTGTGGCAGATCATATTTTGACCGAAAACGACAAAGTATGGAGAAAAACCAGAGGACGAATGTACTGAGGTTCTGAGAGCAATGTTGATGGCGAACAATTTTTCATCCCAATCTTTTTGATTTGGATTAATATATGCTCTAACAACAGCGATGATTGAGCGATTGACTCGTTCAACGGCATTTGATTGCGGAGAATAGTTGGTAGTATAATTATGCGTAACACCATACTTCTTTAATAGGTCGTCAAAAATTTTTGATCTGAATTGCACACTATTGTTAGTGGTGATTACTTCAGGAACACCAAAAATGGCAAAAATTCGCTTTTCAAGAAAATCAACAATTTTGTTGGCAGTGAAACTTCTGATTGGTTCCAAAAAATGAAATTTTGAGAGATGGTCCAGGACAATCACCATACCCACGTTTTCTGAGCGTGATCTTGGATAAGGTCCAAGAAGGTCTACGTAGAGTTTTTGAAAGATTCTTACAGACGTAGCCTGATTTCCCATAGGAGGACAAAGTAGGTATGTGATTTGGGGCTTTTGTTTGCTTGCAAATTTCACAAGACAGAACATGATCTCGCACTTGTTTTGACATGCGTGGCCAGAAATAAAAGGTTTTAAGTTTAGTGAGGGTTTTACCCACTCCACCATGAGAACTCATCGGATGGCCATGTGCTCTTAGAATGAGATCTTGTCTCATTTCCAAAGGAACCCATACCTTCCATGATTGCTCTTCTTGAATCGGATCACCGCTAGCAAATTCGCAACGTTTACAAACTATACCATCTATAACTTGTATATCTGGTTGCTTGCTTGGCTCTTTTTGAAATTCCTCAATCATCTTTAAATAATATTCTGTTTTGAAAAATTCCGAATTAAAATCAATTTCGAAAAATTGGAAGATTTTTGACACAGTCAGAGACGAAATGTGGAAGCTTTCCTGAGAATAAGTTCTCGATAAAGTATCAGGAACCACGCTTTGGCTGCCTTTTCGATGAAGAATGGTAAATTTGAAGCCTTACAACTTCAGTGCCCAGCGCGCAAGTTTGCCATGTAAATCGGTTTGACTCATAAGCCATTTTAACGAAGCATGATCGGTTATAACCTCGAATTCACGTCTTTCGACATAAGCTCGAAATTTTTTTATGGCCATAACCGCCGCAAGACATTCTTGTTCGGAAACGGTATAGTTTCTTTGCGCTTGGTTGAATTTATGGGACATATATGCAATGAGAACTTCATCACCTTCATCGGTACGTTGTGCCAAAACCGCTCCAACTCCAAATTGACTAGCGTCACATTGGATGGAAAAATGACGAGAAAAATCAGGACTGTGTAGCACTGGTGCACTACTTAAACTTTTTTTGAGTGAGTCGAAAGCAGCAATTGCGTCTTCGGTCCAAACAAATTTACGAGCTTTTTGTAACATATTTGTCAAAGGGGTAGAAATTGAAGCATAATTTTCCACAAACCTTCGGTACCATCCACATACACCTAGAAAGCGACGAAGTTGTCAAACAGTTTTCGGACGAGGAAATTCTTTTATCGCTTTTACTTTGTTCGGATCGGTACTTATTGTTCCATGTCCAATGACATGACCAAGGAAGTGAATTCGTTTGAGCAAAAATTTGCTTTTTCAATATAAATTGAAAGGCCAGCACGCTTAATGCAAAAGGCTACTTCTTGCAAAAGGGCAATATGGTCATCGAATGTTTCGGATATTAGCAACAAATCGTCTAAGTATACAAATACTTTAGTTCGTAAATGCGCAGGAATTACCTTGTCCATGAGACGGGTCATGTTCTGCGGCGCATTACAGAAGCCAAATGGCATTGTAAGAAATTGATATAGAGGTCGGTTGGGTGCAATGAAGGCTGTCTTATCCCTTGACGCTTCATCCAACGAAATTTTCCAGAATGCATCCTTCAGGTCTAAGCTTGAAATAAACTGTGCCTTCGGGAGCCTGCTGAGCATTCCCTCGATGAGCGGCAAAGGATAAGCATCCTTCACTGTGACCTCATTGACTTTACGTTCGTCAAGACACATACGAACTTTATTCGGTTTGACGAATAGTGCAACAGGAGACGACCATGCGCTTTGAGATTCTTCGATAACGCCAAGAGAGAGCATTCTATCAATCTCCGCAAAAAAAAGTTTTTCAACGCCTGGTGAAATAGAAAAATGCCTTTGTTTTATAGGCTTCGCTTGCCCTACAACAATGACATGGCTTATAAAATTTGTTTGCCCTAAGCCTTTTTCAGAAAAAAAAGGTATTAATAAAATTGTTGCATTTAAATTTGCTTGCTGTCGAGCATTTAACACATGATGATTGGAGTCCAACTCCGCAATGTTCAAATTAACAGAAATCAGAATAACCTCATGAAAAAGATCACTTGCACAACCGAAAGTCTTCACAAAATCAACACTCAAATATAAGTCTTGAGAAAGAGTTGGAATTAAAAAAATTTTAGAGGTTTAGCTATTCCTCTAAAAGTAATAAAAGTTTCAACGAAACCCAATGCAAAATGATTCGTTCCATCCGCAGTTTTAAGGTTAGTCTTAACCTTGAGCCAAGGATGTTGATTATTTTCTAAAAACTTTTTAGCTAAATTTGATGGCTAAACAACTGACAGAGGCACAAGTATCGACTAGTCCTTCAATTTTTTCTTTAAAAATTAAAATTTGAGCATAGGGACGTAAATCATATTTAGGTTTATCCGAAACCACTGAAGAACAAATAAATTTTTTCTTCGCCTTTAAATTTTTCCAAAATTTTCTCAATCTTAAAGTGGAACGTTTCTTATGCGTTGATCCCGGTGGAGCAATGCCTTCATCAGAAAAAATTCGCTTACGGGCTGCTTTATATTCTTGCCAACGAATGTGTAGAGGTTTAAATTTTCGAATAGGTAAAACTGTAGGAGGTGGTTTAATTTCAGGTTTATTTTCAAATTTCAAATTGGGATTGTGGTTTATTGTGGTTTGGCATGCCGCATCACTTTTTAAGGTGGTGGTGGTGCGGTTGGCAACTCTAAAAAATGGTTATTTGAGAGATCTTCTGTGTTAACGTTTACTTCCGATACGTTGCGTGCAGCTTGGAAGTTTCTGGTCGACCTGCCGTACTCTTCATCCAACAACTCGCGTTTTTGAACAAATGTTCGAAGCTGTCTAATGTTTTCTATGTGTACATAGAGAAGACTGCGTCTAACGCCGAGACGTAAATTTCGTTGAATAATTTCCAACAAAGTTACTGGTTCAAGAGGACGTTGCAATTTATCGCAGAGTTGAAGAACAGACTCATAAAATTCATCGAATTTTTCATCGAATTTTTGTTTTCTTTGACGAATCAAATCCATTATGTCAAAGTCTGTTCGACGACCTCGAAACTGACGACGAAGTTCTGTACACAGAGTTTCCCAATCTATTTGAGGCAAACTACGGTAATAGCGCCAAAACCATTCCAACGCTTTCCCAGAAAACAATATGTGTGCATGATTGCACAAGGCTTCAAAATCACTTCGCAAACTTTGGACAGTCAGAGAATGTACTCGGTAAATAAATTTATCGACGGACAAAGCGTCTTCTTTGCCACTAAAAATGACTTTCCAATTGGAAATAAGGTTTGAGATTTTCTATGATGCTATAAAAGGTGGAACTACCCTATGGTGAGTTGAAGCACCTTGAGTAAAATTGCTGTGGGTTGCTTGTTGGTAATTGCTTGGATGAAAAACAGTCGGAGGAGGAAGCTGTGGCTTGTAAGGAGGAAGTCCAAATGAAAATGGAGAATTGTTGGTCACAAAAGTTACAGGTGGAATTGGATCTCGATTCAGATCAGGAGGTGCATTACTGACTGAGTTTAAATTCATTTTAACCAGTTGAGCTTTCACAGCTTCGTCAATCAACTTTTGCAACTGTGCGTCTGAAAACTGAGGTACATTAGTTTGCGCACTTGCGTTATTTGACAAGTCTGTGGATAATGGATGCACTACTGACATATTGAGATTCTGTGCAGGTGTCACTGAAATATTTTTATCCATTAAATTTTTGTAACTTCGGGTTACTGGACGACTATTTTTAGGGATTGCACCTGTGTGTGTAGCAGCTGGTGTTGTTGTGAAGGAAGTTAATTCCAAGCTATGAATGGGCTTGTATGGTTTAATTTTTTTCGTACTGCACAATGCCTGACAGTAAGGACAATTGCGAGTCTCCTGCAACCAATTGGAAATGCATTCCGAATGGAAAATATGGAAGCAGGGAATTATACTCAAATTTTTACCATCTAGAATTTGTTGCTTGCATACAACACAGAGATTGTCAGGGACTTCACCCAGAATGGACAAATTCTCATTTCTACAATGCAGAGGTATTTTTCACGTAAATCTCAAAAACCGAATCCGCGATCGAGATGCAAAGGTATCGAACGACCGAAAGTTAAAATTTTGTAAAAGAAAATTGCCGAAAGTTAAATTTTTAGATACCCCGTGGAATTTACCACTGTTTCCTAAATATCAAATTCTACTTTTTATCGTGTTTAAATTTTTAGCATAAGCTACATTATACAAAAAAAAAGTTTTCAAATTTATCAAAAAATTAGTTTGTTAAATTTTGTGTTTCAATAAAAAAAAAATTTTAAAAAAAATGTTTTTATAAATTTTCCTTTTGCATGAAAATAAAGAAAAAAAAAGAATTTTCTTTTTCCTCTTGAATTTTTTTTTCATTTGTTTTTATTTTAATAAGTCTCAAGTTTGAAACTTTAGAAATTTTCAAAAAAAAAACCTCCTTCTTTTATTTTCTTTAAAAAAAATTCAAAATTATTCTCAAAAATTATTTAATGAAAGCTTGGTCCTATGTAGAACTTTTTAAATTATTGTTATTAATTGTTTGGTCAACCACGAAGAAAAATTTAGGGAGGAAAGCCGGAATCTACAAAAATTTAAATCTCATTTCAGACATGAACTTGAATTACAACTTATTCAAGTCTCAATAAAGCGGTCGAAAAGCGCAATGAAATGCAACTAAGTCGCAAAATCCAGCAGTTAACCCTGCCTTGCAGCCGCAATTCGCATTCAAGCTAAAAGAGTGTACCAAAATATAAAAATCATTCAATCATACTTTATTCAAAAAAAATTAAAAATCTGAAAAATTTTAATTAACCTTTACAGGGTTATTTCAACAAAAAGGAATCAATATGTTCATTCACTACTGAGCGGATCAGTTAGGTTTAGGGTTACTCCCACACTGATAAATCCTGCTTCAGGTCATAATTATTTTATTCGTGCACTTTGTTCACCGGACGACAACAATGAAATAATTCCCTGTATTAGGTTTAGTTACCAAAAACAAATTTTCAAATTCCAGAGCGCAGCTAGGGTAAATTTTCAATCGCATCTTGTGATGAGACCGAATGAAATTGTATGCAAAATACTAAAAAATTTTTAAGAAACAAGAATATATCCACTGACAAGACAGTTTTCTTTTGGCCTGCAACCTCAAACGGCCCCACGTTTGGCGCCAAAATTTGTAATCGCCGTAAGCGACGGGTGCTTTTGCTCGGACATCATGGGCAGCGGCTGCACGAGGTGGTTTGCCGATGCTAGCAGTTTCGGGGTGTTGGGGTGAGATCGCTGCTACCCAGGGTGTACCTGCACCTACAAAAATAAAAAACTCGTGCAAATCTTGAGAGGATGCTGAGCTCTGGTGCATAAAAATTTTCTTTTTCTTACAAATTCCAAAATTTTAAAGTTAACAAAAAAAATTGTAAATTGTCATAGATATTTCAAAAAAAAAAAAAATGGGCCTCCCTAATATTTCCTCCTACTGTGGCGAACCCTCGAGCTTGGTGTTAGGCTCGGGCCCTTCGTAACCTACCATACTTTGTGGACCAGTGGGTGATTATATGGTCCACCCTACTTCGATAGCAGCTTTACATAGGACCTACCTGACGAATGCTTTAAGCCATCATTATTTTATTTTTTCTTTTCTATTCCTTTTTTTAAATAAAAAGAATAAGTTTTCTTTTAGTATTCTGTTTTAATTTGGGTTTTTTTTTCTCATATCTTTTTTTTCTTTTTGTTCTTACAAAGCAGTTTAATATCAAAAAAAAAAATATGATTTATAAGTAACAACAGATATTTGTTTACATTTTTGATTTTTGTTTGTTTTATTTAAATTTTTGGTTTAGCCAAGGCATTTGTTTGTGGTTTTAATTTAAATCTAATAGAATATTGAATTCAAGTTTTAATCAAATTTTTTTTAGTTATAACCTGAAGAAAACTCAACTAAAATTTCAATATCATTTTTTTTTTCTTATTTCCTTCAATTCAATTTCTCACTTAAATACTACTTCAACTTAAATTTTAGTGAAATTCAATCCTTGTTTTTTTATATTTATTTAACTCTAGTTTTCTTTATGATATTGTTTTTAAGTTTTTATTTATATTTTTATATTTTTTTTCTTATATATACTTTTTAATACGTAAATACAAATAAGTTTCTTTGAGCATCTCACTGTTTTAGGGATTAGTCCATGGTGTTGTACGCTGTTAGTTAATATGTTAATGTTGTTGTTGATTCTATTGTGATTGTTAAAGTTGTGTGGTGTTTAAAGTTCTAGCTGATGTTTGTGTTAGAGATGATGTTTTTCTATTTGTTGTTTGGTGTCCAAACGTTTATGTTATTTTAGTTTTTGAATTGTTGCTTTTGCTTTTTTATGTATTTCATTATTAACACATATTTAGTTTAGATCTTATTGTAAATTTTATTTTTATTTTTCTAATTTGACACTTACTCGGTATGTTCACTTTCTTTCTTTTTCTTGTCAAAAAACATTTTTTTTCCATTTAGAATTTTCTTATGCCACTTTAGAAGTCATCCATTTTAGTTTATGTCTAGATTTTTCTTTCACTATTGTAGTTTTTGTTTCTGTCACACTTTTAGCATGTGTTTGTGGGTTTTTCTATATGTGTGTAGTGTTTTTCTTTTCTCTCTTTTATTCTTAGAAAATTTTTGATTTTACACAATTTATTTCCAGGTAAAATTTACCACTAATATTTTTCAAAAATTTTATTTATTTTTTCAGATTTTTCTTCACTTGGGCAAATTTTTCTTCAATTGGGAAAATTTTTCTTTTTTTTTTATATCGCTACTTGAATTTATTTTTCCGGTTTCTATTTTTCCATAGATTTCCATTTGCGTTTAAAAAAAAACGTGCGAACGAGAAAAATCCACGTTTTGCTTTGTGCCTTAAATGGTCTGACCGCCTGACTTCCCTTTTCTCTACGAATTTTTGTCGCCAAGCAAAGGCAAAAACAAAAATTCAAAACGACGCGCTGTTCAGCCATTTTTGGTTGATCAGAACGCACGTAACCAAATTTCGAACGAAAGACGAATGACAAGTCAGTCTGACATTTTTGGCATGAATTTTATTTTGCATTGCCAGTGTCTGTTAGATGGCATATTTCTAAAGGCTAGTTTTATAATGCAAATTTCCATTTTAACTGCCAACATAGGACTTGTGCCGTTACATGGGTTTGTTTATATAAAGCTATTTTTGGATAAAAATCGGACTGGATTGTACTAGTGGGTGTGTAACCGTCCTAAATTTTAAGACTAATTACGGCATATATCGCATACTATACAAGCTATAGTGATAAAATATTGTAGGTATATGTCAATAACGAATATAATTTTTGATCCTGAAGTAGGCGGAATTGGAGAAGTGAGCGTGACATATTTCGCCCTTCCCATTTTTATTCTATTTTTTTCAACATTTTCCATATTCTTTTGACTTTTTCAAGTTTTTAACTTTTCCCAATATATTCTATATGTATTTTTTCCACATTTTTAAACTTCATTCAACTTTATGCAACAATTTCTTAATTTTTTCGACTTTTTCATCAATTTTCCAGTATTTTCCATATATTTTCGACTTTTTCCATTTCTTTCAACTTTTTCAATGGTTTCCATATTTTTTAGACTTCTTCAGTTTTCTTCAACTGTTTCAACACTTTTCAACCTCTTTGAATCTTTTTACATTATTTTCGACTTAATAAACCTCTTCAATCTTTTCTACGTATATATAACATTTAATTAAAAAGTACTTTCAATGAAGTGTAGGGTATGTGTGTTTCGGCATGGCCGAAGATAACACCTTTAATAGTTCTTATTAAGGTACCAGAACACAAGTTTAAAAATGAAAACTCCATTTTCATTCAATTCTCGAAACCTTTAAAAATCACTTCATAAAATTTTGTTTTAAGATTCGATCATTTTAACAGTATAAAACGATGTTTAAGCTCGTATTTGTACAGCTTTCTCTTGAACAAAAGGAAATTTGAAAATAATTTTTATCTAATAGAAATTTTTTTCAAATGGCGGAGAGTAACTCTCCGGATTGGTTTGACCGATTTTGAAAAATCCTGTTTTGTTTATTAACATATTTCTTACATCTATTTACTAAAACATTTTTAAAAAAGAGTCAGCAATTTTTTGTTTCAGGCATACTCTCCGACATGGAGACATCAGTTTTTCAAGACCTTGACCTCGGCGCCATCTAGAAATAGTACGAATTATCGAAACTAAAAAATGAAATAATAATAACTAAGAATGAAATAATAATGAAATATTAATTTATATATTGCTATTTTATGGAAGTACTAAGTTAATAAAGTGCTCAATAATATTAAAGAAAGTGTTTATAATAAATAATTAATGTTTAGTTTAGTTAAAATGCGAACTTTTTAATTAGCGCCTAACAAAAATACTCTGACCTAGCCGAAAACAACATTCCGTAAATATATCCTTCTAAGAGAAAAAGTGGATAAAAAGTTCTAAACAACAACCGTGTTTTTTTGACGCAGTTAACCGCTAAAAAAATGTTGTATAAGAATGACAGTTAATTTCTCATACATACATTTTTTTTAAGCGGATAACCGTGTCAAAAAAAACTTGGCTAACATCCCGTAAAAAAAAACCTCATAAGAGGAAAAGTTAAAAAAATATTCCGTTAAAAACCCTCATAAGAGAAAAAGTGATAGAAATAAAAAATCCACAATAGAGCGCAACATCCTAAGAAATATTGCAAAATCTTAAAGAAGACCAGATAAGCAGCAAAAGAAGATAAAAAGAGCCATACCAGCCACAATAGCTGCGTTCCCATACAATAATGCATTTCTACATTCTGCAGGTTTTTACAGGATTCTATCCAAAAAGTGTTCCTTTACTCGAAGAACCTGTAAGTGAGAACGAAAATCAGAGAGTAATTTATGTTCTCTTTTGGTAAGATGTTACAGGTTTTTACCCGAAGAAGTTTTGCTGGTAAACTCATGAAAAGTGTCAAACTATCGGCTGTTCTGTATTGTGCATGCTGAATTGTAAATATTAAGTTTATTTTGACTATTTTTATCATCCATTTTATTCTTTGCGTTTATAGAACTCAATATATTGTTCAATTACATACATTCTATTTATGGTAGGATGTTTATTTATTGTATGTACTTAGAAAAATAAATTTTTGTTCCAGATACATGTAAAAAATTTTGACGTTTAGTTCTTGAGTTAGAAAAATGGTTTTGTGCGTTTGCGTACTTTTTACATTTTTCCTCTCTCACAAACTGCAATTTTCTTATTCTCTCGTGTATGACAGTTTTACATAATTTTTCCCAAAAAGTTCTGGAACGAACCTATTGATGTTAAGGCCCACTACATATTAAGAAGCTCTGTATAACCCTTTGAAGCACATTGAAGAGGAGCCCTATTTTCTAGAAGAAGTACTTGGCTGGATCACGCCAAATGCATAACATGAACCAGTCTTAGACAATGTAACCACAAAGTATGTGATTAACATGTTCGATAAATGCTTCTTCATTTAACCTGAGCTAGAAACCTTTGACGGAATTTCTCATCGACCCTGGTCATCTTATCCGATTGACTTTTCCCCGGCTAGCTCAAGTTTTTCGGGGTGATCCTCAACCCTGCCAATCGGATCGACTTCGAACAACAAAAAAAATTCTAAAAGTTGAATATTCAAAAAAAAAACTAAATTTTACAAAGACTACGCAATAAGAAAACTCGCAAACCCCGGGTTAAATCCCCCTTCCACACTATTCAGATCAAATAACGTACAAACCTCGCCATGCCATGAGACCAAACCATGATCTCCTCTCGCCTCAAATGATTCCAAGTACTCCATTTTCTTTGTTTTTTAATTCAAGAAAAAAATTTGATCAAAATTTAATTTATATGTATTTTAATTCTTATCAAATTTCCTTTCCCTTTGCTTTACATTAGAAAATACAATTTATCAAGAAAACAAATTTAGGTAAAATTTACATTTTTAGCTTAGCTTTCATTTAAGGTAACAGGTAAGCATATCGGTCATTCTTTTAACAAACGTACACTTTGCTTTTTTACCTTTTTAGAGAATTTTTGAATCGAAATATATCAAAAACTATAAGGAAGTGTTGGCCATTTACCCTTCCGCAGTCACAATCAATGAAACGGGTCATCATTCGTCCCGCCGTGCAGTTGCTGATTTCTATGCGCTGATTCGCTTAAAAATTGAATATGCGCGAAACCCAGTCGGAATCAAACGTGCAAAAACGAAAGAAATGCAAACAAAAACATTATTTATGCGAAAGGCAATTTTTAAGCATGTATTATTGACTTGTATTATTTAATTGTTGTAAAAAAATTCATTTTCATGGAAAAATAGTTTTAGTTCATGAAAAAACAGTTTAGTTTTAAGAAAACTCTGTTAGTATGTTTGTATAACGTCACGGTGGTCTTTAAAAAATTTAAATTTTTCGAAATACCACCCGCGACTTTTTTCAGGGATAATGTTGGGGGACCCTTCCAGTTCAAAATCCGCGAACCGCGAAATCGAACGCCCAGCCGTTTTTTTTTGACATTTTCATTTTTTTAACGATTTTTTGAGTATATCTCGGTGTTTATATATATTAGAGCAGTTCAAAATAAAAACGTTTTGATTTTTTTTCACGATTTGTCAGTGGATTACAATACCCCTATATGTCTAGAAAAAACAACCCATAAGGATTTTCATCAATTTTGAAAACTGGATTGCCGCCGCCTGTTTTAAGTTACCTACCCATTTTCGAAAATATTGATTTAAAAAATGGTGCAAGCTAAAGAGGTTATCAAATTTTGCAACAAAGTGGCTTTTCGAACTATTATCAATCGAGGAATTCGATTCCGTGATTATTTTTTCTTCTTTTTTTTTCTTATAAAAAAATTGAAAATTGCCCGGACAAAAATTAAAAACTGCCGATTTTCTACTTTCAAGTTGCAAAATCTTGATATAATATTTTACCACCGATCTATTGGTACATTATTTTTAGTGTACCCTTATTTGCTTAAGAAAAAACCGAAAACCGCATATCAACATCTTCTTTCAAAACCAAGATATCTGCATTTTTCTAAATTAATAGACCTGAAATTTTTCGATTCGGCTTTGACATATATACTTATTAAGATGATTCAAATTTTTTTTTTGTTCTAAACAGCTATTATCGATCGAGGAACTTGAATCCGTGATTGGTTTTTCTCTTCTTCGGAACCTTCGGTACCATCCACAGACACCTAGAAACCGACGAAGTTGTCTAACAGTTTTCGGACGAGGAAACTCTTTTATCGCTTTTACTTTTTCCGGATCGGTACTTATTGTTCCATGTCCAATGACATGACCAAGGAAGTGAAAGAAAAAAAGAAGAAGAGAAAAATTAATCACGGATTCAAAATCCTCGATCGATAATAGCTGTTTAGAACAAAAAAAAAAATTTGAATCAGCTTAATAAGTATATATATCATCGCCGAATCGAAAAATTTCAGGTCTATTAATTTGGAAAAATGCAGATATCTTGGTTTTGAAAGAAGTTGTTGATATGCGGTTTACGGTTTTCTCTTAAGCAAATAAAGGTACATTAAAAATAATGTAATGTATGGTATTTCGAAAAATTAAAATTTTTTAAAGACCACCGTGACGAACATATATATACATAATATGTATAAGATTTATGAAATGTTTTCTATTTATTGTTAAATAAAAATACAATTGTTTTACATGCCAACATTTATCTTTATTTATTAACATCAGTGATGCACGAATTTCTACAGGGTAATTTTTTCTTTACGTGGAAAAGACAAAACCCATTTATTTTCATATTTTTTTCGTTGGAATTCCTTCACACATTTGTACACATACTAGCGTGAAATGTTTGTTGTAAACGTCAGCGCGCTGTCGACTTTTGGGTACCGCAGTTGGCCATCCCTACTTTAAGGAATAGAATAGTAAGACCAAGTACCTTTTTTGTTTAAAAATAATTTAGTTTTTTGAAAAAAAAATAAAAAACTTTAAATAAGTTAGTTAAAACATTAAATTTTTGGTTTGTAAAAATTTTTCTCAAAATATCTTCAATATAACACCTTTTTTTATTTTTTTATATGTTATTCTTCCATCAATTCTAAGAATATATCTGCTTTCAGATCGAAATTCCCGCGATAACTTTTAGACATATTGTTACGAAATTTCCTGTCCCTTTGACAATAATTTCGATCTCTTATACTTCTCTGAGTTCGATTACTGGATTGTGTAACAATCAAGAAAAACGCAAATTTTATTTAATTATAAAATGGTTTATTTAAATCATAAAAGTTAGTTTTTACACGGTATAATTGTTTATTTCCTCTTTACATTCAAACTGTATAGACCTTTATTACTTAAAATCCACTGTATCACTTTAGTGTTTAAATTCAACTGTCTTACTTAAAAACAACTGTTCAACTGTCTTGCTTAAGATCCACTGTGTTCAACTGTTCAACATTAACTGTGTGTCGGCTGCTCAGATGACTAACTTTTATACTAAAGTCATCATTTTCTCGAACCATCCGCCATTTTCAAGAATGTCGTTTCCGGTACCTTCTATATGACGATTATCGACGTTGATAATGTCGTACCATTCACCACTATCCAGAATGCCATTTCCGGTACCTTCTAGATGACGATTATCGACGTTGATAATGTCGTATCACACTGACGCTCAAACTTTATCATTTATAGTAGAGGTCGGAAACTATCGATAGTCGGCACTATCCATAGTGAACGATAGTTTTCGGCAAACCATCGATAACTATCGATAGTGTCGATAGTAAATGCAACCCTGAGAAAATTTCTTCTCAGATTGTCAACAGCGTAATCAAAACAATAAAAAAGACGAATTCCATAAACTCGCAATTACACAAAGAATTGTATAATTGTGGTTTTGACGATTTGCTAACTATGGAAAATATTTTAAGACAAATCCTTAGCGAACGAAGGTCACATAACATAGAAGGACAAATTAAAATATAAAAGGAGCTTGAAGGAAAAGCTCAAGAACCACAAGAACTGCTTACTGTTAATTCTGGAAGAAATGATTTAGCATTTATTGCCACACAGGAGACGCTGCAGCAAAACACATTGCAACTAACAACAGATGCTACAACCTTAAAAATCATCTGGAATTGAAAAAAGTAGATTGCGTGACATTAAGCAAATGGCTGGTGAGGAAGATGACGACTATCTGAAACGCATGAACCGCATGACGTCTGAATCGCTACGGGAAGCTGAATATGAAGCAAAATATGGAGTTACTGTTGTGCATAATCATAATAAAACTGGTGAGATTTCAATAAAAAAACGTCCCAAAAATGAAATCGACGAGTTGTTGAAGGAAAAACAGAGATCGAAACAGGGCAAGACGAAAACAACAAAGTTGACGATAGATGCAAAAACGGCAAAAGCTTTGATAAAACATGCAATTAAAGAAGATGAAGTCGGTGTCTTGAAATTGGGTTGGTATTAAACAAAATCTATTCATTTTAGAAAAAAAAAACAAGTACCGAAGTGCAAGAGTATAGACATAATACTTTTCGGTTTGGTGAAGTTGTTCATGCGCCGCCGAAAATCGACTTTGCCGCGGAAAGCAACAAGAAGTGAAACTGTTCCAAGGGTAATTTAACTAATATTCAATTTATTTTTTCTTGTTGCCGCCCAAAATTTGTACTTTTTACATATTTTTGTAGATAGAATAGAATAGAAAAGCTGAATATTACGTAATGATTTATATAACATCTCAAAACTCCGCACCTAGCATATATGTACTAGGACTGAGATTTCTTAAAAATAATTTTTAAAGAAATCGTTGCTCACAGAATTTAACACATTAAAAGTCCATGTAGTAGAATTTTTTCGTACTACTAATTGATCATCGAAAAAGTTGCATATTTGAATTCTCTTCATTGTTCCACAAAAGCGTACAGTTTGATTTTGCTCTTGCCAAGATTTTCTTTGTAATATCGGTCATTCTTTAAACAATTCCACACTCTTTTGACTTTTTCCACCGACATTCTTAATTTGTATATGTATATTGTTTAATTGTTTGAATTTTGAACATATTTATTTTTCAAAAAACTTAACAACAGGTATCAGTATTTCAAAATTTTAGTCAAAACTATTTTGAAGTTGAATATCTCAAAAACTATGGGGTATTTAATAAAAATAACATATAACTTCATTATAATCAAAGTCAATCATGATTAAAATTGAATAAATCGATTGTTAGGTTTTTAAACTAATAAAGAAAAACTCAAAGAAAAATTCAAAATGGCTTGTGTATTGCTTTAAGGACATTCTGAAATCATTTAAAAATATATTTATAGGAAAAAGATAAAAGCTCAGGCTTATGGTTACGCCCAGGACTTCAGTTGTTTATCCAAGTATTTGTAAATTTTCTTTTTATAGAATACACATTAATTAACTTTTATAGTGAGGGCAGAATTTTAAACATACTTGAAAATTCTTTAATTAACCAGTCATATTTACTTAAACTTTTTTTGCTTCTATCTACCTCAATTAGAGTTTTAAAAACAACACAGCAAATAAAATTTTTCTCTTAACAGCCAGGCCAGAAAAATAATTTACTGTTCCAGTCAATGCTGAGCAAAACCACAATTGAATCCAAACCTATAAAAGCTTTTGAAGTGAAATCAAAGCAATTGAAAGGTCAAATAACCAAAGCACAGCTTAAAGGAAAACGAAAGGAACTTCCAACTGCCACCAGAACAATGTTGGAACAAGAACAAAGTAATATCATTGAACTCTATAGAAATTTTATAATGCCCAAGAAAAAATAGTTTTTAACAATATATATTTGAAAAATTAATTTACAGTATTAATCATTTATAAATGCAATGCATGATAAAGGTTTTGCAATGGCGGCGCTACCCATAAATCCTACTGATAACACTTTCCAAGTAAGGTTTAAATGTTATGAGGGCATAATACTTCGCTGTTTTACTGACTGTACTGACTGATTTCCCATCTGGCTTTGTTAAAAATTAATTAACACACCTTAAATTAGGATTAGAATTTTACCAAATATGTGTCTGTAAAATATGAAAAGTAGGTTTTCATTCTTATATAAAATTTATATCTCGCCTAGGTCAGTAATCAAATATTATATATTTTGGCGCACCTGTGCATATAGGTACTTGAGTTTTTTGCGCTTCCAACCTGACGAAATCCTGCAGCTCCGTATCAATATTTGGTACCGAATCATAGTCAGTCATATTGTGCAAATTCATAAAATATTTTTGTAATTGAAAATTATATTTTATTTTATAATTCTCATTGTTTTTTTAAAGAAAAAACTGGAAATTCCAAAGAGAAATCTGTAAATTCATAAAAAAACTAGCATCCAAAAAAGAATTGAGGAATTAAGGTTTTTTTATTAAACATAAAAACAGATGAATATGTTTTTCGCGTAATTAGCGAACTGTAGCTTCTTGCTGCACCCTCTTCTTCGCACGAACAACTGCTGTCAGCATTTCTATCCTCTTCAACATCTGCAATAAATTAATCATTACATATCACTTGCATGCTATTCTATCTAACTAATGCTTACCTTTTTTTAATCTTTTCAAATATTTATCCATTTATTCAATTATAAGCCAGCACTTTAGTCGTCTCTAAGAATCACCATTATTGAAATGGCGCGAAAATAGGTGACATTTAGTGCTGACATTTTGTAATTGTCAATGCTACTATTGATAGTTAAAACGATAGTTTAAAACCATCGATATTAAGAACGATAGTGTGAAACCATCGATAACGCCGATAGTGCTATCGATAGTTTCCGACCTCTAATTTATAGTACAGAAAACACACTAGCATCCGCTATATGTGGTCAGTGATGCAAGTATTTTTTTCTACCGGCAGTCATGCCAGCTAGTATCGTTTAGTTTTCATTTCGAGAATTTTCTGGCATAAACCAAATTTCGCTACACTACCCTCCGCTTAAACTTGTTCGTCCCGAACAAGTCTCTCCATCTCTAGTATAAGGTGCCAGCCTTTCGATGTGGACTACAGTAGGTAACGGATATAAGCACAATTCATATAAGAATGGAACGCTTATAAGAAACATTTTCGAAAGCACCGCGTTTTTTCCCAATGTTTTGAGATAAAAAAGAATTTATATAAGAAACTTCTTATAAGAAAAAAACGCATAAAAGAAAGCTTTTTCCAAGCACCAATATGAAAAATCTTAAGAAAAAATAACGCTTATAAGAAAATTTTTCAAATCGTAATTTTCGTTCTTTGGTCAAAATTGAAAATACGCGCCTTCTTTATGTCATCATTCTTCGATCAAAATTGAACGAGCAAGTGTAACGATTGCAGTTGCTGAACGCACTTATTACTCACTGCTGATTTTTGTGCGATTCGGATATAAGAAATAAAGTTTCTTATATCAGTAGTACGCATATAGGAAATTTTTTTCTTATATGCGTGGTACTTCTATAAGAAAAAACTGATATAAGAAAGAAATTTCCGGGATTTTTTGACTTTCTTATATCCGTTACCTACTGTACCTTTAATTTAACTCTGTTGCCGGGGTATTTTTGGATTCGATACACAACATCATTAATCCTGGTGAGGATCCGGTAAGGTCCCTCCCAATGAGTCTGTAATTTAGGAGACAAGCCTCGTTTTCGTTGTGGGTTTTGTAGTAGCACTATTTGACCTTCTTCGAACCCTTCACTATTTGCTCGCAGGTCATACCGAGCTTTCATCTTGTTGCTAGCCAATTGAGTACGTCTTCTGATGAGCTCGTGTATATCTGTTAGTTCTTCTCTTTTCCGCGATATGTAATCGTCAGCATGGGTCGTTGCTGGGACAGCGCTTACTCCGTACTTCAAATCTGCTGGAAGCCTTAAGTCCGTACCTAAAATGGCTTTTGGTAGATGCTCATCCCAGTCTTTTTGTCCTTTGTCAACAACCTTTTTCAGATGCTCCTCTGGAGTACGGTTGAACCTTTCGACCATGCCATTGGACTGAGGATGCGATGCTGTGGTACGTGTCTTCTGTATTCCAAGCATGTCACAAACCTCCTTAAAAAGTACCGACTCAAAATTTCGTCCTTGGTCGGAATGCAACTCAAGTGGAGCTCCATATCGGCAAATTCAATTTTTGATGAAAATGTCTGCCACTGTTTTTGCTTCTTGATTGGGGGTGGAATATACTTCTGGCCACTTACTGAAGTAATCAATTACCACAAGGATGTATTTATTTCCTGCATTGCTGATTGGAAAAGGTCCCGCTATATCCATGGCTATCCTCTCAAAGGGAGCTCCAACGTTATACTGATGCATTTTTCCCCGAGTGCGTTGCCTTGGTTCTTTAGCAATTGCACATTGGTCACAACGTCGTATCCAGTCAGCAACTGTTTCTTGGCATCCTACCCAATAAAACCGTTTCTTTATTTTCTCTGTGGTTTTTGTTATGCTCAGATGTCCACC
This sequence comes from Meiosimyza platycephala, assembly GCA_963662105.1. Classification (NCBI taxonomy): domain Eukaryota; kingdom Metazoa; phylum Arthropoda; class Insecta; order Diptera; family Lauxaniidae; genus Meiosimyza; species Meiosimyza platycephala. The sequence goes on from OY759208.1 coordinate 61,454,090, forward strand.
ACTCGATCCATTGTGATAATCCTTAATTATTTCCTTAAATTTTTCTTTTGGAATAACTAGCAGTTTTGAGCGAATTTTAACATCCTCGCTTTCCCAGATTCGGTAGAGGCAACCATCATGCAACTCCAAACTTTGCCATTGCGCCCAGTATGCTTTACAGATTTGGCTTTCACTTGATATTTCATGCCACGCCGGTTTCCTACCCTGCTGCTTATACTTAATTATAGTTGCCAAATCTGTATCACTGCGCTGGTCCCGTTGTACCTCCTCTTTTGTCCACTTTTCTTCAAGCAAAACGTTCAAAAGGCGCACATCAATTGTTCCAGCTTTACTTTCCGTTCGTGAACAATGACCGCATTCACTTTTACATGTACGACGGGAAAGTGCATCCGCATTTCCATGCTGGGTTCCATAGCTCTGCAGGCGTTCTATCCACCCTGCAATTTGACCTTCAAGATCCTCGAATTGAAGTAACCACCTTAATGCCGCATGGTCTGTCCTCAAGAGAAAGTGCTGTCCATATACAGTGGCGAACAGTGAAATCCGGACAAACAAAAAAAAATTGAATAAAATCCTTTAGGATCTAAATTTTTTATCGATTCAAAAAACTGATGACAGGATTAGAGAAGCAAATAATTTTTATTGAAAATATTTTGTTGTAGGTCGAAAAACCACACCATAAACATCTGTTTTTAGCAAAAAAAGTGAATTATGCCCTTTATTGATAAAAAAAGTTTCTGGTAAAATGTTCTAAAATACTTACAGTATTTATTTTAAGAACCAATATTAAGGATTAAAAAAAATAGGTACTAGTATTTTGTTGTTCCTCCCTTCGCTTTTATGACCGCCATAACTCGCTGCGGCATGGAAGAGATCAAATTTTTCAAAAGATCTTGCGAAATGCCTTTGTACCAAACATTTTGAATTAATCTGTCTAACTCGCGTAAATTAGTGAACTTGTGGCTTGCTACTTGCATCTTAATTATATGCCAGAGATTCTCAATGGGGTTCAGATCGGGACTATTGCCTGGCCACGATATAGTTGAAATGCCAAGTTCATTCAAGTAATTCTTTACCTGTAAAAGAAGAAAAAGAAAAAAAGGATGAAAGTTGTGGGTTATTATTAAGTACAAAATAGGGACTTACAAAACACTAATGCTTACCAATTGCGCTCGATGACAAGGCACAGAATCTTCTCGAAAAAACGCATGGTCCACACGCGAAAAATGCTCTTCAATAGAAGATTCCAAGTTTCCTATCAGGATGTTTTCATAGTCAGCTGCTTTGACAGTTCCGTCAATCAAGGCCAGTTGTCCAACTTGGTAATAAGAAAAGCATCCTCAGACCATTCTACTAGTCAGTAGCCTAAATGTTCTTTGTGTGCACTCGTCGCTATAACGCTCTCCAGTTTTTTGGCGGTGCCGGATATGTTGAAATTTGTTTCATCTGATAAGATCACAATCTGCCAATCGAATACAGTTCACATTTTGTGCTGGTTGGCCCAATCCAAGCGTTTCCGACGCATTTGATTGGTCAAAAAAGGTGTTTTAGCTAGACGATGTGCAGATAAACCAGCATAATAGAGCCATCGTCACACAGTCATTGGAGAAATTTTTATTGTTGAGGCATATCAATCTTTATTATTACACTAATTATTTTTATACTAATTGAATTCAATTATATTTATACTTCTTTATTCTTATATTTATTTTCTTATTTAATGCTAATGTAATGCATTACATTTATAATTGTGCTACTATTATTATGGTACAATACTTAATTTACGGCAACACTGAAAGAGACGAATACGAGAAACACATACTTATTGAAAATGTTATGTCAATTGCTTTTTCGATTAATCTGATAATCGATTGTGGCAACTTGTCACATAAATAAAAGGAACGAATTTCTTTGTTCTTTCTTTTGAAGTTTGAGCTTTGCCAGCCACGTTTTCGTCTCTTTTTTTGACTTGCAAAAAATTTATTATAAATTTAAGTTTTGTAATATATTATAAATTATAAATAAATTTAAAAATATATTGAAACCAGTTTTTTGTTATATTTGAACTCGGTCGAGTGAAATTTACCTAAGAACAATTTGTTTGATACCAAGTGAAATTGAATTAAACTTTGATAAATTAAAGCTGCTGCTGCATTGTATGTGAGTGTGAAGGCACTGTGTCCAGCGACAAAAATCTTTGCAGCAAGCAAGAAATTTTTGCAAATCTTTTCACCAAGGAAGAAATATTCGCATTTCACAACAATCAACATACGGCAAAAAGCTGCCGCAACATTTTGGCGCCCGAGCAGGGACAGTTGGTCAGTTCTGGAAGGCATGGTATACAGAAGGGAAGTGCAGGTAAAAAGCGCTAACAATCAATTCAGTCCTCAAGTAACGAGACAGAGATTTTTAGCACTTGCAGTACTTTTTTTACATTTACATACATATGTACATATTCATGCAAATGCCTTGCGGACATTTTCAAGGTTATACATTTGCAAAATCTGTTATGGCAGTATCGGAGTATTGCAAATAAGGCACCATATTACAGTTAGCATAAAAGCAGTTAGATTCATTCCATTTCGTTTCGCTTGAAGTTGAATTTGAGTAGCTGTAAAATTCACTTCGGTTGTTGCTTGTTACCAAGGGCTTTGTCTCTTTTCGTTTTTTTTCGTGATTCAAAGCAACAACAAATCTCACTTTTGCAACATAACTTGCTTTTAGAAAACTGACTGAATACTTTGCCAAATCGAACGCAATAAATTTTAATGCATACATTTGCCTATACTTTTTTTGTGAAATTAATTAAGTAGCCAATTGTTCACATACACGTTATTGAAGGCTCTAATAAATGTTAATACATTTTGCCTTTACTTTTTTTTGAAAATTTTTACAAGTGACTAATTTGTTCATACATATTTTCATATCGTACACTTATCTTTGAAAATTTGCATAGTCAAAATGGCTCCAAAGAAAGATAGAAACGATGATGAGCATCTTGAGCTCTTACAATTAAAACGAAACAAAATTATGGATTCTATTTTGCGTATAAAGAAATCGGTTTTAGAGAAAACCATTTCTTTAAATCCTGCGGAAGTTGAATGTCGATTAGACATTCTTAATAACTATATTGAACAAGTTATGAAAATTCAAAATGAAATTGAGATATTGGATATCAGCGATGATAAAAGAGCAGAATTGGAAAACATTAGCGTGAGTGCCAAATCTCTTTTTATAACAATGGTGAATAAATCGAAACGTACTAGCATTGTAGACATGTCAATGAACGCTTCATTTTCGTCACAGTGCAAGCTTCCTAAAATGCGTTTACCAAAATTCAGTGGAAAATATTCCGAATTCAATAATTTCATAAGCCTTTTTGAAACTTTAGTCGATAAAGATTTATCGCTTTCGGACATTGAAAAATTTACTCATTTAGTTTCATGTCTGTCAGGTGAAGCTCTTGGAACAATAAAAGCTTTTCAAATAAGCGATTCAAATTATCCAAAGGCGCTCGCCTGTTTAAAAAAGGTTTATGATAATAAGTGCCTAATATTTTTTGATACTATTGGTCAACTTTTTGAACTTCCACAAATGGTGAAGCCTTCAGCTTCTGCATTGCGTACAACAATTGATACGGTATTTGCAACTTATGCATCATTGCTCTCATTAGGAGACGATAAAAGCATAGCAAACGCTATCATAATCCATTTGGTTATGTCAAAAATTGATACTGAATCCAGAACAAAAATTGAAGATAATTTGGATTACAGTAAACTCCCGCTGTGGTCAGATTGTGAGGCTGTTCTCACTCGAAGATTTCAACAAATTTCTGCAGAGGAATCATCAAAGTTAAAGTTTAATCCAAATAAAGTAATTAAAGGAAATAATTACAGTAAAAATAAAAATAATATGGTTTCGCTTTCGGTTTCAAAGGAAACAACTTCGCTTGCGCCTTGTTTATACTGCAAATTAGCAGGACAATTTCATAATGCCAGAGCGCTTTTAGATTCCGGATCTCAGCTTAACTTTATGTCTGAAGAATTGGCTCAAAAGCTTCGATTAAAAAAAGAGGAAAAGTTAATAAATATAACTACTCTAAATTCAGTTAAGTCCCCAATAAAGCATAAAATTCATGCGCTTTGTCAGTCACGAGTTAATTCTCATAAATTCAACTCTGACTTTTGGATTTTAAAGTCCATTTCTTCAATTCATCCTGATGACATTTTACCTCATCAGCAGTGGAATATCCCATCAAATATCGAATTGGCGGATCCATTTTTTTATAAGCCCCACAGAGTTGACATTTTGTTAGGAGCAGAATTGTTCTTTAATTTACTCTGTGTTGGCCAAATCAAATTAAATTCAAATCTTCCAGCAATTCAGAAAACATTGCTAGGATGGATTATTTCGGGAAACTATAGACAATCTGCTACTTGTTTGTCAGTTTCCATTAATACGGATATTATTGAAAATCCAGAGTCGCTTAATTCATTGCTGCCCAAATTTTGGGAAATGGAAGAAATTCCTGCAGAATCACAACCTAAATTTACTTTTGAACAGCAGTCTTGTGAAGACTCGTTTCAAAAATCAGTCACTCGCTTAAGTTCGGGAAGATTTCAAGTAAAACTCCCTTTTAAAGGAGATTTCAATAATTTAGGTTCGTCATTTGAAGTAGCTAAAAAACGTTTTTTGTCCCTTGAGCGTAGAACACTAAGGGATTTTCAATTAAGAGAAATGTACAATGATTTCATGCGAGAATATCGCAATTTAGGACATATGTCATTAGCTCCTCTTAATATTTTGTTAAAACCGCATTATGTGATTCGACATCAATGCGTGATTAGGCCTGAAAGCGTCACAACAAAACTTCGCGTAGTTTTCGATGCTTCATGCAAAACGTCTTCAACCATTTCGTTAAATGAAATTTTGATGGTTGGACCATTTATTCAAAACGACTTATTTTCAATCTTACTGCGTTTTCGATTGAATAAGTACGCGATTACAGCTGACATATCAAAAATGTACCGTCAAATTATGATTGACGAGGCTGATCGCAAATTTCAACTGATTTTATGGCGAGAATCAGATTCTGAGCCAATTAAAATATATCAGTTGAACACAGTTACTTATGGAACGGCGTTAGCTCCATTTTTGGCCACCAGATGCTTAGTGCATCTTAGCGATCTTCATAAAAACTCACACCCAGCTGCTTCTATGGTGATTAAAAGAGATTTTTATGTTGATGATATGCTAACAGGTGCCGATAACTTAAAAGGGCTCGAAACAATTCGACTACAAGTTACAGAAGTGCTTAGTTCAGCTGGGTTTGATTTGGCAAAGTGGTACTCAAATCACCCTAGCTACTTTTCAGCAGAAAAAGATGAAAAATCACTTCAATTTAATGATTCCGATTTCACAAAAACTTTGGGCATGAGATGGTTTCCGAAGAACGATAACTTTACGTTTCGTTTGGATCCAAGTTTTGAAAACTTGAGAGCCACAAAAAGAAACATTTTATCAGTTTCTGCCAGGCTTTTGGACCCTCTCGGACTCCTTTGCCCTATAATTACAAAGGCTAAAATTCTTCTTCAAGAATTGTGGCTTCAAAAATTGGATTGGGACGAATCTATACCGATGAGTCTTAATACAAGTTGGACAAGATTCAAAGAAAACCTTAAAGAGCTCAGTGGAATATCAATACCACGCTTCATGAACACTTGTCCAGACTCTCCTATCCAAATTCATGGCTTTGCAGATGCCTCTATTCGTGCATATGGCTGTTGCCTATATGTAAGAAATAATTTTGGTCAGGAAATAACTGTACGTTTGCTAACCGCAAAGTCTAAAGTAGCTCCACTTAAAACAAAGTCATTGCCAAGGCTTGAGCTATGTGCGGTGCATTTACTATCAAATCTTTGGGCTCGAGTAAAGCCATTAATTGGTAATTGTGAAATCGAGAGCACTACTTTTTGGACGGATTCAGAAATCGTCCTTCACTGGATTCAAGCACATCCATCCACTTTGACTACTTTTGTAGCTAATCGTGTGGCAGAAATTCAAGATCTGTCACAAGAAATAAAATGGATGCATGTACCTTCTAAAGAAAATCCTGCAGACATTGTCTCCAGAGGCTGCAACGCTGATGAGTTACAAGCGTCAATTTGGCTATCGGGGCCGGCCTTTCTTTTAAAGAATTCTGACGATTGGCCAAAGCCCAAGCATTCAAATTGGAATCCACAAGATAAAATGCTTGAGACCAAAAAATCAAACTCTGTTTTGCTAGCTCAAAAATCAAGCAATATTTTTATTGACTTGATATTAAAACACTCGTCCTTTTCTAAACTTATACGCATTTTTTGCTATATTTATCGTTTTTTAAAACTATCAAAGAAAAGTGAAAGTTTTGACTTGACTGCAGCCGAAAAAAATCTGGCTTTCTTAAAAATTGTAGAAATATCACAAAGGTATGAGTTTCCAGATGAAATTAAGAAATTAGAAAAGTCGCTGCAGCTTCAACCTCAGCTGCAAAAATTATGCCCATTCATTCAACAGTATAATGTCGATAAACGTTCAATTTCTCTTATTCGTGTTGGCGGCAGATTGCTGCATTCAAATCTTCGTTACGAGTCAAAATTTCCACTACTTATGCCAAAAAATGCATATTTTATACAAATTTACTTAAAATATACACGTGCAAAATTGCCATGCTGGACCAAAAACACTTGTCTCGTTACTTCGCCAAAAAATATGGCTTATCAATGCTCGAGAGGCATGTACCAAACTGTACGTCAGTCTGTACACTGTTTTAAATACAAACCAAAATTGATAAACCAAATAATGGGATCTTTGCCCGCAGATCGAGTTCGAGCCATTCGACCTTTCTCGATATGCGGAGTGGATTTTTTTGGTCCAATTTATGTATCCCTACGTATTCGGGGTCGTCCACCCGTTAAAATGTACATTGCAGTTTTTATATGCTTTAGCTCCAAAGCTGTACATTTAGAATTAGTAGTAGATCTTTCAACTGATTCTTTTCTTTCTGTTTTAAAAAGGTTCATCGGCAGACGCGGAGTTCCTCAGAAGATTCACTGCGACAATGCTACCAATTTCGTGGGGGCAAAAAATGCGATGAGAGAGCTAGAAGTCGCATTCGCGCGCCAACGCCAGCAGTTGCAGCAGTTTGCAACCGAAAAAGGAATCGAATTTGTATTCATTCCGCCAAGGGCACCGCATTTCGGCGGCCTTTGGGAAGCCGCAGTGAAACAAGCCAAACATCATTTGATCCGCCTAATGGGCAACGCCAACCTCACCGCCGACCAATTGAATACCGCATTGGTCGAAGTGGAGGCCATCCTAAATTCAAGGCCGATAGCAGCCATGTCCAACGATCCAAGCGACAGCTCAGCCCTAACGCCAGGCCACCTATTGATAGGCGAGGAAATTGTTTCGCTGCCGCACGAATTCGTCGCAGACGAGAAAACCAGCAAGCAAACCTGTTTAAAACAATATCGGCTGTTATGCTCAATCAAACAGGCATTTTGGCGAGCATGGTCGAAAGACTACCTTCTCGATTTGCAAACACGCTGCAAGTGGCGGAACGACCAATCCAACCTCAACGTGGGTGCTCTGGTGCTTATTCACGAGGACAACACACCTCCTCAACGATGGATGCTGGGAAGGGTAACCGCCGTATATCCTGGCAAGGATGGAAAGGTGCGCGTAGCACAAATTAAAACTGCTACAGGCGAATACAAACGCCCCGTCCAAAAGCTGGCTTTAATTCCACCGTGAAAACTTTTAAAGTTCTTCACCGGGGCCGGTATGTTGAGGCATATCAATCTTTATTATTACACTAATTATTTTTATACTAATTGAATTCAATTATATTTATACTTCTTTATTCTTATATTTATTTTCTTATTTAATGCTAATGCAATGCATTACATTTATAGTTGTGCTACTATTATTATGGTACAATACTTAATTTACGGCAACACTGAAAGAGACGAATACGAGAAATATATACTTGTTGAAAATGTCAATTGCTTTTTCGATTAATCTTATAATCGATTGTGGCAACTTGTCACATAAATAAAAGGAACGAATTTCCTTTGTTCTTTCTTTTAAAGTTTGAGCTTTGCCAGCCACGTATTCGTCTCTTTTTTTGACTTGCAAAAAATTTATTATAAATTGAAGTTTTGTAATTAAATAAATTTAAAAATATATTGAAACCAGTTTTTTGTTATATTTGAACTCGGTCGAGTGAAATTTACCCCAGAACAATTTATTTGATACCAAGTGAAATTGAATTAAACTTTGATAAATTAAAGCTGCTTCTGCATTGCATGTGAGTGTGAAGGCACTGTGTCCAGCGACAAAAATCTTTGCAGGCAAGCAAGAAATCTTTGCAAATCTTTTCACCAAGGAAGAAATATTCGCATTTCACAACAATCAACATACGGCAAAAAGCTGCCGCAACATTTATTATTCCACATTCAGCAAACTATTTTCTAATTTCTACAGCCATTTTGAAATGATTTTTAAGACTAATCTTTTTTAAAAGTCGATCATCAGCTTCTGTAGTCTTTTTTCGCGCTCCTGACCCTTCTTTCGACTCAGTCTTAGAATACTTTTTCAAAAAGTCGGCTACTGAGGACTTACTGAAGCCTACTCTAGCAAAAATTTGCCGTATCGTTAATCTATCGCTTCGAAACGCCAAAATCTCACGCTTATCCGCTTCGTTCCTTTTTTTATGATTTGACATCTTTTCCAACACAACAACACAAGAATGATTATAAACTAAAAGTATAACTTCTATTTATATTAAGATATTTCCCTACCTCTAAAAGAAAGCCCTACCTACGCCATACCACTAAAAAAAAACCATACCTACAAAACAAAGAGGGTGACGGGATCGTAAAAACATTTTTTTATAATTTTTTTGTTTGCGAAACCAGGAACAAATCGTCTGTAGTAAGTGCATAGGTCCAGAAAACTACGCAACTCGTGAAGATTAGATGGTCGTGGCTAATTTTTCACAGCTTTTATTTTATCCTCATCTGTGTTTATTCCTTCTGACGTAACCTTGTGTCCCAGATATTTGACTTCACGCTGGAAAAATTAGCACTTTTTCGAACTTAATTTTAGTCCAGCTGCCTCCAAGCGCTCAAACACTTCCTCCAGATTTTTCAAGTGGTCATCAAAATCTTTTCCCATGATGATTATGTCATCGAGATACACTAAACAAGTCTTCCAATGTAGTCCTTTGAAAACTCATTCCATTAACCGCTCAAACGTAGCTGGAGCGTTACAAAGACCAAACCGCATGACGTTAAACTGCCATAGACCCAGTGGCATTAATTCGGTAAGGCTGGGGAGGACATTGGTCCCCCCCAAGGATCTGATACTAGGTATTATTCAATAAAATCACCTAATATTGGTGGAATTATAATTCTTGCCCCCCCCAAGGTTTTGCTGAAGTGACGCTCCTGCATAGACCATTCCCAATACTAAAGGCAGTATTCTCCTTGTCTTTTTCATCTATTTCCACCTGCCAATATCCACTTTGTAAGTCCAGAGTGGAAAACCATGTTGCTCCAGATAACGTATCCAGTGTATCATCGATTCTGGTTAACGGGTAGCTGTCTTTTTTGGTGACGCCATTCAATTTTCTGTAATCCACACAGAATTTTTATATATTATATGTCATACGCTATAAGTACGTAGTAAAAAAACACTTATTTGATAAAAAAATTGACTTACAATAATCAGTTGAGATTGATGAGAAGAATATCTTCTAACAAGTTCTCGTCAATATTTCAGCGCAAGTCTCCAGAATAAATTTTTGGGTGGAAAATGCCCTCTCTCCCGAAAATGTTGAGCATGTTTTCCCTTCATTTTTCGCAATGTTTACATTCACTTTTATCACTGGACTCGCAATAAACGAAATAATTGTGCACTGGATGTTTTAACATTTTATAAAATAAATAGAAAATTGCAATAACGCGCAAAATTAAGTGACACGTGTCTGTCAAGTGAGATGAGTTGCCATTGATCTCTACATATGAGCCGTTTATTTTGAAAGTGGCATAAGCCACTTTGTTTTTAAGTCGAGATATTTAAGTTAGCATCCATATTTTTAAACGTGTTAAAACGCAAACCCTTAAATATCTCGACTTAAAAACAAAGTGACTTATGCCACTTTCAAAATAAACGGCTCATTCAAGGGTTTGCGTTTTAACACGTTTAAAAATATGGATGCTAACTTAAATATCTCGACTTAAAAACAAAGTGACTTATGCCACTTTCAAAATAAACGGCTCATATGATATTGCCACATGGTAAACAAACATAATATTACCATATTTAACAAAAGAAAACATAAAAATGTGAAAAATTTGTCTATTGAAAATTGGTCAAAATTAACCTTCAAACCTTTATGAAAAGTGGTTCGGATTTAGGTTCGGATCAAACATTTGAGGAAAATTTCGGTTCGGTTACTGGTTCAGTTAATTAGTAAAAAAAGCGGTTTTCCGGTTCAAAACCGGTTCCCTTCTCTGATTTTTAGCCTAAGCGTTGACATGCATCGCGATGCGTCGTTTCAAATTGCGCAGTAAAAATTTCCATCAATATTTCAAAGTCGCGTCATTGTAATTTCTTTTTACGTTGTTTAAGTTTATACATAGGTTTTTTTTACTAAATCAAATTTATAGGTGAACATGAAATTTCCCAAATCAAATTTTTGGGTAATAAGTAAGTTTTGAATAGTAATAATGCAGTAAATTTAGATCTTGTCTTACACATATATCATAAATCGTTTTTTTTTTTAATGAATCCCACTCTTGGCCAATAACATAAGTGTTGTCGCTTAATGGAAACCACGGGAAAGTGATGGGTTCTCTTCCATCAGGAGGGGCAGGATTAGAAAAAGTGAAAAAGTTTTTTGAAGGGAGTATTCAACTATAAGAGTTTATGTTATTTAAATTTATTTAAATGTGGTTGAAGAAGAGAAGTATTTGCATGATATGGCTAAATCGTCATCCGGAATAAATGAATGATAGCCTTGCATACCTTTTAAGTATAGTTTTTGAGTTTGTAAGACGCGGTCTAAGGAAAGTTTCATGAGCATCATTCTCTTCAATTGACGAGTAAATAAAATCAATTTTGTTAAAAGATTGTTCGGTCTCCGATTTCTGTTGCAAGTCTTTTGATAGTACCACCAATTCCATCACATGGAGATTTTCCATGAGCTGTAGCAAAAAAAATGCCATTCGGCTAGAATATCAAAGTCAGTTTTGTGATAAACTAAATTCGTTAAATTATTTTTATTTTTATATTGAGATGCGGCTCCATCCGAAAAGTAAGTTATTTTTGCTATACATAAGTGAATACTTATTTCGAATAAATGCAATAATTTTTTTTATAAATAAATTTACGGCAATACTATCGTGATTCATACAATTAGAAATAATTACAATGTTGCCATGAATAACTTCTTCATTTTCTCGATGATAAACGACAAAAGGAAGAAGTGTTACTAATTCTCGACTGAAGTGATAACTCTATATGGCTTCTTGAATGACGGTGCCGTAGTTTTCTGCAAAATCACACAATACTAAAAATTCCCCGTTCTCTAAACTTAATGTTGTGTGATTCAAAAATTCATTTTGGCTTTTAGCTATAAAATTATGTTTATTTAAAATTTTTAAATCACTACATAATTTTTCAATAAAAATGTCAACTTTTTCCTAAAACTGTAATAAGTTAACTCGATCAGTTGAAACCCATTGCATATATTTGACGGTAGATATTTTATTTAAATGACAAAGTTCAAGTAAATGTAATTGAACATCATCGTTACCGGGACATTCTTTACAAATTCCAAAATAACAACACAGGCACACAAAAAAAAGTCCCATGACCCAGAGGGTAGACCCACATTTTCGAGGGCGCTGATTCCTAATATAAACCTTCAAAAATGGTTTCAATTGCCAGTTTTCCAGCTACCACCCCCTTGGGAATCAAAATTCAAATTGGCATACAAGTTGAAATGGATGTGCATTTCTATGTTTTTGGGGTGCTAAAACTGAAAATGATAACAAAAAATAAGTTCGACCCTTCCAACACCCTCTAGTGCCCCTTTACTAACCCTAGAAAGGGGTTCAAACTTCAATTTTCATGCGATATTGACATGGATGTGCATTTCTATGTTTTGCAAATGATGTTTGACAAGCATGTTTGATGATGTGAACGCAAAACGAAATTTACAGTTATTCGGTTTGTCAAGCCATGTTGGAACAAGAATGATAGAAAAGAAGATTACGCACTCCGAGTTTTGACATGAAATTCTTCTGCGCATGTCGTCATCTGGAGGACAATCACGGTTGCAGTTTTTTATTACTGCAAAAAATATATAAGGGTTGCCGAGTACTTTTTTCCTTTTCTAAACTAAAGAAAATTTCATTATTTTTTTAAGCAATGAAATCCATTTCTAAATTAAGTAATTGTTTTATTAAGCTTTCGCTTTCTTTTATAAATATTTGCATCTAAATCCCTATTAAGAAGTCTTATTCTAAAATACATCCTCGCTCTGAAAAATAATTTTTTACTTTAATATTACAGTTTACATTATTTGCCTGTTCCAAAAGTTTTTCTAAATATTTTTCTGTAATTTGTACTCCGTCCTCATTAAAGTCTAAGAAAATTTTGTCCAATTGTCTAATGTGCGTCATTAATTCCTTAGTAGGCTTTGATAGGCCACCTTCACTTAGATGGTCAACCCATGTGATGTCTATCTCAGATTGTTGTTGCTGTGGTACTCTTATGTTAGGAACCTCTTCATGCAGTTTATGGCATATATAGCCAGCAAGATTTTCTAGTCCATCGTAAGCTAGTGATTCCAGTTCTTTATCTTCATTATTGCTTTTGTCTTCAGCATGAAGTGCTTCTGTTGTTTTTGTAATTGGTTTGAAAAGTATTCCTAAGCAAAATAAATTATTTATTTCTTAAATGTTAGTTATAACATTAATTTTAAATTACCACTTAGCAGGCCGCATGATCCTTTCAAATCTAGCGTATCGTCTACATCTACATTAGATGCAGCAGACAAAACGCCTTCACTTTAATAATTCAATTTTTCTAATTTTCACAAAATATTTCGAACTCTTATTATTATTTTTCACTTGACACTTGATTCAAAAGTAACTGTTTTGACCAATGTTGCCAAATTGTTAAAGTGAAACAATGATGCCAATAAGTAAAACTCCTACTTAAATATTGTACATTTACTTACCCCATTTAAAAAACTGGGTCATGAAAATATTTCATCTCCTATCGCATCCATGACCGAAATATCGGAAATCTTTTTCTTCAAGTCTGAGTTTTGATACAGATTTCTTTCTCATCAAATTTTACAAAATAATTGAATTCACCATATAGTGTAGTTAGTTTTATTCAATTTTAGTAGTTTGAATATATTTTTTTCAATTTTAGTTGTTACAAAGTTTGGCATTTACAATTTCAATAATTTTAAAGCTTTGTGCTTGTCGAGCCTTAGTCCCGCTCAACCAGCATCTGATCTAAAATCTGTCAAAAATATAACCAAAAACATAATTAATTTTTCAAAAGTGCTTCAGTCCACACCCTACTGCAATAAAATAAACTAAATCCATACAATGAATACCAATCATGTCTATCGAAAAGTCCTATTTACTTATGTACCTTTTTAGGTAATATAGGTAGTAAAAACGTAACTTCATTGAATATTTCATATTACACGGCAACTCTAAATGCAAATAGAAATGTCAAAACCGTCCTCCATATGACGCTCTAATTGACACCGTAAAATGGCGGACATGCGCAATGCGTAATCTTCTTTTCTATCATTCTTGATGTTGGACAGCATGAACGCTCCTTATTAAACAATTACTAAGCAAAACAAAAGTAAAATTGGCGAGTTGTAGGAAATCAGTGTAGCCGTTTGCTTAAGCCTACGTTCCGTTTGCACGTATATAATATTGCCATATCTTGTTGAATTTCGAGTGACCCAACAAGTAAGGCAATACACATCCATCTCAATTTTACGTAAAAAGTTAAGTTTCTACGCCTCTCTGGGAGTAGTGAGGGGGTGCTAGGTGGTAATGGGAAGGCCAAATTTCTTTTTCGTTGTCATTTTCGGTTCCAACGTCCCAAAAAATATAGAAATGCACATCTATGTCAATTTCGCTTGGAAATTGAAGTTTGAACACCTTTCTAGGGTTAGTAAAGCAGCGCTAGCGGGTGTTGGAAGGGTCGAACTTATTATTCGTTATCATTTTCAGTTTTAACACCCAAAAAAACATGGAAATGCACATCCATTTCAACTTTGTAAGCCGATTTGATTTGATTCCCAAGAGGGTGGTAGCGGAAAAACTGGTAATTGAAACCATTTTTGAATGTCATATTCGGAATCAACGCCCTCGAAAATGTGGGTCTAGAGGGGTTTACCCTCTGGGTCACGGGACTTTTTTTTTTTGTGTGCCTGTGTAATTCGCTTGCTGTATCAGGTAAATTGTAAGCTTTTGTGCCAGATAACATTAAGATAACATCTTGGTGAATTTTACAAACGCAACTACTATGAGTTCCATTGCCGCCAGGCAAAATGCATTGTTGCGGACGAAGTGAAGCAAATTAAGAAAAACTGACTTCAAATGTAGGATTTTTTTCCTAAACCCTAAACCAAGTTTGTAAAATTTCCAAAAATAAACGCGCAAAGATATCAAAGCGTAATTAAGTCATTATATAGCTTAATCAAATACGTTTCGATTTCTTTCACTACTTTTTTATTTTTGTCTTTGTTTATAGTGTCTGTCAAAGAGATCAAAAAAACATTTTCTTTCCACCATTTTTTAAAAATCTGAAAAAATTAAAAACCGGGTTTTTTTTCTACTTCAATGATGTGCAATTACCCATTCAGTGGTTATAAGTGTTGATCAGTTTTGCTTGCATGATTGCTTCTTTTTGTCTTGTGAGTTTATTCCACCAGGTTGTTTTATTTTCAGGTTCGATTTCATCGTAGTTGGAAGCAAAGTTCCGCATTATCTTGCCAGCAAACAAGTAAAATTTTATTTGTACGATCGAGGCAATGGTCATAAGAACCTTTTGGCAAGTTTCGACCAGTTTTCAGATATTCTTCACCACCTTGTAAGCGATTTGACCGAATTGTTCCTGTTGCATGAACTTTTCATTCCCATAATAAGCAGAGCAAGTAATATGATGTG
Source organism: Meiosimyza platycephala (assembly GCA_963662105.1). Classification (NCBI taxonomy): domain Eukaryota; kingdom Metazoa; phylum Arthropoda; class Insecta; order Diptera; family Lauxaniidae; genus Meiosimyza; species Meiosimyza platycephala. The sequence continues at coordinate 61,469,350 of OY759208.1, forward strand.
AAGAAGTTATCAAAGAATATTGAATGTAGTTCTGGTTGCGTGACGTATACATATATGTATATGAAAGTGGTGCGAATAAATATCCATTCGATGCAAAAAAATACACCAATTCTTAAAGCCAAAGCTCACGGGCTTCTTCCTAATAAACATTTTGCTTGAATTTTTACCAAAATCTGGCACCATTTGTTCATCGATGGATAAATCGTCAACGAAGATACCATATTGGATGAATTTTCGATCCAGCAATAACAATACAAAATGTCAAACAAAAAGAAACAAATAAGAAAAGGCGCGAAAACGCACGTGAAAAGCGTGAAAAAAATAATTGCACAAAGAGAAAAAGGATATTGTAAAGATAACACATTCCGCCGCTGTTGCTTTAAAGCAACACCATTTTTAGGAAAAAACGTGAAATCAGAAAATTTTTAAAAGTCGTTATTTTCATATCGGTACCAAAATAAGACTTTCCTGAAAAAATCAAGACAAATGACCGGCGGAAAAAAAGTGGCATTTAATGGGTTAAAAAATACGAAAGCTTCTCGTAAATTACAGAGGACTAAACGTTTCTGAATAAGCTGTTTTTTATTGTTACTATCCTTTACCGATTTAAAATCTTTCATGCCGGGCATTACCCTACTCACGTCATCACTCAAATAAAAATCTGTGATTACCTGAGTATTTTCCAAGTTTTTTCGTCCACAAGTGTGTTGACTATTGAAAGTATAAAGATCGTAATGGATGTTTTTAACTTTGATACATCGCTTCCTATTACTCCATGATTTTGGTGCAATTAATAAAAATTTAGTTTTTCCACTATAATCGGTTGCACTTTTAATAGAGTCTCGCAAAGATTTTATGACTTCTAAAAAATCCTTTTCAATGTTTTAAATTTTTTTTTATATTTTGCTATCAAACAGTTAGAACAAATATAGTTACTTGATCCAAGAATTTTAGAATACTTTGCGCGAAAGGACTTAGGAATTGGGCGCAAATCTTTTAAATAACGAGTATGACAAATTATTGATGATGGCATGGCAGAAATGAACGAAAATAAATTCAAAATAAATAATATCAGAAAATGTCAGTGTTCTCGACTATTAAACTTGAAAGCTAAAATAGGTATAACCATAAAAACTTATATCAGCGCAATTCTTCTGAAATTTTTTCAAATAACAACTGGTGCCCTTCTCTGTAAAGTGGTGTGATTCGAATGCCAACGTGATTCAATGCAGTTTATAGTACAATTTGTTCAATATCGTTTCGCATTGCATTCTATCGCATTACAGAGGAGCGCCACTGAATTATTTACTGCATTAATTACTATTAAAAACTTACTTTTTACCCGAAAACTTGACTTGAAAAATTTCCTATATACCTATAAATTTGATTTTTTAAAAAAAACCTACGTACATATAAACTTAAACAACGCAAAAAGAAATTACAATGACGCGACTTTGAAATATTGATGGAAACTTTTACTGCGCAATTTGAAACGACGCATGTCAACGCTTAGGCTAAAAATCATCAATTTACCTTAAAGTTATATTGTTAAAAAATTCATATTTTTAAACGTCATTGCGGGAGTTTCGATCTGAAAGCAGATATATTCCTAGAATTATTGAATAATAACATATAAAAAAATCAAAAAAAAAAGATGTTATATTGAAGATATTTTGAGAAAAATTTTTACAAACCAAAAATTTAATGTTTTAACTAACATATTTAAAGTTTTTTTCAAGAAGCTAAGGTATTTTTAAACAAAAAAGTAACTTGGTCTTACATTTCTTTTCCTTATAGTTTTTGATATATTTCGATTCAAAAAATGCTCTAAAAAGGTAAAAAAAGCAAAGTGTGTATTTGTTAAAAGAATGACCGAATTGCATAATTTTGTTAGATTAAAATCTCCCCTTTGAAAAAGTTCTGGTTGCAACAAATAGCAAAATGTGAAACACATACAAGCAAACAACAGGAATATAATATGTGCCAATTTTCATCTGAATTTTTCGGCTGAAAAAAAGCAACAACAATACAAATAACGGGATCGGTTGTAAACTACAAAAGAACAACAAACAATACACGCATTGTGTTAGGACTTTTTCGACTGAATTTTTCTGAATACAGAAGACAAAAACAACGCAAATTACGCGGGATCGGTTGCAAATTTGTTCTTTTGGAGAAGTCAAAATAAAAATCTTGCTTTTGGATTTGCTGGTTACTTGGCATCAATAAAAATGAATCTTCTCAAATGCAGCTCAAATATAAAATAATTAATTATTTATTTGTAAAGTGTAAATAAAAAACGACGTAAGATATTCAACAACTTCATATTAACTAAGATAAATAATATACAAAATCCTAATAAAATACAAAATGGCAGAGCAGAGGGAATTGTACGTCATTGTTAAAATCCCCAATGCGCAAATAAGGCAAAATCACATTTCCCCTGATTCTAGAACCATAATTCTGTCGTTCGCCACTAGGGTTGCCAGATGGACTGGATTCGTCGGGATTGTCCAGATTTTTAGCCCCATGTCCAGAGTCCCGACAATCAGGAATATGTCCAGATAAAATTCGAACAATGAAATTAAAGAAATTAATGCCGTAGGCATTAAAAATGAATTAACATTCGTCACGTCCAAAAGGTACGTTCGCTCATAAGAAGTTGACATTTTTCAAACAAGAAAAGATTATTTATAAGGATGTCATAAGGTCTTAATCCTCCTGAACGCAACCAACAGCTACGTACCTTTAAATGAAAATAAGTGTGTAACACCATGATTTAACTAACATGGTTACTGCACTGACAAATGCTCCCTCTTTCTCTTTTATTTTCTCTTTTATTTTTACGTAATAATTTTGTCAACCAGAATTGAATTCTTAAAAAGTTGTCTTAACTATTTAGAAACCCGGTATGAATATAGTGACGTTTCAATTAAAAATTATCCTTATTTTTTCTTAAATATAAATTAATTTCCTGGGATGAACTACAAACAGCAATAGGAGTCTTAGGCTTAGAAAATTATATCAACAACGATGAATTATATACAGATTATTATTGCTTACGTAGTGTGTATGAAAATCTACCAAAAAATATTCTCAACGATAAAATTTGGGGATCATTTTTTTCCAAATTTAAATATGACGAATTGAACATCTTAAGAAAATTGATCTCATTTATTTTTCCAATTCCAATAACCAACGCTTATTGTGAAAAAATGTTTAAACTTTTAAACAGCTTATACTCTAAAGAAAGAAATCGAATGCTGACAGATCTGATAAAGTCAGAACTAATTATAAGTTTAAACTGTACCGAAAACTGTCAATCATTTGCTAACATTTTAGAAACTTCAAGTGGTAATAAATTGATAAAAGCAGTTCGGTCTAATAATAATTATTTATGGACTTAATGTAACTTATTTAAAAAATCACTTATTTTTTTAACTGAATTGTGTTACGCCTGGCAAATATCGAGAAGAAAAAAACTCACTTGTAATTAGTGTCAAGCACTAAGACATCCCGGCTAGGGCGCGGTTTTCCCATTGCCACTCACGGGCGTACGCATAGCAAAAATAAAAAAAATATTTTCATAAGGGGAGCAGAAAAACCCCAGGTCCCTTCCCCTAAACTTTTCCCGATGGCATCACGGCTCCACCCACCCCAGCATATCCCCCAAATTCACTGCCTAGCAATTCATTTTTAAATTATAAAAGAAAATTTTGATTTTTCAATTCATTATTTAATTTAAAGTTCATCACTTTTTCTTAAAGTTTTTGCTTATTTTTAGACAATATACATACATATTTTCGTTTATTTAAAATTGAGTAATTGTTATTTCGCAAATTAAATTTTTAGAGTACTTTACTAAGACTGGAAAACAAGTCAGCAACTGCAACCTGCAACTTTCAAGTGTTGATGTATACTAACAAATTCCGATACACTTATAAAGTAATTTATCAATTGACCTTGATTTAAAACAAATGGCTTTAACTCAAAATGGAAATAGATTTAATAAAAAAAAATTAATAATTTTTTTCCTTTGTATCCTTGAAAGTTTCAGGTGAAATTGTGCAGGATGAATTATTGTCAAATTCACTATTTCAAGACTTAATTGAAATTCGTTTTGTCTTACTACACATATCAAAATTTGAATCTTATTTAGTAATAAAAAGATAGGATTTTAACTCTAATTCGAAAAAGAAACCATAAGATATAGTTAAACTATGCTTAGTAATAATTTAAATATATATTTACACATGACGTCATTTGTAGGTATGGTGGCGTTGTGTATAGCGGTGTAGGCTGTCGTGGTTGACGGCTTGTGCCTCTGCTGCTGACGTTGTTGTTGCTGATGTTGGTTGGTGTTGTTATTAGTGATACATGTTGATTATGTTGTTTTGTAAAAATTTAGTGATTTTATGTTTTTTTTTTTTGTTTAAATAAATGTTTGTTTATTTGTTTGTTTGCTGGGTATTAATTTTGTTTCCTTTTTATTTGTGCTGTGCCTGGCAGTATTCTGCACTGTCTAGATGAAACTCCATAGATGTAGGAACAGGTCTAACCAGCACAATAGCCATACACATTTAGAATTGACTTAACAATGGGCGTAGGATTTGATCCAAATGGTCACAAAATAGTTTTCTATTTTTTTGAAAGTTTTCACAAAATTCACAAATATCAATTCGATTCGCGGAATATTGCTTTTATTTATCGTTTAGAGCTCAAATCAATTTACTTGTTTTAAATTTCATTGGAATCGTGCGCGCAACTTGCACCAGTTATTCAATTTCACAATTTTGTTTTCTTTCACATAAAATTTTCAGCTGAATTCTCTCTTAACACGTTCTTGCTAAAGTTTTGTCAGAAAATATTTTCTATTTTTATTAAAATCTACAGTTAAAATGTTTCTATTAAAATTTGAAGACGTTGACGTTTTGTATTAACCTCACTTTTTACACTCCGACGGAGCACTCAAGAAATTCTAAATTGAAATAAAACTTTTAATCTGAATCGAAACTTTTAACGATTTTTTTTTCACTGAATTTTTCTTTATTTCACAATTTTTATTATTTTTCAACCTTGCAGCTAAAATTTTCCTGGATTTTTCTGCTCAACTACATGAAAACGAATTTCTATTACATCAAAAAACACAACGTGTTCGGAGGAGTTCCAAATATTTTTCCTTTTTCTAGCGTTTTATCACTTTTTAATTCAGTTCAGAACCTCTCTAAATTTTCCCCTAGCACATTTATTTCACTTTATAGTTAATTTCTATCATTTTCATTCCCGAAATTTTATAGTTTTTACAATGTCTTTTGCACAAATTATATTTATCAAACGACCATTTTTTTTTTATCGTTTGCAACCGCGTGCGACAGAACAACCAAAAAAAACTCGCAGCTTGCGACCGTACGCGAATCAATTATTTTTTCAACTGCCGCCTGCATCAAAATCTGTACTTCTTGTACGCTTCTTTGTTAGCATCGCCTGATGTCGCTTGCCAACCACACACACATACATATACGTACAAAAAAAAATTGAACGGCAGCCTTGGCCCATTAGTGCCAACATTAGCCTTTTTGACCTGTCTGACATTTCTACATTTGACAGGCGTGGTACATATAGTTTTTTTTTCGTTTATATATACTTATGGATACAGGGTGGTAACATTTGCTTATCTTTACGTTAATTTTAGTGGGAATAGTAATAATAGTGCAAGAAAATCAAAATCAAAACCCTTTTGAACTTTTTTCCTTTAACAGGAGATTAAGGTGTTAATAGAGACGCCGTAATGTGCGTTTCCATTGGACAAAAGTCAAAAGAGGTGTCAAACAGCAATTGGGCGATTTTATCGGCTGATTTTGAACATTTTCATATCTCGATTGAAGGTTCCAATGTAACCGGCAGGTGGCTGAAATCAAAATTTCCATTTAAATCCTCCAATTCATACAGCGCACTTCCAATTTTCCTCCTAATTCGGCACTTCAAAAATTTCCTGTTGAATTTAGAATTAATGCCTTTTGCAAAATTGCTCTGGCTAATATTTTCTTTAAAAACCTCCTGGCCTACGCGATAATTGACAGGTTTAGATCGAGTGTTATATGTTTTGGTTGCTTTTTCGTGTGCGACTGCCAAGTTTTTGCAAATTTTTTCTCGCACTCGATTAAGGCGATCAGAATTATGTTCGATTTCGATATCACCGGTTTTTAAACAATTGAGCTTTTCGAGCAATTCATAAGACGAAGCATGCTGGCACATATTTTGTCCAAAAACAGCAAAGTAGGGAGAACTCTTTATCGCTGAATGGTAGTCGCTGCGTAAAATCGAGAGATTTTGGGGTATATATCGATCCCAGCTACAATGATCAGTTTGATTTTCCAGAAAAATTCTTAGCTTCACAATGATTTCGCGGTTAGCACGCTCAGAGGCATTAGCCTGCGGTGAATAGAGGCCAGTTTTAATATGACTTATGTTGCATATCTTTCGATATGAACTGTTTGCCGTTATCACTATGGATATACTGAGGCACGCCAAAAGATGGAAAAATTTCCGTTTGAAAGAAATTGATTACATTTGTAGTGGTTGCAGCAGGTTGTTAAATGGTCAAGAGCAATAAAAAGAGAAGTGTTTTTTGTGGTTTTATTCATGGGATAAGGACCCAAAAAGTCACAATACAGTCGCTGGAAAGGACGTTCCGTTACAAAAGATTGACCCATAGGTGGTCGTAAAATTTTATTTGTTGGTTTGGCACATTTGCAAATGTCACAGTTTTCGACGTAAGTTTTTATGTCTTTTACCATGGAAGGCCAAAAGTATTTTTGACGGACCCTCGCAAGTGTTTTGACATAGCCGCCATGACAACCAGAAATTGAGTCGTGAGCAAACTTTATAGCTTCTGTAGCCCAACTTTTAGGCAACCATAATCTCCACAAATCACTTTCTTCGTTTTCAATTCCTCGCCTGAATTTGACACGATTGTATACAAGATTATCATTTAAATTGATGCACAAGTCTGGCAAAGAGGATTGATTTTCAGTGATTGTTTTGCGTAAGTTTTGGTATTCAGTGGAATTGAATTCGGGTGAAGAAAGGTGAATATCTGACGTAAGTTTTGGTGTAGAAATTTCGTCTACATCGAAGCGAGACAAAGCGTCTGGAACTACATTTAGAGAACCTTTGCGGTGCTAAATTTTGAAGTCGAAGCACTGGAATGCCAAACTCCAGCGCGCCAGTCGATTGCTTAAATCCTTCTGAGTCATAAGCCACTTAAGGCTCGAATGGTCAGTTATGACTCGAAAAGGTAATCCCTCAATGTAGGGGCGAAACTTTTTTATAGACACTACTGCGGCCAAGCATTCCAGCTCTGTAACTGTGTAGTTACGTTGCGCTTTATTAAGCTTTTGAGACACGAACGCAATGGGGTGTTCCTTGCCGTCATTATCAAGCTGGAAGAGAAGACCGCCTACACCAATACGAGACGCGTCACACTGAATGGAAAATTCACGAGAAAAATCTGGTTGAGCCAGCACAGGGGCTGAAGAAAGAGCAACTTTAATTTTTTTAAAGGACTCAATTGCATCGTTCGTCAACTGAAAACGAACTGGTTTCTTTTTGAGACAATCTGTCAATGGACCAGCCAAATTTGAAAAATTACTTATGAAGGATCGGTACCAATTGGCCATGCCAATAAAGCGTGTTACTTGACGAGGGGATTTCGGCTCAGGGAACTCTCCGATGGCTTTTACCTTTTCAGGGACCACCTTCAAGCATCCATGACCTATGCGATACCCTAGGTACTTGAATGTATCTTTTAGCCTACTTAGCAACCCGTTGATATGGGGTAACGGATAAGAATCCTTTTTGGTCAAATCATTGAGCTTGCGTGAGTCGATACAGAGCCTTACTTTTCCTGGTTTGCGCACCAAAACAGCAGGACTACACCATGGTGAATTCGATTCCACGATTACTCCCATGCCCAATAGCCTATCAACTTCTTGGTAAGCTTCTTCTTGCCTTGGAGGTGACAGAGGAAAATGTCGCGATTTGACTGGTACAGCGTCTCCAGTGTCTATATGGTGCTCGAGTAAATCTGTACAACCCAGACCGAGTTTTTCGAAAGAAGGAAACTGCAAAATAACCTTTTCAAGCTCAAGTTGTTCTTCTGGCGAAAGGATATGGAAATCAGGTGTTTCTGATGGGTCTTCACTGATACTAAGTGAATTTACTTGAGGAAAAATTTCTGGAGCTATAGCAAATGCTTGCCAAAAATCTACTCCAAAATACGCCTCTTGGCTGAGTGACGGTGCAATATAAAAATTAATGTTTCTTGTTACATTTTTGAAAGTAACAGCAAGGTTACAATAACCAATAACATTTTGCTTTTTACCATCAGCCGTAGATAGGAACGTTTTCAGAAGCTTTATAGAAATGTTGTGATTTTCCACAAATGTCAGGCAATTTTCGCCCAAAACAGAAATACTGGCTCCTGAGTCCAGCAAGCCAACTAAATATTCATCAAAAATTTTCACTTTGGCAAAAGGACGATCATCGCCGTCAACAGCAAGTTTGGTAGATTCTATTATTTTTTTGTAACTTCTGCGTTTTTTGTATCTTAGTCTGCACTTTTTTTGTTTTCTCAACTTTTTGTTGGAGCAGAGCTCATTTTTAAAAATTCGATTTTTAGCTACTTCGTAGCAAATTTCACGCTCTTGGAAATTTAAGAAATCGGTGTTTGTTTGACACGCAAAGTCACGGCAGAAAGGTTTCAAAATTTTAATTTTTTCAATATTCGGTGGAGATAAATTTGCAAAATTTAAGTTTGAGTTTAATTTGAACTCGGGGTCGGTCGGGAAGAACGTGTGGCCCCGGTGGCCATCACGCTCTGTCTGTGGTCTCCCTGTTGGTTATTTGGACATTTTGGAGTTAATACTCCTTTTTGTCCACATTTGAAGCAGAAAATGGTGGTTATCGCCTCAGGACAATAAATATAAGAATGTCCGAGCTGCAAACAGTTCCAACATTGTATTTTGGAATAATCTGGTTTAGAAAAGCGGCGAGAAACTTGCAACGCTTCCACTTGTGGGTCAAATTCAAAATTGCCATTTTCATCATTTGAAACAATGTCAATTTCATGTACCTGCCTTTGCGGGTTAAAAAGGATGGTTGGTTTTTTGTCTCAGAGAGCACCTGTTCAGCCCTTCGGGCGGCCTCACGAAATCCTTCCAGACTCGTCGAGTTGCTATCAAACAACATACATTTCAGATTGGCGTTGAGATTCTTTTTTATTATTTTGACCAACACCCTATCTGTCATAGGCCGACTCATACGAAAGTTTTTCGAAACCATATCATCATAAAAATCATCGAAGGATTCTTTAAGATGTTGCTTCCTTAACGACATTTCATGAATGATTTCGTGATCGTCTTCGGACTTGCCAAATTGTTTTTCCATGGCAATGCAAAGTTGTGGATAGTTAGCAGTAGGATTTTGCCTGCTAAATTGCCAAAACCACTTCTCAGCTTTCCCCGTCAAAAGAACATGAAAATTTAGGAACAAATGATCAATAGAGCATCTCGTCCTTTCACAAAGTGTTTCGGCTTTGAAAATGAAATCGGCGACGTTGCCAGATCCATCGTAGGAAATTTTCCAGTCCTGCAATCTTGGAAAATTTTCAGCCCTAGGGGATCCAGAGGATCGCCTCTGGAAAATTGTAGGGCTTGAGCAGACATCCTATTATTTAGGCTATCAACGTTGGATCTCATATCCTGTAGATCCCTTTTCATTTCATCCTGGCTGGTAAGGATTGCCTGACTCAGAAGTCTGACGAGAGAGTCCATCGCAGCGGCACTTGCGCTTGTGGTTGCTTCTTGATTGTCGTGAGTTAGAGCATTTTCAGGGGAATTTTCGGGCTCTGAATCGGCCATATCGAAATTTGGGTTTTGAGGGTTTAGCTCCGAACGCGTTGTATGTAAAAATTGCAAATTGGAAATATCGAGTAGATTTTGTTTTGACCCGTCAGAATCAACTCCCAAGTGTTCTGGTTGACCTACCGAAGGATCAGGCTGGACTGTCAAGGATTCTGGTTGATCTACCAAAGAAAATTCTACAATGGCAGGATCTTGGAGCGCACGCTCAATACTGACTATGGAAGCAGTCGAAAACCTAGCTGGTGAATGCACCACTCGAGGGTTTTTGGAAGTAACAAATGACCGGTTAGAACTCGACGTACTTGCGTCGTTACTAGTGGGTCTACCTCTACCTCTAATTGGGGTTCTTTTGGTGTTAGTTCCTCGAGTAGATCGAGTATTATGCATACTATTTATAAAATATAAATATAGTGCCACTCTAGGAACCGAACGACCGGAAGAAAAATATATATAAAAAAAAATAAAAAAATAAAATAAAATAAATAAAGAAAATTTTTGTTGTAATTAAAACTAATTACAAGTTATTTTTACAAGGAGGGAAAACGTAAGCCTTCGAAGTATTGAATAAACTAATCCAACTTCAAAATAAATGTGAGATAATTATAAAAAAAAGGTAGATCTAAATTTAAAGAAAGCCCTGTCAGGCCAAATAAAAGTAAGCGCTAAAAAAAAGAATGATTTAAATGGAAAAAAAAATTTATATAATAAAAAATGAGAAAATATATATATAAAAAAATATCGGATGAAAAAAAAATAAATTGTAAATGACCGCAAAGAAAAATCGTTAGGATTTCAAAAAAAAACTTTTGACAAAAATATGACTTGCTAATCAGGGGAAATGCCAGCGCGAATAAACCGCGATGCCAAAAAGAAAGGAACCGTAAATATAAAATCCGCTACTCCCGGTCGTGCGCCCACCCTACACCAACATGGGTCGGCTCTGGCATCACGTCCTGATGCTACCAGGCCTCACCCATGCCGATGCAAGGGGCACACCAAAAAAAAAAGAAAACACAAAAAAAAATGTTTTTCCTTTTTTTTTCTCAAAAACTAAAAAAAAAATAAAAATAATTGGTTCACCGACCGTTATGGTAGGATCACTCCCCGTTGGACATGTTGCCCCCCCCCCCAACACGAGCCGAGCCTCGCACCGCACGCAGCACCGGTTTTAAAGGTGTCCAGTAACTGGGACTGATGCGAGACCCCGCCCGCGTCGGAAACGCAATCCAACACGGGATGACCGCTGCCATGAGGGTCGGTGCGAAGTTACAGCCGCCCACTGTGGGTACAGACGCTGACCAGGAAGCCGCCCAATGTGGGAACAGACGCTTCCTGGATTTGCTGGGATACGCGGGATCGCTAACCGTTTCAAAAAAAAAATCGAAAATTAAAAAAAAATCAAAAACAAAATGAAAGCCATTTTGCTTTCGTTGGGCGCCATCTATGTTACGCCTGGCAAATATCGAGAAGAAAAAAACTCACTTGTAATTAGTGTCAAGCACTAAGACATCCCGGCTAGGGCGCGGTTTTCCCATTGCAACTCACGGGCGTACGCATAGCAAAAATAAAAAAAAATATTTTCATAAGGGGAGCAGAAAAACCCCAGGTCCCTTCCCCTAAACTTTTCCCGGTGGCATCACGGCTCCACCCACCCCAGCATTTCCCCCAAATTCACTGCCTAGCAATTCATTTTTAAATTATAAAAGAAAATTTTGATTTTTCAATTCATTATTTAATTTAAAGTTCATCACTTTTTCTTTATGTTTTTGCTTATTTTTAGACAATATACATACATATTTTCGTTTACTTAAAATTGAGTAATTGTTATTTCGCAAATTAAATTTTTAGAGTACTTTACTAAGACTGAAGTAGTCAATTGGAAAACAAGTCAGCAACTGCAACCTGCAACTGTCAAGTGTTGATGTATACTAACAAATTCCGATACACTTATAAAGTAATTTATCAATTGACCTTGATTTAAAACAAAAGGCTTTAACTCAAAATGGAAATAGATTTAATAAAAAAAAATTAATAATTTTTTTCCTTTGTATCCTTGAAAGTTTCAGGTGAAATTGTGCAGGATGAATTATTGTCAAATTCACTATTTCAAGACTTAATTGAAATTCGTTTTGTCTTACTACACATATCAAAATTTGAATCTTATTTAGTAATAAAAAGATAGGATTTTAACTCTAATTCGAAAAAGAAACCATAAGATATAGTTAAACTATGCTTAGTAATAATTTAAATATATATTTACACATGACGTCATTTGTAGGTATGGTGGCGTTGTGTATAGCGGTGTAGGCTGTCGTGGTTGACGGCTTGTGCCTCTGCTGCTGACGTTGTTGTTGCTGATGTTGGTTGGTGTTGTTATTAGTGATACATGTTGATTATGTTGTTTTGTAAAAATTTAGTGATTTTATGTTTTTTTTTTTTGTTTAAATAAATGTTTGTTTATTTGTTTGTTTGCTGGGTATTAATTTTGTTTCCTTTTTATTTGTGCTGTGCCTGGCAGTATTCTGCACTGTCTAGATGAAACTCCATAGATGTAGGAACAGGTCTAACCAGCACAATAGCCATACACATTTAGAATTGACTTAACAATGGGCGTAGGATTTGATCCAAATGGTCACAAAATAGTTTTCTATTTTTTTGAAAGTTTTCACAAAATTCACAAATATCAATTCGATTCGCGGAATATTGCTTTTATTTATCGTTTAGAGCTCAAATCAATTTACTTGTTTTAAATTTCATTGGAATCGTGCGCGCAACTTGCACCAGTTATTCAATTTCACAATTTTGTTTTCTTTCACATAAAATTTTCAGCTGAATTCTCTCTTAACACGTTCTTGCTAAAGTTTTGTCAGAAAATATTTTCTATTTTTATTAAAATCTACAGTTAAAATGTTTCTATTAAAATTTGAAGACGTTGACGTTTTGTATTAACCTCACTTTTTACACTCCGACGGAGCACTCAAGAAATTCTAAATTGAAATAAAACTTTTAATCTGAATCGAAACTTTTAACGATTTTTTTTTCACTGAATTTTTCTTTATTTCACAATTTTTATTATTTTTCAACCTTGCAGCTAAAATTTTCCTGGATTTTTCTGCTCAACTACATGAAAACGAATTTCTATTACATCAAAAAACACAACGTGTTCGGAGGAGTTCCAAATATTTTTCCTTTTTCTAGCGTTTTATCACTTTTTAATTCAGTTCAGAACCACTCTAAATTTTCCCCTAGCACATTTATTTCACTTTATAGTTAATTTCTATCATTTTCATTCCCGAAATTTTATAGTTTTTACAATGTCTTTTGCACAAATTATATTTATCAAACGACCATTTTTTTTTTATCGTTTGCAACCGCGTGCGACAGAACAACCAAAAAAAACTCGCAGCTTGCGACCGTACGCGAATCAATTATTTTTTCAACTGCCGCCTGCATCAAAATCTGTACTTCTTGTACGCTTCTTTGTTAGCATCGCCTGATGTCGCTTGCCAACCACACACACATACATATACGTACAAAAAAAAATTGAACGGCAGCCTTGGCCCATTAGTGCCAACATTAGCCTTTTTGACCTGTCTGACATTTCTACATTTGACAGGCGTGGTACATATAGTTTTTTTTTCGTTTATATATACTTATGGATACAGGGTGGTAACATTTGCTTATCTTTACGTTAATTTTAGTGGGAATAGTAATAATAGTGCAAGAAAATCAAAATCAAAACCCTTTTGAACTTTTTTCCTTTAACAGGAGATTAAGGTGTTAATAGAGACGCCGTAATGTGCGTTTCCATTGGACAAAAGTCAAAAGAGGTGTCAAACAGCAATTGGGCGATTTTATCGGCTGATTTTGAACATTTTCATATCTCGATTGAAGGTTCCAATGTAACCGGCAGGTGGCTGAAATCAAAATTTCCATTTAAATCCTCCAATTCATACAGCGCACTTCCAATTTTCCTCCTAATTCGGCACTTCAAAAATTTCCTGTTGAATTTAGAATTAATGCCTTTTGCAAAATTGCTCTGGCTAATATTTTCTTTAAAAACCTCCTGGCCTACGCGATAATTGACAGGTTTAGATCGAGTGTTATATGTTTTGGTTGCGTTTTCGTGTGCGACTGCCAAGTTTTTGCAAATTTTTTCTCGCACTCGATTAAGGCGATCAGAATTATGTTCGATTTCGATATCACCGGTTTTTAAACAATTGAGCTTTTCGAGCAATTCATAAGACGAAGCATGCTGGCACATATTTTGTCCAAAAACAGCAAAGTAGGGAGAACTCTTTATCGCTGAATGGTAGTCGCTGCGTAAAATCGAGAGATTTTGGGGTATATATCGATCCCAGCTACAATGATCAGTTTGATTTTCCAGAAAAATTCTTAGCTTCACAATGATTTCGCGGTTAGCACGCTCAGAGGCATTAGCCTGCGGTGAATAGAGGCCAGTTTTAATATGACTTATGTTGCATATCTTTCGATATGAACTGTTTGCCGTTATCACTATGGATATACTGAGGCACGCCAAAAGATGGAAAAATTTCCGTTTGAAAGAAATTGATTACATTTGTAGTGGTTGCAGCAGGTTGTTAAATGGTCAAGAGCAATAAAAAGAGAAGTGTTTTTTGTGGTTTTATTCATGGGATAAGGACCCAAAAAGTCACAATACAGTCGCTGGAAAGGACGTTCCGTTACAAAAGATTGACCCATAGGTGGTCGTAAAATTTTATTTGTTGGTTTGGCACATTTGCAAATGTCACAGTTTTCGACGTAAGTTTTTATGTCTTTTACCATGGAAGGCCAAAAGTATTTTTGACGGACCCTCGCAAGTGTTTTGACATAGCCGCCATGACAACCAGAAATTGAGTCGTGAGCAAACTTTATAGCTTCTGTAGCCCAACTTTTAGGCAACCATAATCTCCACAAATCACTTTCTTCGTTTTCAATTCCTCGCCTGAATTTGACACGATTGTATACAAGATTATCATTTAAATTGATGCACAAGTCTGGCAAAGAGGATTGATTTTCAGTGATTGTTTTGCGTAAGTTTTGGTATTCAGTGGAATTGAATTCGGGTGAAGAAAGGTGAATATCTGACGTAAGTTTTGGTGTAGAAATTTCGTCTACATCGAAGCGAGACAAAGCGTCTGGAACTACATTTAGAGAACCTTTGCGGTGCTAAATTTTGAAGTCGAAGCACTGGAATGCCAAACTCCAGCGCGCCAGTCGATTGCTTAAATCCTTCTGAGTCATAAGCCACTTAAGGCTCGAATGGTCAGTTATGACTCGAAAAGGTAATCCCTCAATGTAGGGGCGAAACTTTTTTATACACACTACTGCGGCCAAGCATTCCAGCTCTGTAACTGTGTAGTTACGTTGCGCTTTATTAAGCTTTTGAGACACGAACGCAATGGGGTGTTCCTTGCCGTCATTATCAAGCTGGAAGAGAAGACCGCCTACACCAATACGAGACGCGTCACACTGAATGGAAAATTCACGAGAAAAATCTGGTTGAGCCAGCACAGGGGCTGAAGAAAGAGCAACTTTAATTTTTTTAAAGGACTCAATTGCATCGTTCGTCAACTGAAAACGAACTGGTTTCTTTTTGAGACAATCTGTCAATGGACCAGCCAAATTTGAAAAATTACTTATGAAGGATCGGTACCAATTGGCCATGCCAATAAAGCGTGTTACTTGACTAGGGGATTTCGGCTCATGGCTTTTACCTTTTCAGGGACCACCTTCAAGCATCCATGACCTATGCGATACCCTAGGTACTTGAATGTATCTTTTAGCCTACTTAGCAACCCGTTGATATGGGGTAACGGATAAGAATCCTTTTTGGTCAAATCATTGAGCTTGCGTGAGTCGATACAGAGCCTTACTTTTCCTGGTTTGCGCACCAAAACAGCAGGACTACACCATGGTGAATTCGATTCCACGATTACTCCCATGCCCAATAGCCTATCAACTTCTTGGTAAGCTTCTTCTTGCCTTGGAGGTGACAGAGGAAAATGTCGCGATTTGACTGGTACAGCGTCTCCAGTGTCTATATGGTGCTCGAGTAAATCTGTACAACCCAGACCGAGTTTTTCGAAAGAAGGAAACTGCAAAATAACCTTTTCAAGCTCAAGTTGTTCTTCTGGCGAAAGGATATGGAAATCAGGTGTTTCTGATGGGTCTTCACTGATACTAAGTGAATTTACTTGAGGAAAAATTTCTGGAGCTATAGCAAATGCTTGCCAAAAATCTACTCCAAAATACGCCTCTTGGCTGAGTGACGGTGCAATATAAAAATTAATGTTTCTTGTTACATTTTTGAAAGTAACAGCAAGGTTACAATAACCAATAACATTTTGCTTTTTACCATCAGCCGTAGATAGGAACGTTTTCAGAAGCTTTATAGAAATGTTGTGATTTTCCACAAATGTCAGGCAATTTTCGCCCAAAACAGAAATACTGGCTCCTGAGTCCAGCAAGCCAACTAAATATTCATCAAAAATTTTCACTTTGGCAAAAGGACGATCATCGCCGTCAACAGCAAGTTTGGTAGATTCTATTATTTTTTTGTAACTTCTGCGTTTTTTGTATCTTAGTCTGCACTTTTTTTGTTTTCTCAACTTTTTGTTGGAGCAGAGCTCATTTTTAAAAATTCGATTTTTAGCTACTTCGTAGCAAATTTCACGCTCTTGGAAATTTAAGAAATCGGTGTTTGTTTGACACGCAAAGTCACGGCAGAAAGGTTTCAAAATTTTAATTTTTTCAATATTCGGTGGAGATAAATTTGCAAAATTTAAGTTTGAGTTTAATTTGAACTCGGGGTCGGTCGGGAAGAACGTGTGGCCCCGGTGGCCATCACGCTCTGTCTGTGGTCTCCCTGTTGGTTATTTGGACATTTTGGAGTTAATACTCCTTTTTGTCCACATTTGAAGCAGAAAATGGTGGTTATCGCCTCAGGACAATAAATATAAGAATGTCCGAGCTGCAAACAGTTCCAACATTGTATTTTGGAATAATCTGGTTTAGAAAAGCGGCGAGAAACTTGCAACGCTTCCACTTGTGGGTCAAATTCAAAATTGCCATTTTCATCATTTGAAACAATGTCAATTTCATGTACCTGCCTTTGCGGGTTAAAAAAGGATGGTTGGTTTTTTGTCTCAGAGAGCACCTGTTCAGCCCTTCGGGCGGCCTCACGAAATCCTTCCAGACTCGTCGAGTTGCTATCAAACAACATACATTTCAGATTGGCGTTGAGATTCTTTTTTATTATTTTGACCAACACCCTATCTGTCATAGGCCGACTCATACGAAAGTTTTTCGAAACCATATCATCATAAAAATCATCGAAGGATTCTTTAAGATGTTGCTTCCTTAACGACATTTCATGAATGATTTCGTGATCGTCTTCGGACTTGCCAAATTGTTTTTCCATGGCAATGCAAAGTTGTGGATAGTTAGCAGTAGGATTTTGCCTGCTAAATTGCCAAAACCACTTCTCAGCTTTCCCCGTCAAAAGAACATGAAAATTTAGGAACAAATGATCAATAGAGCATCTCGTCCTTTCACAAAGTGTTTCGGCTTTGAAAATGAAATCGGCGACGTTGCCAGATCCATCGTAGGAAATTTTCCAGTCCTGCAATCTTGGAAAATTTTCAGCCCTAGGGGATCCAGAGGATCGCCTCTGGAAAATTGTAGGGCTTGAGCAGACATCCTATTATTTAGGCTATCAACGTTGGATCTCATATCCTGTAGATCCCTTTTCATTTCATCCTGGCTGGTAAGGATTGCCTGACTCAGAAGTCTGACGAGAGAGTCCATCGCAGCGGCACTTGCGCTTGTGGCTGCTTCTTGATTGTCGTGAGTTAGAGCATTTTCAGGGGAATTTTCGGGCTCTGAATCGGCCATATCGAAATTTGGGTTTTGAGGGTTTAGCTCCGAACGCGTTGTATGTAAAAATTGCAAATTGGAAATATCGAGTAGATTTTGTTTTGACCCGTCAGAATCAACTCCTAAGTGTTCTGGTTGACCTACCGAAGGATCAGGCTGGACTGTCAAGGATTCTGGTTGATCTACCAAAGAAAATTCTACAATGGCAGGATCTTGGAGCGCACGCTCAATACTGACTATGGAAGCAGTCGAAAACCTAGCTGGTGAATGCACCACTCGAGGGTTTTTGGAAGTAACAAATGACCGGTTAGAACTCGACGTACTTGCGTCGTTACTAGTGGGTCTACCTCTACCTCTAATTGGGGTTCTTTTGGTGTTAGTTCCTCGAGTAGATCGAGTATTATGCATACTATTTATAAAATATAAATATAGTGCCACTCTAGGAACCGAACGACCGGAAGAAAAATATATATAAAAAAAAATAAAAAAATAAAATAAAATAAATAAAGAAAATTTTTGTTGTAATTAAAACTAATTACAAGTTATTTTTACAAGGAGGGAAAACGTAAGCCTTCGAAGTATTGAATAAACTAATCCAACTTCAAAATAAATGTGAGATAATTATAAAAAAAAGGTAGATCTAAATTTAAAGAAAGCCCTGTCAGGCCAAATAAAAGTAAGCGCTAAAAAAAAGAATGATTTAAATGGAAAAAAAAATTTATATAATAAAAAATGAGAAAATATATATATAAAAAAATATCGGATGAAAAAAAAATAAATTGTAAATGACCGCAAAGAAAAATCGTTAGGATTTCAAAAAAAAACTTTTGACAAAAATATGACTTGCTAATCAGGGGAAATGCCAGCGCGAATAAACCGCGATGCCAAAAAGAAAGGAACCGTAAATATAAAATCCGCTACTCCCGGTCGTGCGCCCACCCTACACCAACATGGGTCGGCTCTGGCATCACGTCCTGATGCTACCAGGCCTCACCCATGCCGATGCAAGGGGCACACCAAAAAAAAAAGAAAACACAAAAAAAAATGTTTTTCCTTTTTTTTTCTCAAAAACTAAAAAAAAAATAAAAATAATTGGTTCACCGACCGTTATGGTAGGATCACTCCCCGTTGGACATGTTGCCCCCCCCCCCAACACGAGCCGAGCCTCGCACCGCACGCAGCACCGGTTTTAAAGGTGTCCAGTAACTGGGACTGATGCGAGACCCCGCCCGCGTCGGAAACGCAATCCAACACGGGATGACCGCTGCCATGAGGGTCGGTGCGAAGTTACAGCCGCCCACTGTGGGTACAGACGCTGACCAGGAAGCCGCCCAATGTGGGAACAGACGCTTCCTGGATTTGCTGGGATACGCGGGATCGCTAACCGTTTCAAAAAAAAAATCGAAAATTAAAAAAAAATCAAAAACAAAATGAAAGCCATTTTGCTTTCGTTGGGCGCCATCTATGTTACGCCTGGCAAATATCGAGAAGAAAAAAACTCACTTGTAATTAGTGTCAAGCACTAAGACATCCCGGCTAGGGCGCGGTTTTCCCATTGCAACTCACGGGCGTACGCATAGCAAAAATAAAAAAAAATATTTTCATAAGGGGAGCAGAAAAACCCCAGGTCCCTTCCCCTAAACTTTTCCCGGTGGCATCACGGCTCCACCCACCCCAGCATTTCCCCCAAATTCACTGCCTAGCAATTCATTTTTAAATTATAAAAGAAAATTTTGATTTTTCAATTCATTATTTAATTTAAAGTTCATCACTTTTTCTTTATGTTTTTGCTTATTTTTAGACAATATACATACATATTTTCGTTTACTTAAAATTGAGTAATTGTTATTTCGCAAATTAAATTTTTAGAGTACTTTACTAAGACTGAAGTAGTCAATTGGAAAACAAGTCAGCAACTGCAACCTGCAACTGTCAAGTGTTGATGTATACTAACAAATTCCGATACACTTATAAAGTAATTTATCAATTGACCTTGATTTAAAACAAAAGGCTTTAACTCAAAATGGAAATAGATTTAATAAAAAAAAATTAATAATTTTTTTCCTTTGTATCCTTGAAAGTTTCAGGTGAAATTGTGCAGGATGAATTATTGTCAAATTCACTATTTCAAGACTTAATGTAAATTCGTTTTGTCTTACTACACATATCAAAATTTGAATCTTATTTAGTAATAAAAAGATAGGATTTTAACTCTAATTCGAAAAAGAAACCATAAGATATAGTTAAACTATGCTTAGTAATAATTTAAATATATATTTACACATGACGTCGTTTGTAGGTATGGTGGCGTTGTGTATAGCGGTGTAGGCTGTCGTGGTTGACGGCTTGTGCCTCTGCTGCTGACGTTGTTGTTGCTGATGTTGGTTGGTGTTGTTATTAGTGATACATGTTGATTATGTTGTTTTGTAAAAATTTAGTGATTTTATGTTTTTTTTTTGTTTAAATAAATGTTTGTTTATTTGTTTGTTTGCTGGGTATTAATTTTGTTTCCTTTTTATTTGTGCTGTGCCTGGCAGTATTCTGCACTGTCTAGATGAAACTCCATAGATGTAGGAACAGGTCTAACCAGCACAATAGCCATACACATTTAGAATTGACTTAACAATAGGCGTTGGATTTGATCCAAATGGTCACAAAATGGTTTTCTATTTTTTTCAAAGTTTTCACGAAATTCACAAATATCAATTCGATTCGCGGAATATTGCTTTTATTTATCGTTTAGAGCTCAAATCAATTTACTTGTTTTAAATTTCATTGGAATCGTGCGCGCAACTTGCACCAGTTATTAAATTTCACAATTTTGTTTTCTTTCACATAAAATTTTCAGCTGAATTCTCTCTTACCACGTTCTTGTTAAAGTTTTGTCAGAAAATATTTTCTATTTTTATTAAAATCTCCAGTTAAAATGTTTCTATTAAAATTTGAAGACGTTGACGTTTTGTATTAACCTCACTTTTTACACTCCGATGGAGCACTCAAGAAACTCTAATATTTTTTGTCACTGAATTTTTCTTTATTTCACAATTTTTATTATTTTTCAACGTTGCAGCTAAAATTTTCCTGGATTTTTCTGCTCAACTACATGAAAACGAATTTCTATTACATCAAAAAACACAACTTGTTCGGAGGAGTTCCAAATATTTTTCCTTTTTCTAGCGTTTTATCACTTTTTAATTCAGTTCAGAACCACTCTAAATTTTCCCCTAGCACATTTATTTCACTTTATAGTTAATTTCTATCATTTTCATTCCCGAAATTTTATAGTTTTTACAATGTCATTTGCACAAATTATATTTATCAAACGACCATTTTTTTTTTATCGTTTGCAACCGCGTGCGACAGAACAACCAAAAAAAACTCGCAGCTTGCGACCGTACGCGAATCAATTATTTTTTCAACTGCCGCCTGCATCAAAATCTGTACTTCTTGTACGCTTCTTTGTTAGCATCGCCTGATGTCGCTTGCTAACCACACACACATACATATACGTACAAAAAAAAATTGAACGGCAGCCTTGGCCCATTAGTGCCAACATTAGCCTTTTTGACCTGTCTGACATTTCTACATTTGACAGGCGTGGTACATATAGTTTTTTTTTTCGTTTATATATACTTATGGATACAGGGTGGTAACATTTGCTTATCTTTACGTTAATTTTAGAGGGAATAGTAATAATAGTGCAAGAAAATCAAAATCAAAACCCTTTTGAACTTTTTTCCTTTAACAGGAGATTAAGGTGTTAATAGAGACGCCGTAATGTGCGTTTCCATTGGACAAAAGTCAAAAGAGGTGTCAAACAGCAATTGGGCGATTTTATCGGCAGATTTTGAAAATTTTCATATCTCGATTGAAGGTTCCAATGTAACCGGCAGGTGGCTGAAATCAAAATTTGACATTTGCACTTCAATCGAGGTATGTTGCCGTATCTTTTAACGAATTGCAATCGCGTTGACAACTTCTTAATGTACTTCCTACGTTTTGAAAGTGGAAATCCGTAACAATTGTTATGTTTCTGTTATATTTTTGTTATGTTTATTTTATCTAAATAAAATATATATGTTCCTCTGACACTAAGCTTTAGTTTTCTTTTTTGTCCAGATAAATCAAGATTTTTTTTTTTTAAGTGTCCAGATAAATCCCGATTTTTTTTGTTTTTTTTTTTTAAAAATGTCCAAGTGAAACACAATTTGGATCTGGCAAGCCTATTCGCCACGTAGAAGTACGTTCTGATTGTCGACATTTCTCGGAATGTAGTTTTTTAATATATAATTCTTTGCACTTGCCCTCAGACGTTCTGATTTTGAGAGGTCTGGTGTATTACTGAACGTGTATAGCAAAGAGAATACTCTTTGGTGTATAGGCCCGATAATTCTTTTTTGACTGAACTGGCAAGCACCGAACTGAATAAGAAACTTGGCAGCATTTTTTATCTTGTTGGGGCAGTTCACAGGATCCTTACTTTTGGACAGATTTGTTTAGATACAAGAACGCTTTCTGTAAGTTTTACAGAATGGTTTCAAACATTAGGGTGAACTTGCATGCGCGTTAGCTAACGCACGGTCGATAGTACACAAAATTATATGCAACGAGTCTCAACGCGCGGTTTATGGAAATATGCCACAACGCGCGTTGAAAACGCTCGTGTGAACTTAGTCTTATTTGTAAAAAATTGTTACGCGGCCAAACCTTCAAACCTTGTTTAACTTCTTTGCGGTAAGAAGATCATGAAACGTTGAACTCTGATATTAACATAAAAGCTTCTCATTTTCGTTCATTAGTGTCCGGTTTATTTTATAATTGAACACGATTCACTTTGTACTGAATTTTGTCAAAAATCAATTTCAGAAAAATGTTGCCCTCAAAATAATGAAATTTTTTATTAAACTGTTATGAAGCCTTTTGTTCAGTACTTATTTACTGCTCAAAGTGCATTCAAAAGTCAAAAAAGTGCGACTTGCTGCATTTGCTAGTTTCAATTACTGCTACATGGCATCGGTTAGCTTTGTTTGCCACTGTTTAAGAATTTCCAAGCCTAATTTATTTCATTTCTGATATTGACCATTTCAAAACAATGGCAAAATATAAACATATAATGCAAATAATTTTAATTTTATTCCCTTTATATGCAATTTGTATTAATTTTTTTCAGTTCACTGTAGTAAGAGTCTCGTAAAAGTATTATTCTCTTATTGACATTCGCTGAAAGTTATGAAGGATTTACATCTGTGCCCCATAAGCGCTTGACAATTAATCATTTTACCAAATTCCCAATAAGTTTCTTCTATATTGTTTTTATTTTGAAAAAATTTAAAAAAAATAAAATCTGTTTAAAACTGAATGCTCTTAAAGGTTTTGAAACTCGAGCTTTCATATAGCTCCATTGTGCGATTACTATTGGTATTATCGAAATAAAATGGCTCTCCGTGCTCATGTTTTTTACCACAGTGCAATTTTTATAATTAAAAAAACATGCGTACGCCAAACACTTGCACTAGCATAAGTTCGGTGCTAACAACTGTCACTATAGATATTTGCTACTTTTTAAATCCGGCGTTGGTAGTGGATGTGGTGGAGTGTTTAACATTTCCATTTTTTTTCTTGTTTTTTTCCTAGTTGTCGTATTTTTATCAATGGCAGTTGATTTAGAATTTTAGCTAATCTGAGACGTGCTGCTCACTGCCTACGTGTTATTAGAACTAACCCTATAACAAGCAGTGTGTTCTAAGTAACAGCTGATTTCGAATAATCTTTACAGACTTTGTATTGGGCTTTGACTTGTAGTCTCTATCGGTAAAAGTTGTGATTGAACTGTTTGGGAGCAACTGAAGTACAACTTGGCAGCACTTTATGTCTTGACATAAAGAATATAATTTTTTTGTGATTGGCTTGGAAAAGTTTGAGAGAAAATTTTATCCTGTATTAAAATATTTTAATTAAAGTCATGTTAAAACTTCTTCCATCTGGTGGAAGTAAGTTCCATAATTTTAAATGTGGTGAAATATATTGTGAGACACCAACAAGTTACTACGCGAGTTGTAGCCTGTGTGGCAAGAGACTGCTATTTGAAGACTTTTCGGATCATTTCCAAAAGGAACATCTTTCTCATGAGGACTCACAGCGGTGGAGAACCTTGAATGCTACAAAAGATCAAACTAAAGATGAGAAAGGAATACAACCGGTTGATATATCCAGTACAGCCATTAAAAGCGAACACGATATTGAATTTGAATCTATTCCATCTGTGATGGCACAGTTGGATGATGAAAAACCAATAGATTTAATGGAAGTTCAACTGTCTGAGCAAGACGAGGATAGAAAAAATATTATTATTTTGGGAAATTTAACTATGGAAAGTGTGTCCGGTTTGGACGATACGAACAGTGAAATAAATGATGGTGATATATTCGAACAGCATGACGGTCTAAACTTTACAGTAAGTTTGAAATAATTCAGCTTCAAATTCATTGTATATTTTGTTTGGGTCGATCTGTAGTCACTGGCCTACATAACTCAATAAGTATATTCTGCTTTTCCGGTAGGTGGCACGATGAGTTTGAATTTTTTGAAGTCATGGTATAAGAAAGTGGACAGAAATTGCCGCACCAAATATCAAGCGCGTAGAAGTGCGGAAAATTGTAATTATTTGAATGGCTTTAGTTTACTTTGGCACAGTTGCTCCAGTTTTTTAACTTTTTTAGGAGAAGTAGCGCTATAAGAATAAATAAACTAGCAAAAAAAAAGTCGGTCGGATTTAGTTTCGCATATATACTCATCGGAACTTGCGTAGATAGCTTTTATAAAAAGCGGTATACGTTGGGAACCCCTGGATATATTTCTAAAATATTGGTATCACATGTAAAGGTAGTAAAATATAGCATAAAATCGCCACATAAATTTGTTTTGTATTCCAAATAATACGATTTTTGTAAAATTTTGGGAACAGGTTTACTTTAGCTCACATTCTCCAATTTTTTTTTTTTTTTTAGGGGTAAAAGGGGGTTAAAAATAAATAAAAAGTATGAAAAAAAAAGTGTCGCGCGGATCTGGTTTCGGAGATATAGCCATCGGAAGTTGCGGATATAGCTTTTGGAAAAATTATTATAAGTTCGGAACCGCTGCATGGATATCAGAAATTTGGGTGTCCAAGGAAAGATAATTTAATGGCCTATAAGAATGGTAAGCAAGCCTAAGAAATTTAACCCATAATTTTGGAGATATTACGATTTTTCTGAAATTTTGACCAATTTTTTTTTTAAAAAACCGTTATTTTTTCCAAAAAATGTCTGAATGACCTATAACTTTTTTAGCTTCTTAAGAAACCTTAATTTATTCCCCTTAAAATAGTGTATCGTTTGTTCCAATTTTTTGCATATTTACCCCCTTTTTGACGGAAAAACAAAAAAATTTATTCAATGAATTCTTATGAAAACTATGTATTTATGGACAAAAACAATAAAAAACCAACAACAACAACAAAAACAACAAGAACAACAACAACAACAATTATTATAAGACGATTCTCATTATAAAACTTAAAAATTTTTATTAAAAATAGCACGCGCGTCTTATAACGGATTATTATAACGGATTATAAGACGATTCTTACTTTTTAATAAAAATTTTTGTGTTTTATAATGTGTCGTATTGAAAAAGAAAGCGCCGCAGGCGAAAAATTTTTATTAAAAATCGCGCGCGCAATTTTTAATAAAAATTTTCAAGTTTTAAAATGAGAATTGTCTTATAACGGATTATAAGACGATTCTTTCTTTTTAATAAAAATTTTTGTGTTTTATAATGTGTCGCATTGAAAAAAAAAGCGCCGCAGGCGAAAAATTTTTATTTATATTTATTTTATTATTTTTAATAAAAATTTTTAAGTTTTATAATGAGAATCGTCTTATAATAATTGTTGTTGTTGTTGTTCTTATTGTTGTTGTTCTAGTTGTTGTTGTTCTTGATGTTGTTGTTGGTTTTTTATTGTTTTTGTCCAATATACATAAGAATTCATTGAATATTTTTTTTTGTTTTTCGGTCAAAAAGGGGGTAAATATGCAAAAACAACAACAAAAACTGAGTCGCGGTTGAAAGCCACCCACTTATCCTTAATCTTATGTAAAATTACAGTGGCTAGCGAACCAGGTGTTGAATATATTGTAGACTGATCCGCGAAGCCGGTGTTGGATTTTTGGGAGTTGTAAATCCTGAGTCTCGGCCGGAGGCCGCCCACTTACCCTTACTCTTATATAAAATTACAGTGGATAGCGAACTAGGTATTGGATATATTATAGACTGATCTGCGAAGCCGGTGTTGGATTTTTGGGAGTTGGAAATCCTGAGACGTGACCGAAGGCCGCCCACTTACCCTTACTCTTATGTAAAATTACTGTGGCTAGCGAACCAGGTGTTGGATATATTATAGAATTTAAAGGTGAGCTCGATTCAATTTGAAGGAGGCCGGAGCCCTAATAAATACTTATACACTTGCTACAACCTTACGCCAGTAGTTTTCATAAAAAGTTTACTGACTAATTTTTTACATTCTGGTGAAAAATAGATTAATATCAAAAAAATATGTACTAATGATACATATTTTTTAAGCAAATGAATTGAGCTTTCTTGTGATGCTAAGAAAATTATGAGTTAACAAATACATTTTTGGAAAAAATAACGATTTTTAGAAAATTAAGGTCAAAATTTTACATATCTTGAAAACTACAAAACGAATTTCTTATATTTACAGCTGCGGTCAAAATAATAGTAGTGCGATACCATTTTTGAATTCAAAGGAAATATTTCGAACAAAATAAATTTTTTTTCTTCTACTCTTTCAGAATACAGTTACTTGATAAGTACACGAAATAAGCACATGACATTTTGTTCCAAAAAAATAACGGTACTTTCATAGTTTGCTATTATATTGAGTATTTTGCAATTTCGAGCGGTCAAAATAATAGTAGTGTTCAACTCATTTACTTAAGTTCAGCTATTTGCTTTTATTTGAAAAATTTGTTTGCAGAATATAAGTTTTATCATTTTTGTATAACATTGCATTGATTTCTCCAAGTTTTTGCATTTTAGTAGGCCGTGGGAAGCATTGAACGCCAGAACAACGTTTAATCATTAAAAGTTTTATTTCGCAAGGTGAATTTTATAAGGAAATTCAAAAATTTATTGGATGTTGTTCGTAAGTAATTCCGAATGCGATACAATATACAAATAAACGAAAAACACGAGGACGAAGGCCTTCCATGTCTCCCCGGGACGTGAATCGTGCAATATGGGTTTCGAAACATAATCCGTTTGTGCCTACTACGGAAATAAGGAAGTGCTCAATGTAGCATCGATTTTAGATACCGTTAAAAGAAGAATCAGGGAAAACAATTTGGGTGCTCGGAGTCCACGACGAGTTCCATTGTTAAAAAAAAATGCATATGACAAAAAGATCGGACTTTGCGCACGAGTACTTGGTATGGCCACTAGCAAAGTGGAGAAGCATCATGTGGAGTGATGAGAGTAAGATCGTCTTTTTGGTGGAAAAAGTACTCGTCAATATGTAAGGCGTAGCCCAAACACGGAATATGATCTCCGGAATGCTCTTTCTCTCATCGCTCCTAATGTTTCTTCACTTGGCCATACCAAGTACCCGTGCGCAAAGTTCGATCTTTTTGTCATATGCATTTCTTTTTAACAATGGAACTCGTCGTGGACTCCGAGTCCCCAAATTGTTTTCCCTGATTCTTCTTTTAACGGTATCTAAAATCGATGCTACATTGAGCACTTTCCTTATTTCCCTAGTAGGCACAAACGGATTATGTTTCGAAACCCATATTGCACGATTCAGGTCCCGGGGGACATGTAAGGCTTTTGTCCTCGTGTTTTTCGTTTATTTGTATATTGTATCGCATTCGGAATCACTTACGAACAACATCTAATAAATTTTTGAATTTCCTTATAAAATTCACCTTGCGAAATAAAACTATTAATGATTAAACGTTGTTCTGGCTTTCAATGCTTCCCACGGCCTACTAAAATGCAAAAACTTGGAGAAATCAATGCAATGTTATACAAAAATGATAAAACTTATATTCTGCAAACAAATTTTTCAAATAAAAGCAAATAGCTGAACTTAAGAAGTAAATGAGTTGAACACTACTATTATTTTGACCGCTCGAAATTGCAAAATACTCAATATCATAGCAAACTTTGAAAGTACCTTTATTTTTTTGGAACAAAATGTCATGTGCTTATTTCGTGTACTTATCAAGTAACTGTATTCTGAAAGAGTAGAAGAAAAAAAATTTAATTTGTTCGAAATATTTCCTTTGAATTCAAAAATGGTATCGCACTACTATTATTTTGACCGCAACTGTATGTAGCGAAACTAAATCCGACCGACACTTTTTCTTTGCAAATTTATTATTTATTCTTATAGCGCTACTTCTCCTAAAAAAATTAAAAAATTTGGAGCATTTGTGCTAAAGCAAACTTGTTTCTCTATTTGTGTTTTTGAAACAATGTAAAATTTAATATGTATTTTACAGAGCTGTTTGTTCAGAAGTTTTAGTGCAAAAAACAACAAAAAAAATTATAAACAAAAATGCATAAAAAGGAATAAGGAAAAATTACCTTTCAAAGATATAGTCCGTTACCTACATTGAAATTTTAAAAATAAAATTCGGAACATGTTTACTTTAGCTCCCATTGTTCAATATTTTTTTAGGATAATAAAGAGCTAAAAGCAAATAAATAAAATAAAAAACTGTCGCTCGGATCTAGTTACGGAGATACAGTCATCAGAAGATGCGGATACAGCTTTTGTAAAAATCAATATAAGCTGAGAACCCCTGAATGGATATCAAAAATATGGGTGTCATAAGAAAGATAATTTGACTGTGATTTTAAAAATAT
The DNA here is from genome assembly GCA_963662105.1 of Meiosimyza platycephala. NCBI lineage: Eukaryota > Metazoa > Arthropoda > Insecta > Diptera > Lauxaniidae > Meiosimyza > Meiosimyza platycephala. The sequence goes on from OY759208.1 coordinate 61,498,101, forward strand.
GACGATTTTTCAGAAATTTTGACCAAATTTTTTTAGAGAACCTTTATTCTCTCCAAAAAATGTGTTCATAACCTATAATTTTTAAAGATGTTAAGTAAGCTTGATTCTCTTGCAATAAAATGATGTACCATTTGCAAAGAAGATATACATATATATGTATATACAGTATTGGACAAAATTTTTTTCAAATCATAAATTTTTTGTGAACACGACGTTTTATTTTCTTATACCTCTATTATTGACAAACGAAAACTTAAAAAATTCAGCGTTTCCTAAGTAAGAAGGTAGTATTAAAGGAACATTTTAGGGGGTAGGACCAATTCATAAGATTAATGATGTCATGCCGATGAAGAGATGCCTCTTAAATGGAGGTTTCAACAGGACAAATATCCAAAATACACAAATTGAGTTTTTAAGGTTTGGCTTCAGAGCAACAGGATTGAAGTTCTTAGTTGGCCTGCCTTATCTGAATCCTATTGAGAAGCTGTGGGAGATCGTTAACATGAAAATCGATGAAGAAAATTGCAAAAGCACGGCAGATCTGTTTCAATCCTTGAAATTAGTCTGGGAAGGGATATCACAGAATATCATTAATAATTAGGGATCCTCTATGCCTAAGAGATGTGCGTGTGTCGTCCAGAAGAAAGAGTTTTGCAACTAAGTACTAATTTTAAAAATTTTTATCTACTATACAGTATCTACCCAGTGGCAGACGAAGGTCAATTTAAGCTGCAGGCAAAAGCTAATTTGGCGCCCCCACCCTATGTTGTAAGTTAATTAAAAAAATTGGCAAGTATCTAGAAAAAGAGTACCCGTGTTGTTAGATTTAAAAACATATTAATTTAAACAATTTAGAAAAATTTTACTTGAATAGCACTAGTTTACAAAATGATTTTTTATGTTCTTTTGAAGAAAGGTAACTTTTCTTATGCACTTTTTTCTGCTGAGTTCGAAAATGAAAATAAAAATTTTTTAATGGTATAGTTTTCGAGATATTGTGGTTTTTTCTTTTTTTCGACCTTCGTTCACTTTAAAACCCATATCTTAAGCTAGAAATGTTCAATTTCATCGTTCTTGTAGCTTAGTGGATTTATTGAAATAGTTCCAGATAGCAGCATCGGCGATAGGATAATTAGTTCTTTTTGCATTTCTTGTCGATTGATATCACATTCTTCTCCATGTGTGAGAATCTGTAGATTTCGGCAGTTTTTTTAAAGTTGAACTTGACCACAAAGGGATAATGCTTGGATATCATATAAAAAGGTAAAACTATCACTATGACTTTTATTTTGCTGAAATCTGTCATCAAGTGATACGATAGCTACATAATAACGCATTTCTAATCTTAAATTTTTCAGTAAGCATCTCACCCTCTCTATTAGTTTCATAGCTGTTTCCAAACTGATTGCTATTTTCTGAAGGTGCTTACTGAAAAGGTTGACTTGAAACAAAATTCAATGCCAAAAGTATATAATTGAGTGTGTTTCTTTGTTAGCTATCCGAATGTGGCGTACACAACAATGCAATCTATAGCTTGTGAAACTCATGGAGAGAAGTATCCATTAGATGCGCCATTCTTAACCGCGACAACATTAGAACTGTCTTCACTTAAGACTTCGCTTGGTGCGTTCGTTTGGCTCAGTTTGGATCCCTCGTTTGACGTTCTCGGCGCCCTCGTTTGGCCCTCTTGGCGCCCTACGTTCGTAGGCGGTCGCCTGCTTCGCCTTCGCCTTAATCCGGCCCTGTATCTTCCCATTGAAATATAACCGATAAAAAAGTATTAAAATATTTAAATTTTCCTCCAATGAAATACCGTGGAACAAAAAATTCTTCAAAATGTTAATGTACTGTTTGGAACTTATTGTTTTATCAACAAAATATATCGGACCTGATCCTTCGGAGGCTATGTGACTCCAAATCATAACAGACGGTGGGTTTTTAACATCAGGAACTCGACAGCTGTTTGAGTATCTCTCTTGAGGCATTCTGCCAACAAATCTGACCCTTTGGGGTACTGCTTACTTCCGGCACTCATCGCTAAAGATGGCCTTTAAATAAATTAAAACATAAGAAATTATTCAAAAGAAAATTTGTGAGAATTTTACGTTGAGATCACTGAATTTAACTGAATTAAAGTACGTCTCTTAATTCCAATAATCATTGGAAGTGTTACAAGAAAGCTGCGCCCCATACAGCCTCCGTTTGCATATAGCATTAGGGCTCTCAAGTATTACGTGACACAATTTTTGACCCTACCCTCATGTAACGCGCCGTTTCATGTCACAGCTTATTTTATGTAGATGTGTATAAACTGTAAAAATACTGTCAAAAGTAATAATTTTGTAATTTTTTATATTTAGTGTAGTAGCCTCTTTGGTCAACTACGGGTTAGAGCTGAAGAGGCCTAAATATAATATATGATGTTGCATTGTTGAATCCTGTCCTAAACATGGGTTGCCACTCATTTAAAAAAAATTTAACCTAAAAACGGGTGGAAACCCATGTTTCGGACATGATTTGACAAGGCAACCTTATGTTTTCTGCTTAGGTTCTTCGAGTTCTATCATTTGGCATACATTTAGAGCTGCAATATACTACAATTTTAATTAAAAAAACAAAATTGACTAAAATTCGGGCATTTTCGGGCATCGGGACAGGCTTTGGTAAGGCAACCCTGGTTGGCTAGTGATGCCATAATGCTGATTTATTTTTCATTTATATAATAGCCTTATACCATATTTTCAATAATTTTATATATGGGAGGTGAGCGTGGGAGACGTCAGACCACTCCCATTTTTACATGATATCATATTCATATCTCCTGGAACTCATGACCTAAGTTTCAAACCGATATTTATTGTAAAACACTTTGTACCATATAACTATACTGTACTACTGTAGAACTTTAAGGTGTCTGGCAGACTATAATAACCATCGGAAGTGTCTGCCAACTGAAAAAACATCTTTTGATAGCTCCTCAAGTAACATATAAAATTCAGCTTTTATAAAATGATGAAAGTTACATGCAATTTTTTACACCTTTGCTACCTGTTATATTGCAAAGTAACCGTTATCCAAACTTCATAGTCGGGGATCGTTGTTACCTCCATTAGTGACATACACAGAGAAACTTTCAGCTTTTATAAAATGACGAAGATCTGTTCGTCGCTGGCTCTTGCTCTATTACATGTTAAGAAGCAAACCGAAAATTTTTTAGCGTTTGCTAAAATATTGAGCTATACCTGTAAATCAGAGCTTGAAATAAACTTTTTAAAAATATTGTTACGAAATTCCCTGTCCCTTTGACAATAATTTCATTTTCTTACACTTTTCTGAGTTCGATCACTGGATTGTGTAACAATCAAGAAAAACGCAATCTTTATTTAATTATAAAATGGTTTATTTAAATCACAAACGTTAGTTTTTACACAGTACAATTGTTTATTTCTTCTTAACATTCAAATTGTATACACAAACGTTTTACTTTATTACTTAAAATTCACTGTATCACTTTATTACTTAATCAAATGTTCAACTGTCTCACTTAAGATCCACTGTGTTCAATTGTTCAATATCAACTGTGTGTCGGCTGCTCAGATGACTGCCTTTTATACTAAAGTCATCATTTTCTAGAACCATCTGCCATTGTCTAGAATGTCGTTTCCGGTACTTTCTATATGGCGATTATCGACGTTGATAATGTCGTACCATCCGCTATTATCCAGAATGTCGTTTCCGGTACCTTCTAGATAGCGATTATCGACGTTGATAATGTCGAACCATCCGCCATTATCCAGAATGTCGTTTCCAGTGCCTTCTAGATAGCGATTATCGACGTTGATAATGTCGTACCACACTGACGCTCCCACTTTATTAAATTGTTTTAAAACAATTTTCGCTTCGCTGCCCTCCGCTTCAACTTGTTCGTCCCGAACAAGAGTCTCTCTGCAACAGCTTGCGCCTCCTTTATCAATTCTTTTCTAGCCGCTTCTTACGCTTCAATTTCACGTTTTCGTTTCTCCTCTTTTTCCGCGACATGTAATCGTCAGCATTGGTCGTTTCTGGGACAACGCTTACTCCATACTTTTTCTTGACAAAAACGACCGGTGAACTACACGGGCTTTCTGATTGTGCAATGACATTTTCTCGCGCCATATCCTCTATAAGGCCCGTTACTTCCTCTCTCTTAGCGCGTGCTAGCCTCTTTGGAGGTTGACGAATTGGCTGAAAGTTACCTGTATCAATGCGATGCTCGACAACTGATGTTTAGCCATTATTTTCTCCTTTGGACGCAACTACCCGCCAATTCTTTTGCCGAAACCTTTTTGCTTTGTTTTTGTTCTGTGCAGACAACTCCTTCGTCCATTCTTTCGTCAATAAGGCCGATGATTTTGTTAAAGTTGTATCTTTTGTGTCCTGCTGGTCATTTTCACAATTTATAACAGCCGTAACTTTCTCACATTGCGCTATTAGTTCACCTTTTTGCATCCATTTCGGCTCATTTGTTGGATTCAAAATTCGCACCGGTATTTTGCTGTCCGCTCTTGATTTTACTGGGGTCTTTCCAATAATCAGGTCTTTCTTTAAATTTTTCTTTTCTGCTTTCACAACCCACAGATGGCCTATCCCACAGTCTTCACCTGTAGTTTCTTCAGTGTTGGGTTCAATTCGACAGCGCTCACTTATGTAGACTCTTGCAGTTATTAATTTTTGTCCACAGCCAATTTCTACAGGCAACTCCACATTGGCATACCTTAACGTCTTTTTCTTTAGATCCAAAGTGAACCCGTGTCGAATCATGAAGTCCACGCCAATGATAACCTCATCGGTGATGCTTGCAACAATAAAATCATGTTCCACAGTTTTGTTGCCGATAAGAACACTTGCTGTAACTTTTCCTACTATTTGCGCAATTTCTCCTGTCGCTGTTCTCAATTGGATCCCATTTAATGGCATTACTCGTCGTCTATTAAATAAATCTTTCCTCACAATTGAGTGCGATGCGCCTGTATCCAAAGTTAGCTCACATGGTCTTTCGTTGATTTTTCCACCGATGGTAAGGCTGTTGGAATTTCGGCAGAGCTTCGAAACTAAGACTGTGGGGCAATCATAAGTGAGAATCAGCTCACGCCCCGCTGTACTGACTCTTTAGTTTAACGACTGCTGTTCGTTATCATTTTCGCCATCGTTTACCCTATTTCCAATATTTCTTCTTGGTGAACTCGATGCGGAACGTTTACGACGTGATTTGCAGTCACGTGCCTTGTGTCCCTGCTTGCCACAGTTATAGCAATTTCCGCTGAAGCTACTGCTGGCGAACGACGAGTTTTTAATGATGGGCGGCATGTCAACGTAATCGTCTCCTGTGTGAGGCAACCGTTACTGTTTCATTAAATGTTGTCTTCGGATTCCTCATTGTCTCGCGTTTTGTCTCTGAGTCACGTATGCCGTCAATAAACGCCTCTATTTTGAATTTTTCAGCTACGACACTTAACTCGTCAGGATAGGAAAGGGTGCTAATCGTTCAAGATCCTGAGCATACTCCTGCAAGGACTCACCAGATTTCTGGATACGGCTTTTCAACTCCAGCCTGTGAATCTGCTTCATGTTGTCACTGCCATATTTTCGCTGTAAGGCATCCATCACCGCCTTGTAATTCTTTTGTTCCGCCACTGGAACCGTTTGCAATACTTCTGCAGCTGCGCCTTTTAATGCCACAATTAGCGCTGCTGCTGCGCTATCGTTATCCCAATGATTACACTGTGCGACAGCCAAAATCGGCGGGGGCTCTGACTACCGGGAAAAGTTATATCGGTCAAAAAAATATTATACGTGTCCCGGCGTCTCGCTGGGTCACTTCTAGGAATCGAGATATATCGATTTGAAGTTAGTAAGTATCATATAGGGGCATTTTGTTTGAAATTGCTCGAGAACGACTAGTCCGATTTTTCTGCAACAAACTTAGAAAAATTAAGAATTATAATTGCTTCAATCTATTGATGAACTGTTTCTCTCCATAATCAACACATTTGCAGTTATAAATAAATTTATGAAGAAAAAAAATTAATTTTTTGCCTAAAAAATTCAAATTTTTATTTTTAAAAATCATGAAAAATCTAAAAACAGGAAAAAGTGTTATTTTTTTCTTCAATTCAATTCAATTCAACTTTATTGATTTTTTTTCTTCATAAATTTATTTATAACTGAAAAACTGTTGATTATGGAGAGAAACAGTTCATCAATAGATTGAAGCAATTATAATTCTTAATTTTTCTAAGTTTGTTGCAGAAAAATCGGACTAGTCGTTCTCGAGCTATTTCAAACAAAATGCCCCTATATGATACTTACTAATTTCGAATCGATATATCTCGATTCCTAGACGTGACCCAGCGAAACGCCGGGACACGTATAACTTTTTTTGACCGATATAACTTTTCCCGGTAGTCAGAACCCCCGCCGATCACTGACCCCTACCATTTGTCGCACAGTGTTATGAGAAGATGTTGTTTCGAACTGGAGCTTGAAAACACTAAATGGCGTTGTTCCATCGTACGTGGGTGTCTTAAGCCTCTCTGCGCTGATTTCTCTTATCACTTGATTGGTTGGTCCGCTTATTTCCAACTGTTGAATCCTTTTATTAACGTCTTCAAAATTATTTTGAACTTTTTCAAGATTACTTTGAACTTTTTCAAGCTTATCTTGGGCATTTTCCTTGAACGATTCAACGTCATCTCGTAACTCAGTCACTTTTGCATCGAGGCCATTTACCATTTTGGCAACCTCCGTTCGAACAGCCTCCATATTTTGATTCATTGTGTGGATCTGCGTCCCGTTCTGACTCAACCTCTCATCAATCTGTAACGCGTTCTGACTTAAGCGCTGATCAATTTCTTCCCGAACCGCCTGGATTTGCAGCGCGTTCTGACTTAACTTCTGGTCTATTTGCAGTGCATTTTGGCTTAACTTCTGGTCTATTTGTAGTGCATTTTGATTTATTGTCTGCGTCATCACCATTAACATTTTCTCGAACCTTGACATATCTACAACTTCACCACTTGCCGCCGGTCTAGAAGCTTCCTCTATTTTCGCTGTTGGTTCTGACACATCACTATAAGATTCATGCTCTTCCAGATCTACCCCTTGAGCCTCAAGAGCCTGCCGTAAGCGTTTCTGTAACTCCAACTTTCCGCCAGATGAGTGCAGATTCAGCTGCTGCAACTCCTTTTTTAGTTGATCCACTTTTAGTTAATCAAACTTAACCATTTTTTTTATTTTTTTTTTATTTGATTGCTAATTCTTTTTACACAATCCCACTTCTGACACCAATTGTTACGAAATTTCCTGTCCCTTTGACAATAATTTCAATTTCTTACACTTTTCTGAGTTCGATCACTGGATTGTGTAACAATCAAGAAAAACGCAATCTTTATTTAATTATAAAATGGTTTATTTAAATCACAAACGTTAGTTTTTACACAGTATAATTGTTTATTTCTTCTTTACATTCAAATTGTATACACAAACGTTTTACTTTATTACTTAAAATCCACTGTATCACTTTATTACTTAAAATCAAATGTTCAACTGTCTCACTTAAGATCCACTGTGTTCAACTGTTCAATATCAACTGTGTCGGCTGTCGGCTGCTCAGATGACTGCCTTTTATACTAAAGTCATCATTTTCTAAAACCATCTGCCATTGTCTAGAATGTCGTTTCCGGTACTTTCTATATGGCGATTATCGACGTTGATAATGTCGTACCATCCGCCATTATCCAGAATGTCGTTTCCAGTGCCTTCTAGATAGCGATTATCGACGTTGATAATGTCGTACCACACTGACGCTCACAGTTTATCATTTATAGTACAGAAAACACTACCAGCCGCTAAATGGTGTTCTTCGGTCAGTAGTGCTAGCTAGTACAGAAACCAGTCGAAATGCCGCTAGATGGTGTTATTTTTCTACGGTCAGTGATGCAAGTATTTTTCTACGGGCACTGATGCTAGCTAGTATCGTTTAATTTTCATTTCGAGCATTTTCTGGCATTAAGCAATTTTCGCTACAATATGTTATTTTAGGTAAAAGTTAACTTATAGAACGAATAAATGGGAAAAAGCCGAAAATGGATTTTGGAAGTGACAGAAGAGGTCCCCGAACTTTCTATAAGGGTGTTTTTGACCCATTTTTCGAAAAAACTTTACTGCACGAATCGATGGGAAAAGGCCGAAAATGAATTCTGGAAGTGACAGGAGTGGTCCCCGGTCCTAAAGGGGTGTTTTTGACCCATTTTTGGAAAAAATTTTATTGCACGAATCTAAGAGAAAAGGCCGAAAGTGGATTTGGGAAGTGACCGGGGTGGTCCCCGTCCCTCGTAAAGGAGGGCTTTTGACCCATTTTTCGAAAAAAATTTTACAGCGCGAATCGATGGGAAAAGGCCGAAAATGGATTTTGGTAGTGACAGGGGAGGTCCCCGACCTTCCTTAAGGGGTGTTTTGGACCCATTTTTCGAAAAAAATTTTTCTGCGGCCGAAAATGGATTTTGGAAGTGATCGGGGTGGTCCCCGACCCTCCTTAAGGGCTGTTTTGGACCCATTTTTCGAAAAAAATTTTACTGCACAAATCGATGAGAAAAGACCGAAAATGGATTTTAAAAGTGACAGGGGAGGTCCCGGACCGTCCTAAAGGGGTTTTCCGGAAAATATGAATTTTTATTTCAGTTCAGTTGAGTTAATTGTATAATATTTTCCAGAGTTATGACGGGAATTTCAATTTAAAAGATGTAATTGATTGAAAAATAACGTATTAACAAATCAAATGAAAAAAATGTTGTTATATCGAAGATATTTTGAGAAGTATTTTTGCAAATTATAATAAAGGTTTAAACTAATTTATTTAAATTTTGTTTTCTTTTTTATGAAATTAAAGCATTTTTAAACAAGGTATTTCTTTTCAAAAAACAAAAAAAAACGAAGTGTCGCATTCATGATTTTATTCGCGTAGGGTCATTTCGCCTGTTCGCGTCCATTTAGTGCAGTTGGCAAGTTTGACGGCGATAATAAAAATATCCCAGCACTAATTTCTATGAAAAATTTATGTAATGTGTTCATTATATAGTCTTTTTTAAGATTGACTTTCAGTTTTGTTCGAAACATTTTGTGTTTTTTTTTAAACATAAAAACTTCAGAATTAGGCGTTTTACCCACTTTGCGTCCACAAAATCCAAATTGCGTCCACCCGTGGACCATTTAGCGTCCACCAGCTTAGAAAAGGAATATAGGGGTGATATTTTTAAGAATTTGTAAAGAAAGATTGTATTTTAACAATTTCTTTATTTAAGAATATAAATATTAAATATCAACATTATTAAGAAAGTTGATTTTAGCGACTGATTATTTTTTTATAATTAAACAATTTCGAAAAATAAATCATAGCATGACTTTAGGCCGACGGTCTAACGGCTATGGCAGCAAGCGAGAAAGTGACAAAAGATGACAAATGGAATATGCGCACTCTGTACACCTCATGACAAGTACCTCAGTAGCTCAAGTGTTAGAGCGGCCGTCGCAAAATATGCAATTGCAATGCATGAACGGTCAGGGGTTCGAGTCCATGTACAGAATTAACCAAACTGGTCTGATGAGGCTATTTGGTAATAGCCGAAACATGTCCAGGTTAAAATTGTTCCATTTGTTATCTTTGTCATGTTTGTTGAAAAATAGCATTGATCAATAAGTAAAAATTTACAATATTGGTCTTTGCTTAATGACTGTAAGTTCGATTAAATAATGTTTAATCAACATTATTATCATTAAAAACATCACTTTAAAAAAATAAAAATAATTCTTCTCAACATTGACTGAACTTAAAATTAGGTAAGAAATAATGATTACACCTTTAAGAATAAACAGCAATCAGTTCTGTTAATTTTACCCTAAAATCACAAGGTATATTATTATTGCTAAAGATCAGCCTTGATTAATAATAAGTAACCTGTGTACCCCCATACAAATTGTATGAAAATTTCAGACTTTTTCGTTCGTACTGTACAAAATAACGACATTGTGCTAAACTTTTATTTTCACATGTCTCGTAAACATTAACATACATTCGGAGATTCCCCTTTTCATAACATTTTACATCATTTTATGATGCATAACACAAAGTCACTCGAGAATAACTTCCCACAGTAACGCTTTGTACTTTGATGTTGACTTTGAACTTGTGAGTTTTATTCTTATTTTTGTGTGATTGCATTAAAGTAAAGTGTTTTCTATCATTCCAAAAGTTTCTGGGAAAATATGGCTTCAAATTTGAACAGAGTACGGTTTAATAGATTCAATGCAGCTGAAATTGAAGAAATATTGTGTGAAATTGAAAGCAATTACGAAGGATTTATTCCATCTGATGACGAAGATGGATATGAATGTATTGACGAAATAGCATCGGAAGCTTCAGATGCTGAGCTGATAGGATGTATAGAAGCTGATGAGAACTCATATGATTCAGAAGATTCATAATTTATGAAAGATCTAGGTTTTGAGCTTTGTTAGGCAAACATAAAATGACGTGCTGAAAATCCAATCATATATTCGAAGCCTTCCACTCGATCAGGACTACAGGACGTACTTTTACGAGTAATCCAATTGAACAATGAGAATTCCCACGACCATAATCGAGATTAAAGTGGCCGCATTGCAATTATGGGAAGTTGTTACGTATGCAAGCAACTACGAAAGAAATGCAGAAAAACTAGGAAATCCTGTACAAGTTGCTTCAATCCAGTTTGTAATGAACAATCAAACCTATCTTCCCATATGCTCTATCTGTATGCAAAGTTTTCAATGAATTTTCATAACTTTATCTGTCTTTTTTTTCAAATGTAATTATTTCTTTTTTCTATATAAAACTGTGGAGGAATTTCTGCATATATTTAAAGCAATATTTATCTTTTTAATCAAACAAAACCCTAAATTTCATGCTACTCCATACAAAGCGTAGAGAGGGTACATACCTGGATACCCCGACACCCTGTTAAAGGTGTAAAAAGAAAATGGGTGTGCCAGGCCCTCTCAAACTGATCAAGAGAAACCATTCATATGAAAATATATTATTAACATAATATTAGGAATTCTCGTAAGGTTTCAGAGTTGTAGAGTATGTAGAATCATAAAATATTTTGAGTTGAAAATGAAATGGGTACCCGGGTACCCCATCACACACAGAAGGGTTAACGAAAATAGTGGACGCAATTTGGTTAATTATTATCCCCTGTAGGTATAGTTTGCGTCCATTTCGGACGCTTTGTGTAAGTTTTGTAAATTCGATGTAGTCCACCTTATTTTATTGGTTAAATATAAAAAATATAAGCGAATTAATAATTAATATTTTTCCTTTTTTCAATATAAAAGTCTAAAAACAGCTATGTATCCTAAAATTCACATAAAACAATAAAAAACTTACCATCAAACACGCCACTGCACACTATTTTTTTTCTAAACAACATCCCGCGCGTATGCACCCCTTGATGAACAGCCGAGACTAAATATTTTTTTTAATCAGGATTGGTTTGGCGCAAGGACCTTTTGTCCATATGTGCGTGCCTCTTATATATTGAGGTATTAGCGGCAATGACTTTTCGTTTGATTGGTGTGTTAGTTTACTTATTTTCGAGGATTTTAAAAGGGAGATCCGTAAAATGGACGTGAATTGGGCGATGGACGCGAACAGGCGAACTGACCCTATGTATTTTCTATAAATTTTTTTCATTTGCCCATGCGCCATAATTATTGCACCGCACACGTATGTGAATATCTGTTTTTTTTCACAACAGCATTCATAAAAGAAAGAATGCAAGCCAAACATTTTTCCATCGTTCGTAAATGAACGCGAACAATGTGATAAAGCACGATAAGCGTTCGTACATGTACAAATTTTCTGTCGCTCATAAATGTGCACGAATTCACTTAGCAAAATATTTATGAAACAGTTTCATCTGGAAATTCAACTTTTTTTATTTTAACACATCTTTAAAAATAGCGACTTTGTTTTCTTTGCTGGTAGGTAAAGTAGACGAAAAATGCACTTCAAAGATTAAAAATCACCGAAAATATGTATTTTTTATGAGTCGTGTTTCGTTTTTTTTTTTTAATGGTTTAAAAATCACCTACCTAAAATTTTATTCAAATAACTACCTAATTGAACAGGTAAAAATTCACTTTTAATCTAGTACCCAACATTTCAAGCACTCCAATTGAGTAGCGTTAAGTTTATTATAGCCAATTTGTTTATTTTAAACTCATATTTGTATTGCTGATTTGTGAACGAATTCAAATTATATTTCGAATAACAATCCACCTAAAAGTATTTTAAAATTGAGATGACTTACTTCCTAATATTTTTCTCAGTTAAACAAAGTTTCTTTAGTTCAGTTTAAATTATATTGCACGAATAAATTTAACCATATTTTTTTTGACTAAAAAATTCTATATTTGACTAAAATGTTTGCGAAAAATGGGTCAAAAACACCCCTTTACGGCGGTTGGGGCCCTTCCCTGTCATTTCCAAAATCCATTTTCGGCCTTTTCCCATCGATTCGTGCAATATTTTTTTTTTCGAAAAATGGGTCAAAAACACCCCTTTAGGAGAGTCCCCTGTCACTTCCAAAATCCATTTTCGGTCTTTTCCTATGGATTCGTGCAGTAAAATTTTTTGTCGAAAAATGGGTCCAAAACACCTTGTTAGGAGGGTCGGGAACCACCCCAGTCACTTCCAAAATCCACTTTCGGATTTTCCCATCGACTCGTGCAGTAAAATTTGTTTCGAAAACTGGGTCAAAAACACCCCTTTAGGAGGGTCGGGGACCACCCCTGTCACTTCCAAAATCCATTTTTGGCTTTTTCCTATCGATTCGAGCAATAAATTTTTTTTCGAAAAATGGGTCAAAAACACCCTTTTAGAAGGGTCAAAAACACCCCTTTAGGAGGGTTGGGGACCACCCCTGTCACTTCCAAAATCCATTTTCGGCCTTTTTCCATCGAATACAACGCACGCATGCATTTCTTCGTGATAGAGATCATTTTCTTTACGTGCACATTTATGAGCGACACAAAATTTGTACATGTACGAACGCTTATCGTGCCTTCTCACATCGTTCGCATTCATTTATGAACGATGGAAAAATTGTTGGCTTGCATTAATTCTTTTTATGAATGCTACTCGTTTGTGAAAAGAAACAGATACTCAAATTTGTGTGCGGTTCAATAAAGAACTATTTTCAATCGTGCATACATGTGCATGAGCGAATGAAAAAAATTTAAAGACAATTCATACATGAATAAATTCATGAATGCAACATTTTAAGTGCACATACATGAATATTTCCGAACTCTGATATTAATACACAAACTTGCGAGAGAAGTTTAAGCTTATGGTGAATAACTAGTCACATATGGAGTCAAATTATTTTTAATAATTAGAAGATGAAATATTACTCAAATTGCTAATAAAAACTGTGGGACAAAGTAACGCAGGGGTAGTGTTAGTAACACTGTGGTTGTTCATTCAAAGCACTTATTACTTTTTTAAAGAAGATTTGGCAGATTCTAAATAAAGAATTAACTTAATGGAATATACAATAACAAAATATCTTCAAATTAATATATCTGAATAACACTAAAACATTTTTTTTAAATATACATAGTGTTAAGACGGCGACAATTTTATATTTTTAAATTGTTTTTATTAAATTAATTGTAGACTTACAATGAATAAGAAATATGTTGAAAAGATTTATATTAAATTATGGCGATGTTGTATGTTGTAATTACGATGTAGTGTGACGATGTTTGTGTATAGTTAGTGACTTGTGTGTGTGTTAACTAAAGATGATTATAAACTATATTTGGACTTAGATTTGTACATGCTGTGTGTGTTTAAAAATTGATGTTTATTCGCCGCTGCTTTTTCTCAACTGACTCGTTTCACAGACAACGAACTCGCACCACGGTTGTAAATTTTTCTGATGTTAGGTGTTGCCGTTTGGCAGCAACATTCCACCCTCCGTGGATCCTTGCTGGGATTCACTGAAGGTTAAAGCGGCTAGCTTGCAGGCAGGTCGGCGAAAATCTCCTTGAGGTGTTCGGACCTCTGCAGTTCGAACTTGGCCATCTGGGGCGGTAAAGACTCTGGTAATTCTTCCTTTGCGCCACTGTCCTCGTGACTGACTTGGATCACAGATAACGACAAGTTGGCCTGGCTGAAGTGGTGTAGCAACTTCTTTCCATTTTGTTCGTTTCATCTTTAAATACGAAGAAAATTTAGTTAAATTTATAACATTCTCACCTTGGTTCTTTGTTATCAAAAAAAGTCTTGGGTTTTCTTCTGCGGCACAGTGCGGTGAAACCATGAGCTGTTTTTCTTGAGGCCAGTGTTGTTCATTCTGTTGCAAAAATTCTGGCCCGGTTGTCCATCTTGACGGCGATTCGAAAATTGGTGGCAGCTTGGCTCTGGTAGCATCATCGGCGGCAGTGCCACTGGTCTGGTGTAGAATTATCAAGGATTTCGGCAATCCGGCAGGATACGAATTGTTTGTAGTTACGAGCAGTTGAGTGAATCCATAGTATGACAGTTTTTGAGTCGCTCCAAAAAACAGTTTTATTTACACGAAAATCGTGACAATCTCTTACGGAAATGTTGAGGCGACTGCCTAGCACCGCTGCTTGTAGTTCTAATCGCGGAATGGTCATTCCCTTAGGCGGCGCACATCTGGTTTTGCCCACAACGAAGGCGACGTCAATTTTGCTTCCTTTCTTTATTCGAAGGTATGCGACGGCTGCATACGCGCTGGAGCTAGCGTCAGCAAATATGTGCAGCTGTATCTCATCAGCAATTTTCAGTACTGGTGAGTAGCACCGTGGAATTGAAAAGCATGAAATGCGCTGAAACTCTTTCCACCAAGCATTCCATTGTTCATACAATTGTGGCGGCAATGGATCATCCCAAAGGATCTGCAGCTTCCATGTTGACTGTAACAGCAACTTTGTAAAAATTGTAAAGTTGGCTAAAAAACCCAAACGGGTCAAAAATTGACATAGCGATCGACAAAGTTTCTCTCTTAGTAGGCGGCCTTTTGCTTTCTAAAACGTCTGACGGAATCTTGTGAAACTTGAAATGGAATTCAAACGCGTCCTTTGATGAGTTGCAAAACATTCCGAGCACTTTCTCGGTGCCCTGGCGTTCCATATTGATTACATCTATTTGAGCTGGATCATTTTTGTTTAACTTAAACTGTAGTGACTTACAGTTTGACACAAAGTTGCGCAGCATGAACCCAGCAGCACTATTAATTTCAACGGCTTCCATTGTCACCTCTTCAGCCTCTTTTTCATCATTAAAGCTGACCACAAGATCATCCACGTACATATTTTCGATTGTAACTTTAGTACCCCTCGGAAAAATCGCGGCGTGGTTGGCAGCGTTGAGATTCTTGACGTATTCTGCGCAACAGGGCGAGCAAACCGCTCCAAAAATAATAGATACCATTGCGTACACGCGTATCGATTCAGATGAATTTCCATCTCGCCATAGAAAACGCTGCGAACTTTGATCTGATGTTCTAATACGCACCTGTGAAAACATTTCTCACACGTCTCCAGAGACAGCAACGACACCCTGACGAAATTTGTGGAAAATGGCCAACAATGGTTTTGCGTGCTCCGGACCTTTCAGCAACGCACTATTCAGTGAAACCTTTGATGATACGGCGGCTGCATCAAAAACGACTCGTAGCTTATCTGGCTTATGTGCATTAAATACACCAAAATGTGGCAGGTACCAGGTGGTAGGGCCCTCTATCGCAGCCCTTTCCGGCGTCAGTAATTCAGCATAGCCCTTGTTTACGTATCCTTCAATTTGCTCTGTATACTTTTTTGTAAAAAGTGGATTTCGGCTCATCTTATTTTCAAGATTGCTCAAACGTGTTTTGGCCATAGAAAAACTACTTGGTAACACAGTTTCGTCTTTGCGCCAAAGCAGGCCAGTTTCGTAGTGCTTTTCTCTTTTTATTGTAGTCTCTGCAAGTATTTTCCTGGCACGAGCGTTCTCCTCAGACTCTAATGCGGCCGAACCTCTCACACCAAAACTTTCAATCTCAAAATAATCTTCCACTAATCTGCTTAAATTTTTAAGCGATGACGTATCCCGCACATGGAGAACCCTTGGTGCATTTTCAATTTGTGCGCTGAGTGGGCCAAAGGCCATCCACCCAAGTCTGGTCATTACTGCTACTGGCTCATCCGGCCCTGCTTCGACCACATTCTTAAGTACTCCAAGGAAACAGTTGTCCAGCCCTAGCAGAAGCACTGGTTTGGCGTCCTTATAATCAGCAACTGGAACCATCTTCAGATGGTCATGATTATTTTTGCAAAACGTTTGCACCGGCAAGTTAAAATTTTTAACAGTTCTAATATTTTTCAACTTGAACTCCCCACTGTCATCGTTACAGGCTCGAATATTTAAATCTACTTTTTTCGAGTGCTCGGTTACTTTTTTATCGCCATACCATTGGAGAGTGAGTGGCATGGCACGCCCCCTCAAACCCAATGTATCTGAAATGTGCTCCTCCAGCAAAGACACTGACGACCCTTCATCCACCATAGCGTACACCACCACCCTGCCAAGTGGCCCCGATAGCTCAACTGGCAGCACCTTAAAAAGAAGACATTTTTGCTCTTGGGGCAATTAAAAACATGTTCTGTCACTTTTTCTGTATTTTGCGATGGCTTCGCCTCCTGGTGCAGCAATTGGTGATGCATTCGTTTGCATCCATTTACACCACACTGTTTTTGGGTGCGGCAGTTTGACACGTTGTGGCCCTTTTGCAGGCATGCAAAACAAAGGCGGTTACGCTTAACCAATTCCCACTTGTCAATTTTCAAGGCACAAAAAATTTGGCAATCACTTGTCTTGTGATTTTGATTACACTGAGCGCATAAATCTTTAGACTGTTCCTTTTCAATGTGGCTGTTGTGCATCAATCGCTTGGCGGCAGAACCTGCAGCTGACTGCTGACTAGGTCTGGAGTTAACATTACTTTGACGTGACTGTAGCGGCGGTACTGGATAGGATCGTGTGGTGTTGCTCAATGGCATGAAGCTAACCACCCTGGCGAGATCACTAATCCAGTCAGAAAAGTTTTCCACAGTAGGAAAGGGCACGATGCTGGCGACATGCCTGCTCCATTCGTACTGCTTTGACGGAGGCAACTTGGCGACTAGCTGCTCTAGTAATGTTGGGTTGACGAGATGATGTTGGCAATTTGCTGACTTAAAAAATGCGACGATATTTCTCACTCTGTTGGAAAAGGCGATGACGTGTTCTAAATGGTTTACATAAATTACAGGAAAATGCTGGACTTTTTCCAGCTGTGAGCGTACAAGCAAGTCAGGGCGCCCAAAGTAAATTGCAGCTCTGAAATTACTTTAGGAACGTCGTCAGGGAATATTAAAAGTGACGTGACGGCTCGTCTTGCTTCCCCTTGCAAAGATTTGTGCAAACGCATCAAATTTTGTCTGTTGCTATACTTAAATTCATTTGTTGTGTCGTTATAGTTTGCTAAAAACAATGGCCAGTCTTCAGCATTGCCATCAAATGGAGGCAGTGGATACAATTTTCCGCGAAAGTCGTCAGAAAGTGGCATTAGCGCGCCATTTTGTGACTTCGGCAGAGACGGAGATGTACCCGAAGCGTGTGTCTGTAGCGGCAAAGATGGCGTCGTCGACGGCGTTGGAATCGCTATGTTATGATGCTGACTTGTTGCTGCACTGGCAGCCTCGTTATCCACTCTGGAACGTAAGTGGCTAATTTCTTGTTGGCTACGTGAAGTATTTTGACGAAGCTCCTCAACCGATTCACGCAGCGCTGCAATACCTGAAATTAGTACATTTAATTGTTCATTTGTTATACCTTGCTGCTGTGGCTGGACACCAGCAGCATTATCTCCTGGTTCATCGTCTGGCATTATTGACGATGTTCCACAATTATCTGCATCAAATTCAGTGGCAAGATCTTTCTTTGCCTTACTTCTTGTCTGCATGTTCTGATGCACAGATTTTTAAAATGGCGTATAAATTTCCAAAAAGTACGACGTCGGTAGTGGTCGTACAGTCGAAATGTTCGAGAACAATCCAGTGGTGGCAGAAAGCGAATAAACAATTTTTAAAACGATGTTAAGACGGCGACAATTTTATATTTTTAAATTGTTTTTATTAAATTAATTGTAGACTTACAATGAATAAGAAATATGTTGAAAAGATTTATATTAAATTATGGCGATGTTGTATGTTGTAATTACGATGTAGTGTGACGATGTTTGTGTATAGTTAGTGACTTGTGTGTGTGTTAACTAAAGATGATTATAAACTATATTTGGACTTAGATTTGTACATGCTGTGTGTGTTTAAAAATTGATGTTTATTCGCCGCTGCTTTTTCTCAACTGACTCGTTTCACAGACAACGAACTCGCACCACGGTTGTAAATTTTTCTGATGTTAGGTGTTGCCGTTTGGCAGCAACACATAGGTCGAAAAAAAATCAACATCTTAAAACTAATTAAGAATTCTGACAAATAAAAATTTTTTTGTTAAAAGAACCAAGTCATGTACTGCTATTTTTGTTACAATAATATTAATCACTAAAAAAGTACAGTCAAAGCAACTGCGTTACCAATAAAACAACTGCGTTACCCTGTATAATAACTCAGTTGTAAAAATATAACTATTTCATCAATGTTTACTAAATGTGAAAGAATTTAGCGAATTTTTATCACTATTCAAATTATACACCTAAATAACTGTGTTTGCGAATAAAAATAACGCAAATATCGTCAGATAAAGATCAGTTTCGTACAAATTAGCTAAGATCTTATTCATTTTTGGGGACACAATGTAAAATATATTGTATTTCTTTATTTGTGTTTTTGGAACAATGTAAAATTTAATATGTATTTTACAGAGCTTTTTGTTCAGTAGTTTTAGTGCAAAAAACAACAAAAAATAACAATCGCAAAATGCATTAAAGGCACAAAAAATGTGCCTACTCCGCTAGCACCATCTGGCGAATTTTGATAAAAAAAAAGTGCATCTAATAGGTCACAAATTGGTCATAATTGGTCAGTTAGTCCGAATAATTGGTCAGCAAAAGTACATTTTTTAAAGCGTTTTGAAAATTTTCAAGGTCATCTGCATATTTTGGCACCACATCTAACGAATTTCGAAATAAAAACAAGTGTCTTTAATAGGTCGCGAATTAGTCATAATTGGTCAGTTAGTCCGATTAATTGGTCAGCACGAGAAAATTTTTTATTTCGTTTTGAAAAATTTCACTGTCATCTGCATATTTTGGCACCTCATCTGGTGAATGGTAATTATGTACTTTTTGACTTCATTGTCACAGGGGGTGGCGGTTGCGGGGGTAGTTCACAAGAGGTACTCTGAACATAATACGGATAGATTTAGCCGTCAGTCACCCTTGAAAAATTTTAATGATACATCCAACACCTAGTTTGCTAGCCACAGAAATTTTACATAAGAGTAGAGGTAAGTGGGCGGCCTATGGCCGCAGCTCAGAATTTAAAACTTCCAAAAATCTAACAACGGCTTCGCGGAGGCCTTCGGCCGCGGATCAGTCTATATAATATCCAACACCTGTGTTTAAAATTCTTTTGGAGTTGACCCCACCCCTAAAATGGCCAAAAACCACCCACCACGGAATCGCATATTCCGCGCCTTCCATTGGTAAAATATTTGTCACCCCCCGTTTTCGAGGATGGTGGTGCTTAAAATTCTTTTCGAGTTGGCCCCACCCCGCGAAGTGGCCAAAAACCCCCCCAACGGACCCAAATTACCATTTTGCAAAAGCCCATGTCATCTAGGTGGAAATTCGCAAAACATTCCTTCTTACATCTGCAATAAATAATTGATATGGGCAAATCCTGCGTGATGAACGCTACATTGGTATTCGTTTTCGGAGTGAAACATAAAAATTTTTTGGTGTTTCAAAAGAGATACCTTCAACTTAAACATAGTGTTTAGTTAGATTTAAGTGTACTTTCGAATGGCATAAAACATAATTTTTTGACTGGTAATTGTTGTGAAATAATTGACCAATAAGTTTTGTGACGCATGCTACGGAAGTAACTTTAAAAGTTGAAGTGTGTTTTCGTAATTTTTAGCGAATTTTGCATAGTAAAGCACACAAAATCTAATACCTAAAAGAAAGATGAATATTAGAGGATTCTAAAATAAATTTATTTGTGGCCAAGAAATTTTGTCGTTTTTTATCAAAAGCCGTGAACCTTTTATGACGCACGTTACATTTTTATAGTAGCACACGGCCATATCTAGGAGGGGGAAGGTAGGGGATAGAACCCTCCTTCCGAAATTTTTTGACGGACACTATATAGAAACGATTTTGCAAAGAATGGACACTACGCAAAATTGAATTTGAGAGGAATAAACCATACAAAAACAATTTTCTGAAACGAACAGACACTATATCAAATAGATTTTGTGAAAAAAAGGACTGAAAAAAGGTCATCAGATTTTAAAAATGTTTTTTGATCAGCTGGAAGAAACAGTTAATAACAAAGGCCCAAAAATTTTTTTTTGTGCTGTATTTTGAATGTCAATATAGCATTTCTATGTATTTTATCTCGCTGAAACCAAATCTGGGGTCAGAATTGCTCTAGCACGTCAGTGTAAAGTGTAAAAAACACCGTTCTTTGAGGTTATGTAGCACCACGAATTTTTCTCCCCAAAAGACTATGTGTGGGATCTTAAAGTATAAGTGTTCCTCTTCCAAATGCAGCTGAGTTTGCTCAAATATTTTCTTTTCACCGATATATCGCACTAGCTTTTCAACGATAGTTCGAACTACAAAAGTTGTTGCCATATATATGTATGAATTTTTGCCAATTTCAAAAGTCGTGGGCGTTATTAAGTATAAGATTATTAAGTGTAAGAATTAAACCATCTGGCAAATAGAGATAAGAAGCGAAGAGATAAGAATACAAAATAACAATTGCAAAAGTTTTTAATTTAATTTTTGGGAGAACTCAAATCGTGACGCACGCTACAGAAATTAATATGCTAAATTTTTTTTTTTTCAATTGCATAATTTTAATTTTTTATGCACTTAAAAGCAGGATATGAAATTATGGATTTGAAATTATGGATGATTTGCAAATAATAATTTTATTCTACTCACAATATAAGAAAAACCTTATTTTCAGTGACGCACGCTACAACGCGTGGAGCTGACTTTTCATACCTAATTTCAACCTTTTCAAAATAGTAAAAAAAAAATTAAAGAGAATTGCATGAATAAAAATATGGCTTTCGATCGGACCATCTATGTTAACACTAAAGTAATGACATGATCACCTAAAAAATGTTAATTTTTTGTATAATATTAAGAGATATGAGGTAGGGTAGGATTTGGTAATATTTTTTGTATTAATGATCATCGAAATAAATTTTTTTATACATTTATAGAATTATACATGCAGTTCTGTTCAAATGCTTTGCAACTGAAATTACTTTTGAAGAAACATCAAATTATTTCAGTGAAACTTTGAATTTTTTGTTGATTTTTTACCAAAAACAAAAATGTTATTCCGTTAGTTAACAACAACAAAAATTCAAGGTAAACAAAAGTAGCGAAAATTCAAGCGCTCAAAACATGTGCAACTCATCACAATACCAAGAAATAATGCATAACTAGCCTAATATTTGGTTCCAAAACCGTTGTTTCTGATGACATCTCCTGGACAATGATTCATTACTTTACAAAAGCTCAATCTCAAATACAGAACACCTACAGTTATACTCGGAGGTTAGAACGTGATGACCTTGAGTTGTTTCTCGATGAATAGAGTTGGTCACATTGAGCGCATTGAAGGCACGATGATAACAGCTGGCTACAAAACCATTTCAAGCAATATTATTCTCCCATTTACTGGGTGGAACATGCCACTTCCTTCGACAATTCAACATGACAGTGGTCTAAATCATAGTTTAAAGCTTGTAAAATCTTGGCTTGTGGAAAAACAAGTTGATATCATGTCATGGCCGGTGTAGTCTCCCAATCTCAACCCGATTGAGAATATGTGAATGGTGATAAAATGCATAATCGGTGAGAAAAAATTCAAAAGTGGTCATGATCCATTCGCTGAGATAGAAAAGGAATAGAACGCGATTTCACCTAATAAATAAATAAAGTAATGAATCATCGTCCAGGAGATGTCATGCAGTCATCAGAATCAACGGTTTCGGAACCAAATACTAGGCTGGTTATGCATTATTCCTTGGTATTGTGATGATTTGCACATGTTTTGAGCGCTTGAATTTTCGTTACTTTTGTTTACCTTGAATTTTTGTTGTTGTTAACTGACCGATAAAACAGGCCTTCTTAGGCAGGTCTTATAAGAGCGCTTGCCGTAGCAGGGGTAATAGAAGTACTCGGAAAAAATTAAATTTTAATACGAAGTGAGACTCTGAATTAATTTTTTTGTATCCATGTCACCTCTCTTGGAGTTGCGTTGATATTTTTAATATTTACTTGTTGTGACGTTTTCTTGCTTTATAATTTGACATTGAATACACAACACTCTGCCATAACATGAAACATACACTCAATATAGTGTAACTATTCTGCTAATTAAAATTTCGCTATTAAACAAAAACAAACATCATAATAAAAACTAGTAAAGGTGTTATCTTTGCCCAGGCCGAAACTCACATACCCTACACTAAAAGTAATTTCCAAATAAATGTTAAAAAGACGTTGAAAAGGTTGAAGAAGTCGAAAATAATGTAATAAAGTTCAAAGAGGTTGAAAAGTGAAAGTCAAAAGAATGGAAAAAATGTTGGAAAAAATAGAATAGAAATGCAGAAAGCCAAATATGCCACGTCCACTTCTCCGATTCCGCCTACTTTTGGTTCAATAAATTATATTCGTCATTGACATCCACATATTAAATTTTAACGAAATAGCTTGTATAGTTTGCGACATATGCCTTAATTAACCTTAAAATTTAGGGCGGTGACATACCCACTGATACAATCGAGACAGATTTTGATCCAGAAATAGCTTTCCATAAACAAACCTCTTATACCAAATTTCTGTATGATTGCTCATATATTTCGATAGATATGCCACTTAAGGTATTTTACTTGTATGGGAGGTGCCACGCCCACTGGTGCTATTTTGCCCGCTTCAGATTCTGACATACCTTATAGCAAGTTAACCGCCTACATTAAATTTCATGCCAATTGCTGCAATAGTTCTCTCAAAATATCACTTCCAACTTTATGTTAATATGGGAGGTGCCACGCCCACTGATGAAATCCCGTCAAAACTTATTTAATTTTATAGCTTATAATAATTGACATCTATGCACCAAATTTTATGAAGATTACTCTCATTGCACACTATCTATAGCATTAAACGTGTTTTGCTTATATGGGAGGTGCCACGCCACCGGTTCTAATGTGCTAAATTTTCGTAAGAAGATACCTTTTAGCAAGTATATCTAAATCTAAAAATTTTCGAAAGACTTTTCTGCAATTCGGGCCGATTTTTTTTCAAAAAACCATTATTTTTCCAAAAAAATTCGTTATTACTCTACAGTTTTATTAAAATATTTATAAAGCTCAATTCATCCCCTTTAAAATGATATAACATTTAAACAAAAATTTTTGACATTAACCCTTTCTAACCAAAAAAAATGTACTTTTATTGAGAATTTATTGAATTTTATTGAAAGTTGTAGATATTGAAGAGACGAATAAAGCCTCAGCACAAGATGCAATAAAACTCAGTTTGCTTACGAGATATATCGAAAAAACTAAATTAATCTAGGTGCAAAATTCAAATGTTCATTTCTCGAAAATTTGAGCCAACTTGAACAAACTGAGCCAAATGATTTTTTGTTTTGGCCTATATTTTCACCCCGCACTATCAGATGCGAGTAGACTTTTGCAAAAAAAATTTTGTTCCACAGTGTAATAATAAATAAATATTGAATAAAAAAAATAAAAAAAGGCGATTGTTGACAAATTTAAAGATTTTAATATTGTTGAACCAATCAGAACAAAGCAATTTTAAAACGTCCAACTCAGTCATAAACTACTCCTGCCATCTAGTAGTGCATGCAAAAACCTCTTAAGTCACTGACTAATGTTGTTTATACAATAAACGTCTTTTACGCGGTATTATTGGAAGAGGAAGGAATGTATCGACTTACGTGGTTTTTTCCTGGAATACGCATCTCCCTTTGAGGAACCATTTTCAGCAAAAAAAGCATGTTGGAAAAAAATGTGACTTGAGTTTTTTAAAATGACCGATTCAATTCTTTTTGGACTTTTTCCAATCGATTCGTGCAGTAAATTTTTGGGACCAAAAAGAGTTTTAGGGGCCCCTTTCCAAAGTTCATTTTGAACTTTTTTCCATGTAGTTATTCGTTATTGTGATAATCAGGGTAACTTAAAGTATTTATGAAAAACCACGAAATATTTATGCAAATTTGGAAGAAAAATTGCGAAGTCATGGAAACGGTTACAATGAATGACGATATTTTTTCTCAAAATGATCGTCGGCAATCTTCTTAAACTTTCTTATACGCAGAAAACGTACGTTCAAAATCGCACGATGTTATAGGTATGTACATATTTGAATAATTCAATCTCAGCCGGCGTTAGTCTTTCGACGATATCGTCGTTCTCTTTGCATTAACCCGTTTTTGGAATTACATACTTTCAAGTTGGCAAGTCCAGTATTCTAATCAATAAAATAATTAAATTTCCTTAGGAATTTTGGTTTTGTTGTAATTGCCTCAAGTCTAGGGCGGATTGATTCAAACGTTTCCAAAGCAACTGTGAGATATTCGCCTTTTTTTTTCAAGCTTTCTGATTGTCAAAGGTATGATTCCAAAATGACGTTTGATAAACACGAATTCATTTTTTAGATTCGGCAATTGAATTGTCTCTCGGGCTTTGTAAATACATATTGCTTCTTCTTCATCGAGAGAGCTCAGAAAACATTTACATCAGCGTAATAAACGGCTGCATCGATCCAGAAACCCCAGCGGGTTGTAATCGGTTGTGGAGGCAACGGAATTTGAGGAAACATAGTTTTGAATTGCTGTCTTCGAAATAGAGCCTACAATTACATTAGATAAAAGCATTCGATAAAATTTAATCCCTAATGGAAATGTTTTCAATTTTTTCACCTTTGTAAATATGGTCTTCACATTTGAGACCAGCTTGTTTGTGTTTTTGAGTTCATCTTGGATAAGCTCTGCAACTCGGTATACTGCATGAACGGCACACATGACGTGGACCATGTGGAAGAGATTTCATGGGGGATTTCATGTAAGGTGCCGCATCAGTCATCATTACAAGAACCTTCTTTTTTGCCGATATCAACAAACACACGAAATTAATTAGGAGACGGTTTGCACGCTCTGTGAAAGTATATTACTTAACTTATTTAACGTTTCGTCAAAAAATTGCGAAATGGTGCTACTGTTCACGGCCCCTCTAATATATTTCATGTAAAAAAATAACTTCCACCGCGTTCTTCTTCCCCACCAAGGACGCCATATACAAAATTGACAATGGCTCTTTGTTAACAATCAGTTGTTTCGTCGACTGGAGCCCAAAAAAATCGATCAGCAGCAATTTGTTTCATCTTCTCCACGTAATCATCGTAAATTTTAGGAAGACAATTGTTTCGAAGTGTGAATTTCGATGACATCATATACTTGTGCACGTTTCAAACCATTTCACTACACTTAGATGACGTATTTTATGGAGTGGAATATTAGATTCAAGAAAATATGCGAAATATTCGCCATAAATTGAAACTGGGAAATATTGATTTTCGGCAAAAACTGTACAAATATTTAAATAAATATTTTTTATTTAAATAAATATTTTATGTTGCCCTGGTGATAATATGGCAAATATAAATATGTGATCTTATGGGTCAGTTAAGATAATTTGTTGTGGTTGATAATGAGGTTTTCTGACCAGTACTTTTAGATTGCAAAATATTTAATTAAAACATCAAAATTTTCAATTTTTCACCGACGTTTCGTCACTTTTTTGGTGACATCCTCAGGGCATAAAAATTTTTATTTTAATCTAAAAAGCAAACATTTAAACAAATCAATGAAAATTACAATAAGGACATATTTCTTTTTTATATACCATAAATTACACTCACATATTAATGTTGTAAAAAACTACATTTAATTATTTTTTAAAAATTTATATTTTTTAAAACAAAACGAAAAAATTATTTTTAGAAAGTCTTTATCGTAGGACTACTAAAAAAATTATAAAAACATCCAAACATTAAACAAAATCAAACAAACTGGCAACACATACATATTTTACGAACTTAACTAATAACACACATATAAGGACAATGATGAGAGTTGAGAAGAATGCAGCGTTTGCATATAAAACGAACATGACAATAACAGCATATTCACGAGAACAAAGTTCAAATACGACGACGAAAAAAGCAACTTCGCACAGCATCTTGGAAATTCGGGGGCCATAAATCATTTTTCACATTCCACTGTATCAAAAATCTAATGATGCAGTTTTATTACGCGTACTTTTATTTAAAAAAATTCATTTTAAGGTTCGTAGGTGGACGGGAACATATTGAGAGGCGTGTCAATTGAAAGGTCCATTCCCTTTTTTTAGTATATTTTTATATGTTACGAATTTTTTTCAACTTTGTGTGTAACTTTTGAACAGTTCGATATTTTTACACAAATCTTTTTTTTAAATGAAGGCTAATAAAATATCTTCTTAATGATTTTAAATGTTACAATATTTTTGGGGATTTTTTTTGTAAACATCAATTTTTTGCACTACTGGCCGGCGAAGTTTGATTAAGTTTTTCTGGTAGCTAAAAGTATCTAGAAACTTTATCCTAAACTTACTATACCCGCCATGTCCCGCGAGTAGAACATTATTTTCAAAAATTGGTAGGCACCTCATACGAACTGATCTGCATTTATATGGCACTGCCATAAAACAAGTGTATTTCTTTTGTTCTTCAGCTTATTTTTAACAAAAGCATCATTTAGTACTGTCCTTGTCCTTTAAAATGAGCTTTCAAGTGGTGATCTGTGATGTTTCCTTGCTAAGTTAGAGCCATTTCAAGGTGACATGAATTTGAACCCGTTGGTTTATATTAGGTCTGTTCGATCCGGATTTAGTGGTAAAAAATGAAAAATGAAAATCGCGATTTCGAGAGAGTAAAAGCTGAAATTTCTCTGACTAGTCTCACCACCACAATTTTCGGCTCGAACGGAAAAATTGGTAAAAAATGAAGACTCAAAAATTTGTGCATATTTTTGAAAACACACAATGGCAGGATTCAGGAAGTAAAACTTGCGTCATAGTTGCATAACCGTTTGGTTAAGGGGGCAGGTCCAGTCATGGCCGTGAAAATTAGGGCATTTTCAATAATTTTTTTTTTGGCATTAATTTAATTTTTTTAATAAAAGTGATAATGCGGAATTATTACATAATGTTTCAACTTGACTTGACGAAAGTTTAAAAAAAAAATATTATTATTATAAAGTTAAAGCTGTTTGTGTTGGACCCTGTCCCATACATAGTGTCTTGCGGTGACCATCACAAATCCTTGCAAAATCATCTAAAATCAATCGGATAAGAAAATTAGTTAGTTAAATAAATAATCTAGTGCCTGATCGAAGGTTTTTATTTTTTTTAAAAAATCAACAAAATGACAGCTTCAGGAACATTTATTTTCAGAATTTCGGTAAAAAACCAACAGTTTTTTATGAATAATTATTCATAAAAAATCGATTTCTAAAAAAAAAAACAAAATCCTTCGATCAAGCACTAGATTTTTATGTTTTTCAAAAACTGTGTAAATTTCATTGAAATATATTGAGCGGTTTTCGAGTTACAGTGGTCACCGCTTCCGAAAACATAGTTTTGAGAAAAATGCACTTAAAGTTTTACGCTCGGTGCTCTTACCACCGAGAGCCCTTTGGTTATTGCCGAATAACTCCAAAAATAATTGTCGGATTGACTTCAAATTTTCAGGATATATTTTTAAGATAGTATACTTTAAGAACATGCAAAAAAAAAAAATTTCGATTTCTCAAAAATCATGACTGGATCTGCCCCCTTAATACTTTCTGAATGCAAGCCAAGTGAAATCTTTTTGAGAATATTAATAATAAATATGACGATGACTATACACCTAATTCTGTTTTTACACGGTCTTTTTTTACACGGTTTTGATTTAACACGGTTTGAAAATAAACAAATTTTAAATTTTTTTACACGATTTTATTCCATTTAGCACGATTCAAAATCTTTTGGGCTTAAATTTTTTTTGGTTAAATATACAGCCCCTTCATGGTTGGCTACAATCTCGCCTTTTTAGTCACCGAGATAAAATTGGCTTCACGGTTGGCGACATTGGCGAAGTATCTCCGCGGCAATGTCTTCCACACTTTTTTTCTCTACATGGTTGGCGACAGTCTCTTATAGTTGTATCCAGAAATGTCAAAATTTGGAGACAGCTATTTTGTTATCGCCAAAATGAAAAAGTGCACGTAAATAAAAAAAACATTTACAATTTATATTAAAAAATGTATTTCGAAATGTTCTAGAATTTTAAAACGGGCGGCATGCTTGATGCACGTATTGGGTTTCTAAAAAGAGTCCTTTATTTCGTTACAAACATACATAAACCTTCTTTGTTGAGACGAAAATTGGAAATGAACCTACAAAAGTTTAATGGCAAAATTTAAATTTTTTTTAAAATTTTTTTTACCTTAAAAATTGAATAAACTACTCTTTTTGTTAACAACATAGCTGTTTTACATAATTTTTTTTAGTTCCTGAACTTGTCATACATTTTTTTTACATCACTTTTAAGCTTAGAGTGCATATCATTTTTTTCTTTAATAACTATGGTTGTCTAAAAACACATTATATATGTGATTTAATAAAATAAACCTGAAAAGTTGTTCTTAAAAAATCCTTGTTTTTCACTAATTTCAATAGGTTTTAGAGATAAGGAACCAATCACCTATTTTGCATACGATCAATGTCTTTTTTTACACGGTTTTTTTTGCACGGGTTTTCCTGGAACCAATTACCGTATAAAAACAGAATTAGGTATATATTCGAAAGTAGATTAGAGCCACAATTTTTGATTAAAAATTTTTTTAAAGTATATAAAGTGCATTTTAAAACTATTGCTTAGTATAAATTAATATTCCCGCTGCTTTAAAAAGGGTTAAAATCTAGTGAACCGCATAAATTTTTCATTTCGTATGGGTTTTTTAAGGAATTTACGTTAAATTTAAGTCAGTGAAGAAAAATTTTTTTGTTTTTTTTTTATGGAATTGTACAAAATAATGAAAAATGTGGTAATTTTGATCTAGCTACATTTTCAATTTCTTATTTTAAAACTGTGTGCATCGAAAAACAACATTTTAGAAATAATTATCTGGTCATACAATCATTCCTTTTCAATCAAAAATTGCTCATCTATTTAATTGAATAAATGAGCATTTACCAAAAATTGTTGTGA
This sequence comes from Meiosimyza platycephala, assembly GCA_963662105.1. NCBI lineage: Eukaryota > Metazoa > Arthropoda > Insecta > Diptera > Lauxaniidae > Meiosimyza > Meiosimyza platycephala. The sequence continues at coordinate 61,527,761 of OY759208.1, forward strand.
TTTCAAGCTTTTTGTTATGTTGCTCCTTCTTAACACAACCTTTCAACAAGTGAAAAAAAATGAAGTACTGTAAAATATTTTATAAGGCAAGTATTGGGCAGATACAATTGAACATGAAATTTTCTTTCCCTCGCTTGTCAAAAGTGAGTTCCTAGTCTCGTTGCCTACGATTTTGACAGTCTTCAATTTTTAGCCACAAGAAATTTGTCTGGGTGAAAAATTAAACTCTTTCTTGGAGGGGAAGTGATCAGCTGTTTTCTTACTCTCATTTTTTCTCTCTCAACCACCCCATTTTCCCGGCTCGAACGCTTTTTGTGGTAAAACTTTATAAATATTTACCTATTTTTTCCGGCTCGAACAGACCTATTGTTGGGTTGCAACCCTTTGTAGAGTATCAAATCTATGTCACTTTAAAACGGCTGTAACTTTGCAAGGAAACATCACAGATCACCACTTGAAAGCTCATTTTAAAGGACAAGGACAGTACTAAATGATGCTTTTGTTAAAAATAAGCTGATCAATTTTCTTTGAATCCTATACATTGCTTCGAAAGTAGACAAAAAATATCATGATTTAGGTATTTAACCTCAAATATTTCAGAATTCTGAGATGATGGGTCAATTCTGGCCAGATTCGATTTCAGCGCAAAAACTTACTTCGAAAAACGACCCTCTAGTCTAACAACATTAATCACCTATTGATTCAGATACTTTTTTAGTAAAAAAATTATTAACTTCTCTTGAGAAGTTATTTTTCCATACGATTTACATGTAAAACTAACAGGCTTCGGCGCCACCTAATAAAATTGAGGTACAGAGCTGAATTTTCGTGAACTCTTTCTTCATTTCATAAACGTACTTTTTGTTGCTTAAAAAAAACAAAATGAAAAAAATTTGAATCACCCTAGTATACATACAGTGGCGAACAGTGAAATCGGGACAAACAAAAAAAATTGAATAAAATCATTTAGGATCTAAATTTTTTATCGATTCAAAAAACTGATGCAAGGATCAGAAAAGCTAATAATTTTTATTGAAAATATTTTGCTGTAGGTCGAAAAACCACACCATAAACATCTATTTTTAGCAAAAAAAGTGAAATATGTTCTTTATTGAAAAAAAAAGTTTCTGGTAAAATGTTGTAAAATTTTATTTTTAAAGAACTTATTTTAAAATATTTACAGCAGGCATTTTAAGAACTAATATTTAGGATTAAATAAAACAGGTATCAATATTTTGTTGTTCCTCCCTTCGCTTTTATGACCGCCATAACTCGCTGCGGCATTGAAGAGATCAAATTTTTCAAAAGATCTTGCTAAATGCCTTCGTACCAATCATTTTGAATTATTCTGTCTAACTCACGTAAATTAGTGCACTTGTGGCTTGTTATCTGCACCTTAATTATGTGTCAAAGATTCTCAATGGGGCTAAGATCGGGAATATTGCCTGACCACGATAAAGTTGAAATGCCAAGTTCATTCAAGTAATTCTTTACCTGTAAAAGAAGAAGAAGAAAAAAAGAATGAAAGCTGTGGGTTATTATTAATGCTTACTAATGCACTAATGCTTACCAATTGCGCTCGATGACAAGACGCAGAATCATCTCGAAAAACACGTTGTCCATACGCGAAAAATGCTCTTCAATAGAAGGTTCCAAGTTTTCTATCAGGATGTTTTTATAGTCGGCTGCTTTGACAGTTCCTTCAATCAAGGCCAGTTGTCCAACTTGGTAATAAGAAAATCATCCCCAGACCATTCTATTAATCGGTTGCCTAAATGTTCTTTGGGTGCACTCGTCGCTATAACGCTCTCCAGTTTTTCGGCGCACGTCCAGCATTCCATCGAAGCTAGATATGTTGAACTTTGATTCATCTGAGAATACCACATTCTGCCAATCGGATACAGTTCACATTTTGTGCTGGTTGGTCCAATCCAAGCGTTTCCGACACATTTGATTGGTCAAAAAAGGCTTTTTAGCTAGACGATGTGCAGATAAACCAGCATCATAGAGCCTTCGTCACACAGTCATTGGAGAAATTTTTATTACTCTACATTCAACAAACTCTTTTCTAATTTCTACAGCCGTTTTGAAGCGATTTTTAAGACTAATCTTTTTTAAAAGTCGATCATCAGCTTCTGTAGTATTTTTTCGCGCTTCTGATCCTTCTTGTCGACCTGTCGACCCAGTTTTAGAATACTTTTTCAAAAAGTCGGCTTTTGAGAACTTACTGAAGCCTGCTCTAGCAGAAATTTGCCGTATCGTTAATCTATCGCATCGAAACGCCAAGATCTCGCGCATATCCGCTTCGTTCCTTTTTTTATAATTTGGCATAATTTCCAACACAACAACTCAAGAACGATTAAAAACTAAAAGTATAACTTCTATTTATACTAAGATATTGTCCTACCTCTAAAACAAAGCCCTACCTACACCATACCTGTAACAAAAAACCGTACCTATAAAACAAAGAGGTTGACGGGATCTTAAAAACCATTTTTTTAAATTTTTTTGTTTGTCCGGATTCCACTGTTCGCCACTGTATATCCGAACACTTGCATAGGCAAAGTATATCACACAAAAAAACTCAAGCGCAATCATAACAGTAATGGAAAGTGTCACGCACGAATTTGTTGCTGATTTGTATTTGGAAAACAATTTAAAAAATTTTAATATTGTCGCGGTTATAATTGTTAGCCACAATACTATGGAAACTACTTATATTAAAAAAAGTAAAAAATATAGTAGACAGCTTAAAAATCACCTCAAGCTCTGCGACCACTCGAAGCTGAAGTTCAAGCAGACAATCGAAGCTTGGCTTAAACAAATACTGGAATACGAGTATGAATTAGACAAACAAAGTGATTCTGATATCGATCATAAAGATAGAGACGTACAGCAAACTAAGAGAGAAGGACCTACGAAACCTTTCCGTGATATTTCTGACCGCCTTCAAAGAAGAAAACTTCTGAAGATCCCGGAAACTTGTGGCAAAGTGGTTATCAAATATTTTTTACATTTGGAAATTTATAACGATGGCAAAGAACTATGCAGTAAAAACCCTTTATTCGCTTACAAGATACAGATTTTTTATTATCAATATCAGAAAAAAGTGAATTTTTAGCGCAAAATGAATGAAAATGTATGGAAAACACAAAAAATCAACTTCTTCCTCAAAAAAAGTGAAGAAGAAAAAATCGCAAAATTTATAACGATGACTCATATTAAAGGTCTATGTTTCTTCTTTTAGTTGCAAAAAACTGAATTAAAAAATTTTAATTCGCTTAGAAGAAACAGATTTTTGACCACCAAATGCCAAAAAACCCGCTTTTTCTCCTACTGTGCGTCGTATATGAGGTGAAATGCAAAGTCGCGTTAAATGATGTATGTAACAAAGTTTACATCGGAACATCGAAACGATTGTTGAAAACAAGAATGACGGAGCATAGGAATGACATCAAAAACAAAAAAGAACAACAGCATTAGCACAACATATGTTAGAAACAAACCACACAGCTGACTTCAATGCTGTGAACATTTTGGATATTGAAACCAAGGCAACTAGAAGACTGACACTGCAAATAGGGAACGAGGCAATAAATTACAAAGAAGACACAGACCAAATTAACAATAATTATACAGTAGTCCAACGATAAAGACGGTTTTTTCTAAAAATAAATTTTTCATTTTATAATTAAACATTATTTAATCGAACTCACAGTGATTCAGCAAACCCCAATATTGTAAATTTTTACTTATTAATCAATGCTATTTTTATTATATAAAAAAAATACACCGCTCCTAATTGGAGCATAGTGCGACAACTAGTCCTCTCCACTGACTTCTATCCAATGCCATTTTTCGGATTTCTCTCCAGGAGCCCAAAGACGCGCATTCGGAGTGTACCAATCTTAGCCAAGTATTACGAGGTCTTCCTCTTTGGCGGCTGCCTTGAGGATTCCACTCAAGAGCCATCTTAGCGATGTCTCCGTCCGGCTTACGCAGCGTGTGGCCAATCCAGCACCATTTTCTCTTCTTTATCTCGGCCTGGATTTCTGTGCTGTTGGTAAGAGCTAGGAGATCTTCGTTTGAAATGGTGTGCGGCCAAAAAACTTGACAAAGAATTCGCAAGCATTTATTTATAAAAACTTGAACTTTTCTACATATGCTATCTGAAACTTTCCACGTCTCCGCACCGTAAAGTAGGATTGGCTTTATACTGCTGTTAAAGATACGTAGTTTTGTTTTACGCGATAATGCCCGTGACCGCCATATTTTGCCAAGTTTGTAGAACGCGGTCCGCGCTTTGCAGATCCTCGATATCACGTCAGCATCGGCTCCCCCGTCTACGGCCGCTATACTTCCTAAATAGCAGAATTGGGTTACATCCTGGATTGTGACGGATGCTCCATCTATGTTGAAGATGAGTGGTTCTTGGTTTGGTGTTTGCACTCTCATGAGCTTGGTTTTAGCTATATTGATTTTGAGCCCGACGCTGCCTGCGATGTTAATAAGGGCTTCCAATTTTGCCTTAATACCCACTAATTGATGTGACATAAAACAGATGTCGTCCGCATAGTCCAGGTCGTTTAAATTCTGGAAAGGTTTGTGGTTGTTAGAACACTATCAAGAACGGTTATGAAGAGCAGCGGAGACAGTACGCAACCTTGACGAACCCCTCTATTGATGGTGAAAGCTTCACTATTTTTTCCTTTGAAGCGGACACGGCTTGAAAACATGCTATGATATATTTTTAGAAATTTGTAGTGTTGCTAGCTACATAGTTTCTGAAATTAGCGTGTTCTCCGTATGGATTAAGAAAGTTGATACAGTGGCTCACAGCTTATTTGATGCAGTGCATACTTTTAACTTCAATGCTCTGTAACTTTGAAACTAAGTGGAATTTGAAAAAAATTTTGATATCATTTGAAAGAACAAAAATAATAGTTTAAAAAAAATGTTTATTTATTGTAAAAAAATATTACCTGGAATTTTTATAATAAAAAATCTAAATACACTACTAAATTTCATGTCACAGCTTATTTGATGCAGACAGGTATAAATTGAAAGATATTGTTTAAAATAATGATTTTGTAATTTTAAATATGTAGAGTGGTAGCCTCTTTCGTTATCTACAGCTTAAAGACAATTTGGCATCGAAGCTGTAAATTTTCTGTCCTCGTGACTGACTTGGATCACAGATAACGACAAGTTGGCCTGGCTGAAGTGGTGTAGCAACTTCTTTCCATTTTGTTCGTTTCATCTTTAAATACGAAGAAAATTTAGTTAAATTTATAACATTCTCACCTTGGTTCTTTGTTATCAAAAAAAGTCTTGGGTTTTCTTCTGCGGCACAGTGCGGTGAAACCATGAGCTGTTTTTCTTGAGGCCAGTGTTGTTCATTCTGTTGCAAAAATTCTGGCCCGGTTGTCCATCTTGACGGCGATTCGAAAATTGGTGGCAGCTTGGCTCTGGTAGCATCATCGGCGGCAGTGCCACTGGTCTGGTGTAGAATTATCAAGGATTTCGGCAATCCGGCAGGATACGAATTGTTTGTAGTTACGAGCAGTTGAGTGAATCCATAGTATGACAGTTTTTGAGTCGCTCCAAAAAACAGTTTTATTTACACGAAAATCGTGACAATCTCTTACGGAAATGTTGAGGCGACTGCCTAGCACCGCTGCTTGTAGTTCTAATCGCGGAATGGTCATTCCCTTAGGCGGCGCACATCTGGTTTTGCCCACAACGAAGGCGACGTCAATTTTGCTTCCTTTCTTTATTCGAAGGTATGCGACGGCTGCATACGCGCTGGAGCTAGCGTCAGCAAATATGTGCAGCTGTATATCATCAGCAATTTTCAGTACTGGTGAGTAGCACCGTGGAATTGAAAAGCATGAAATGCGCTGAAACTCTTTCCACCAAGCATTCCATTGTTCATACAATTGTGGCGGCAATGGATCATCCCAAAGGATCTGCAGCTTCCATGTTGACTGTAACAGCAACTTTGTAAAAATTGTAAAGTTGGCTAAAAAACCCAAACGGGTCAAAAATTGACATAGCGATCGACAAAGTTTCTCTCTTAGTAGGCGGCCTTTTGCTTTCTAAAACGTCTGACGGAATCTTGTGAAACTTGAAATGGAATTCAAACGCGTCCTTTGATGAGTTGCAAAACATTCCGAGCACTTTCTCGGTGCCCTGGCGTTCCATATTGATTACATCTATTTGAGCTGAATCATTTTTGTTTAACTTAAACTGTAGTGACTTACAGTTTGACACAAAGTTGCGCAGCATGAACCCAGCAGCACTATTAATTTCAACGGCTTCCATTGTCACCTCTTCAGCCTCTTTTTCATCATTAAAGCTGACCACAAGATCATCCACGTACATATTTTCGATTGTAACTTTAGTACCCCTCGGAAAAATCGCGGCGTGGTTGGCAGCGTTGAGATTCTTGACGTATTCTGCGCAACAGGGCGAGCAAACCGCTCCAAAAATAATAGATACCATTGCGTACACGCGTATCGATTCAGATGAATTTCCATCTCGCCATAGAAAACGCTGCGAACTTTGATCTGATGTTCTAATACGCACCTGTGAAAACATTTCTCACACGTCTCCAGAGACAGCAACGACACCCTGACGAAATTTGTGGAAAATGGCCAACAATGGGTTTGCGTGCTCCGGACCTTTCAGCAACGCACTATTCAGTGAAACCTTTGATGATACGGCGGCTGCATCAAAAACGACTCGTAGCTTATCTGGCTTATGTGCATTAAATACACCAAAATGTGGCAGGTACCAGGTGGTAGGGCCCTCTATCGCAGCCCTTTCCGGCGTCAGTAATTCAGCATAGCCCTTGTTTACGTATCCTTCAATTTGCTCTGTATACTTTTTTGTAAAAAGTGGATTTCGGCTCATCTTATTTTCAAGATTGCTCAAACGTGTTTTGGCCATAGAAAAACTACTTGGTAACACAGTTTCGTCTTTGCGCCAAAGCAGGCCAGTTTCGTAGTGCTTTTCTCTTTTTATTGTAGTCTCTGCAAGTATTTTCCTGGCACGAGCGTTCTCCTCAGACTCTAATGCGGCCGAACCTCTCACACCAAAACTTTCAATCTCAAAATAATCTTCCACTAATCTGCTTAAATTTTTAAGCGATGACGTATCCCGCACATGGAGAACCCTTGGTGCATTTTCAATTTGTGCGCTGAGTGGGCCAAAGGCCATCCACCCAAGTCTGGTCATTACTGCTACTGGCTCATCCGGCCCTGCTTCGACCACATTCTTAAGTACTCCAAGGAAACAGTTGTCCAGCCCTAGCAGAAGCACTGGTTTGGCGTCCTTATAATCAGCAACTGGAACCATCTTCAGATGGTCATGATTATTTTTGCAAAACGTTTGCACCGGCAAGTTAAAATTTTTAACAGTTCTAATATTTTTCAACTTGAACTCCCCACTGTCATCGTTACAGGCTCGAATATTTAAATCTACTTTTTTCGAGTGCTCGGTTACTTTTTTATCGCCATACCATTGGAGAGTGAGTGGCATGGCACGCCCCCTCAAACCCAATGTATCTGAAATGTGCTCCTCCAGCAAAGACACTGACGACCCTTCATCCACCATAGCGTACACCACCACCCTGCCAAGTGGTCCCGATAGCTCAACTGGCAGCACCTTAAAAAGAAGACATTTTTGCTCTTGGGGCAATTAAAAACATGTTCTGTCACTTTTTCTGTATTTTGCGATGGCTTCGCCTCCTGGTGCAGCAATTGGTGATGCATTCGTTTGCATCCATTTACACCACACTGTTTTTGGGTGCGGCAGTTTGACACGTTGTGGCCCTTTTGCAGGCATGCAAAACAAAGGCGGTTACGCTTAACCAATTCCCACTTGTCAATTTTCAAGGCACAAAAAATTTGGCAATCACTTGTCTTGTGATTTTGATTACACTGAGCGCATAAATCTTTAGACTGTTCCTTTTCAATGTGGCTGTTGTGCATCAATCGCTTGGCGGCAGAACCTGCAGCTGACTGCTGACTAGGTCTGGAGTTAACATTACTTTGACGTGACTGTAGCGGCGGTACTGGATAGGATCGTGTGGTGTTGCTCAATGGCATGAAGCTAACCACCCTGGCGAGATCACTAATCCAGTCAGAAAAGTTTTCCACAGTAGGAAAGGGCACGATGTTGGCGACATGCCTGCTCCATTCGTACTGCTTTGACGGAGGCAACTTGGCGACTAGCTGCTCTAGTAATGTTGGGTTGACGAGATGATGTTGGCAATTTGCTGACTTAAAAAATGCGACGATATTTCTCACTCTGTTGGAAAAGGCGATGACGTGTTCTAAATGGTTTACATAAATTACAGGAAAATGCTGGACTTTTTCCAGCTGTGAGCGTACAAGCAAGTCAGGGCGCCCAAAGTAAATTGCAGCTCTGAAATTACTTTAGGAACGTCGTCAGGGAATATTAAAAGTGACGTGACGGCTCGTCTTGCTTCCCCTTGCAAAGATTTGTGCAAACGCATCAAATTTTGTCTGTTGCTATACTTAAATTCATTTGTTGTGTCGTTATAGTTTGCTAAAAACAATGGCCAGTCTTCAGCATTGCCATCAAATGGAGGCAGTGGATACAATTTTCCGCGAAAGTCGTCAGAAAGTGGCATTAGCGCGCCATTTTGTGACTTCGGCAGAGACGGAGATGTACCCGAAGCGTGTGTCTGTAGCGGCAAAGATGGCGTCGTCGACGGCGTTGGAATCGCTATGTTATGATGCTGACTTGTTGCTGCACTGGCAGCCTCGTTATCCACTCTGGAACGTAAGTGGCTAATTTCTTGTTGGCTACGTGAAGTATTTTGACGAAGCTCCTCAACCGATTCACGCAGCGCTGCAATACCTGAAATTAGTACATTTAATTGTTCATTTGTTATACCTTGCTGCTGTGGCTGGACACCAGCAGCATTATCTCCTGGTTCATCGTCTGGCATTATTGACGATGTTCCACAATTATCTGCATCAAATTCAGTGGCAAGATCTTTCTTTGCCTTACTTCTTGTCTGCATGTTCTGATGCACAGATTTTTAAAATGGCGTATAAATTTCCAAAAAGTACGACGTCGGTAGTGGTCGTACAGTCGAAATGTTCGAGAACAATCCAGTGGTGGCAGAAAGCGAATAAACAATTTTTAAAACGATGTTAAGACGGCGACAATTTTATATTTTTAAATTGTTTTTATTAAATTAATTGTAGACTTACAATGAATAAGAAATATGTTGAAAAGATTTATATTAAATTATGGCGATGTTGTATGTTGTAATTACGATGTAGTGTGACGATGTTTGTGTATAGTTAGTGACTTGTGTGTGTGTTAACTAAAGATGATTATAAACTATATTTGGACTTAGATTTGTACATGCTGTGTGTGTTTAAAAATTGATGTTTATTCGCCGCTGCTTTTTCTCAACTGACTCGTTTCACAGACAACGAACTCGCACCACGGTTGTAAATTTTTCTGATGTTAGGTGTTGCCGTTTGGCAGCAACACATAGGTCGAAAAAAAATCAACATCTTAAAACTAATTAGAATTCTGACAAATAAAAATTTTTTTGTTAAAAGAACCAAGTCATGTACTGCTATTTTTGTTACAATAATATTAATCACTAAAAAAGTACAGTCAAAGCAACTGCGTTACCAATAAAACAACTGCGTTACCCTGTATAATAACTCAGTTGTAAAAATATAACTATTTCATCAATGTTTACTAAATGTGAAAGAATTTAGCGAATTTTTATCACTATTCAAATTATACACCTAAATAACTGTGTTTGCGAATAAAAATAACGCAAATATCGTCAGATAAAGATCAGTTTCGTACAAATTAGCTAACATCTTATTCATTTTTGGGGACACAATGTAAAATATATTGTATTTCTTTATTTGTGTTTTTGGAACAATGTAAAATTTAATATGTATTTTACAGAGCTTTTTGTTCAGTAGTTTTAGTGCAAAAAACAACAAAAAATAACAATCGCAAAATGCATTAAAGGCACAAAAAATGTGCCTACTCCGCTAGCACCATCTGGCGAATTTTGATAAAAAAAAAGTGCATCTAATAGGTCACAAATTGGTCATAATTGGTCAGTTAGTCCGAATAATTGGTCAGCAAAAGTACATTTTTTAAAGCGTTTTGAAAATTTTCAAGGTCATCTGCATATTTTGGCACCACATCTAACGAATTTCGAAATAAAAACAAGTGTCTTTAATAGGTCGCGAATTAGTCATAATTGGTCAGTTAGTCCGATTAATTGGTCAGCACGAGAAAATTTTTTATTTCGTTTTGAAAAATTTCACTGTCATCTGCATATTTTGGCACCTCATCTGGTGAATGGTAATTATGTACTTTTTGACTTCATTGTCACAGGGGGTGGCGGTTGCGGGGGTAGTTCACAAGAGGTACTCTGAACATAATACGGATAGATTTAGCCGTCAGTCACCCTTGAAAAATTTTAATGATACATCCAACACCTAGTTTGCTAGCCACAGAAATTTTACATAAGAGTAGAGGTAAGTGGGCGGCCTATGGCCGCAGCTCAGAATTTAAAACTTCCAAAAATCTAACAACGGCTTCGCGGAGGCCTTCGGCCGCGGATCAGTCTATATAATATCCAACACCTGTGTTTAAAATTCTTTTGGAGTTGACCCCACCCCTAAAATGGCCAAAAACCACCCACCACGGAATCGCATATTCCGCGCCTTCCATTGGTAAAATATTTGTCACCCCCCGTTTTCGAGGATGGTGGTGCTTAAAATTCTTTTCGAGTTGGCCCCACCCCGCGAAGTGGCCAAAAACCCCCCCAACGGACCCAAATTACCATTTTGCAAAAGCCCATGTCATCTAGGTGGAAATTCGCAAAACATTCCTTCTTACATCTGCAATAAATAATTGATATGGGCAAATCCTGCGTGATGAACGCTACATTGGTATTCGTTTTCGGAGTGAAACATAAAAATTTTTTGGTGTTTCAAAAGAGATACCTTCAACTTAAACATAGTGTTTAGTTAGATTTAAGTGTACTTTCGAATGGCATAAAACATAATTTTTTGACTGGTAATTGTTGTGAAATAATTGACCAATAAGTTTTGTGACGCATGCTACGGAAGTAACTTTAAAAGTTGAAGTGTGTTTTCGTAATTTTTAGCGAATTTTGCATAGTAAAGCACACAAAATCTAATACCTAAAAGAAAGATGAATATGAGAGGATTCTAAAATAAATTTATTTGTGGCCAAGAAATTTTGTCGTTTTTTATCAAAAGCCGTGAACCTTTTATGACGCACGTTACATTTTTATAGTAGCACACGGCCATATCTAGGAGGGGGAAGGTAGGGGATAGAACCCTCCTTCCGAAATTTTTTGACGGACACTATATAGAAACGATTTTGCAAAGAATGGACACTACGCAAAATTGAATTTGAGAGGAATAAACCATACAAAAACAATTTTCTGAAACGAACAGACACTATATCAAATAGATTTTGTGAAAAAAAGGACTGAAAAAAGGTCATCAGATTTTAAAAATGTTTTTTGATCAGCTGGAAGAAACAGTTAATAACAAAGGCCCAAAAATTTTTTTTTGTGCTGTATTTTGAATGTCAATATAGCATTTCTATGTATTTTATCTCGCTGAAACCAAATCTGGGGTCAGAATTGCTCTAGCACGTCAGTGTAAAGTGTAAAAAACACCGTTCTTTGAGGTTATGTAGCACCACGAATTTTTCTCCCCAAAAGACTATGTGTGGGATCTTAAAGTATAAGTGTTCCTCTTCCAAATGCAGCTGAGTTTGCTCAAATATTTTCTTTTCACCGATATATCGCACTAGCTTTTCAACGATAGTTCGAACTACAAAAGTTGTTGCCATATATATGTATGAATTTTTGCCAATTTCAAAAGTCGTGGGCGTTATTAAGTATAAGATTATTAAGTGTAAGAATTAAACCATCTGGCAAATAGAGATAAGAAGCGAAGAGATAAGAATACAAAATAACAATTGCAAAAGTTTTTAATTTAATTTTTGGGAGAACTCAAATCGTGACGCACGCTACAGAAATTAATATGCTAAATTTTTTTTTTTTCAATTGCATAATTTTAATTTTTTATGCACTTAAAAGCAGGATATGAAATTATGGATTTGAAATTATGGATGATTTGCAAATAATAATTTTATTCTACTCACAATATAAGAAAAACCTTATTTTCAGTGACGCACGCTACAACGCGTGGAGCTGACTTTTCATACCTAATTTCAACCTTTTCAAAATAGTAAAAAAAAAAATTAAAGAGAATTGCATGAATAAAAATATGGCTTTCGATCGGACCATCTATGTTAACACTAAAGTAATGACATGATCACCTAAAAAATGTTAATTTTTTGTATAATATTAAGAGATATGAGGTAGGGTAGGATTTGGTAATATTTTTTGTATTAATGATCATCGAAATAAATTTTTTTATACATTTATAGAATTATACATGCAGTTCTGTTCAAATGCTTTGCAACTGAAATTACTTTTGAAGAAACATCAAATTATTTCAGTGAAACTTTGAATTTTTTGTTGATTTTTTACCAAAAACAAAAATGTTATTCCGTTAGTTAACAACAACAAAAATTCAAGGTAAACAAAAGTAGCGAAAATTCAAGCGCTCAAAACATGTGCAACTCATCACAATACCAAGAAATAATGCATAACTAGCCTAATATTTGGTTCCAAAACCGTTGTTTCTGATGACATCTCCTGGACAATGATTCATTACTTTACAAAAGCTCAATCTCAAATACAGAACACCTACAGTTATACTCGGAGGTTAGAACGTGATGACCTTGAGTTGTTTCTCGATGAATAGAGTTGGTCACATTGAGCGCATTGAAGGCACGATGATAACAGCTGGCTACAAAACCATTTCAAGCAATATTATTCTCCCATTTACTGGGTGGAACATGCCACTTCCTTCGACAATTCAACATGACAGTGGTCTAAATCATAGTTTAAAGCTTGTAAAATCTTGGCTTGTGGAAAAACAAGTTGATATCATGTCATGGCCGGTGTAGTCTCCCAATCTCAACCCGATTGAGAATATGTGAATGGTGATAAAATGCATAATCGGTGAGAAAAAATTCAAAAGTGGTCATGATCCATTCGCTGAGATAGAAAAGGAATAGAACGCGATTTCACCTAATAAATAAATAAAGTAATGAATCATCGTCCAGGAGATGTCATGCAGTCATCAGAATCAACGGTTTCGGAACCAAATACTAGGCTGGTTATGCATTATTCCTTGGTATTGTGATGATTTGCACATGTTTTGAGCGCTTGAATTTTCGTTACTTTTGTTTACCTTGAATTTTTGTTGTTGTTAACTGACCGATAAAACAGGCCTTCTTAGGCAGGTCTTATAAGAGCGCTTGCCGTAGCAGGGGTAATAGAAGTACTCGGAAAAAATTAAATTTTAATACGAAGTGAGACTCTGAATTAATTTTTTTGTATCCATGTCACCTCTCTTGGAGTTGCGTTGATATTTTTAATATTTACTTGTTGTGACGTTTTCTTGCTTTATAATTTGACATTGAATACACAACACTCTGCCATAACATGAAACATACACTCAATATAGTGTAACTATTCTGCTAATTAAAATTTCGCTATTAAACAAAAACAAACATCATAATAAAAACTAGTAAAGGTGTTATCTTTGCCCAGGCCGAAACTCACATACCCTACACTAAAAGTACTTTCCAAATAAATGTTAAAAAGACGTTGAAAAGGTTGAAGAAGTCGAAAATAATGTAATAAAGTTCAAAGAGGTTGAAAAGTGAAAGTCAAAAGAATGGAAAAAATGTTGGAAAAAATAGAATAGAAATGCAGAAAACCAAATATGCCACGTCCACTTCTCCGATTCCGCCTACTTTTGGTTCAATAAATTATATTCGTCATTGACATCCACATATTAAATTTTAACAAAATAGCTTGTATAGTTTGCGACATATGCCTTAATTAACCTTAAAATTTAGGGCGGTGACATACCCACTGATACAATCGAGACAGATTTTGATCCAGAAATAGCTTTCCATAAACAAACCTCTTATACCAAATTTCTGTATGATTGCTCATATATTTCGATAGATATGCCACTTAAGGTATTTTACTTGTATGGGAGGTGCCACGCCCACTGGTGCTATTTTGCCCGCTTCAGATTCTGACATACCTTATAGCAAGTTAACCGCCTACATTAAATTTCATGCCAATTGCTGCAATAGTTCTCTCAAAATATCACTTCCAACTTTATGTTAATATGGGAGGTGCCACGCCCACTGATGAAATCCCGTCAAAACTTATTTAATTTTATAGCTTATAATAATTGACATCTATGCACCAAATTTTATGAAGATTACTCTCATTGCACACTATCTATAGCATTAAACGTGTTTTGCTTATATGGGAGGTGCCACGCCACCGGTTCTAATGTGCTAAATTTTCGTAAGAAGATACCTTTTAGCAAGTATATCTAAATCTAAAAATTTTCGAAAGACTTTTCTGCAATTCGGGCCGATTTTTTTTCAAAAAACCATTATTTTTCCAAAAAAATTCGTTATTACTCTACAGTTTTATTAAAATATTTATAAAGCTCAATTCATCCCCTTTAAAATGATATAACATTTAAACAAAAATTTTTGACATTAACCCTTTCTAACCAAAAAAAATGTACTTTTATTGAGAATTTATTGAATTTTATTGAAAGTTGTAGATATTGAAGAGACGAATAAAGCCTCAGCACAAGATGCAATAAAACTCAGTTTGCTTACGAGATATATCGAAAAAACTAAATTAATCTAGGTGCAAAATTCAAATGTTCATTTCTCGAAAATTTGAGCCAACTTGAACAAACTGAGCCAAATGATTTTTTGTTTTGGCCTATATTTTCACCCCGCACTATCAGATGCGAGTAGACTTTTGCAAAAAAAATTTTGTTCCACAGTGTAATAATAAATAAATATTGAATAAAAAAAATAAAAAAAAGGCGATTGTTGACAAATTTAAAGATTTTAATATTGTTGAACCAATCAGAACAAAGCAATTTTAAAACGTCCAACTCAGTCATAAACTACTCCTGCCATCTAGTAGTGCATGCAAAAACCTCTTAAGTCACTGACTAATGTTGTTTATACAATAAACGTCTTTTACGCGGTATTATTGGAAGAGGAAGGAATGTATCGACTTACGTGGTTTTTTCCTGGAATACGCATCTCCCTTTGAGGAACCATTTTCAGCAAAAAAAGCATGTTGGAAAAAAATGTGACTTGAGTTTTTTAAAATGACCGATTCAATTCTTTTTGGACTTTTTCCAATCGATTCGTGCAGTAAATTTTTGGGACCAAAAAGAGTTTTAGGGGCCCCTTTCCAAAGTTCATTTTGAACTTTTTTCCATGTAGTTATTCGTTATTGTGATAATCAGGGTAACTTAAAGTATTTATGAAAAACCACGAAATATTTATGCAAATTTGGAAGAAAAATTGCGAAGTCATGGAAACGGTTACAATGAATGACGATATTTTTTCTCAAAATGATCGTCGGCAATCTTCTTAAACTTTCTTATACGCAGAAAACGTACGTTCAAAATCGCACGATGTTATAGGTATGTACATATTTGAATAATTCAATCTCAGCCGGCGTTAGTCTTTCGACGATATCGTCGTTCTCTTTGCATTAACCCGTTTTTGGAATTACATACTTTCAAGTTGGCAAGTCCAGTATTCTAATCAATAAAATAATTAAATTTCCTTAGGAATTTTGGTTTTGTTGTAATTGCCTCAAGTCTAGGGCGGATTGATTCAAACGTTTCCAAAGCAACTGTGAGATATTCGCCCTTTTTTTTCAAGCTTTCTGATTGTCAAAGGTATGATTCCAAAATGACGTTTGATAAACACGAATTCATTTTTTAGATTCGGCAATTGAATTGTCTCTCGGGCTTTGTAAATACATATTGCTTCTTCTTCATCGAGAGAGCTCAGAAAACATTTACATCAGCGTAATAAACGGCTGCATCGATCCAGAAACCCCAGCGGGTTGTAATCGGTTGTGGAGGCAACGGAATTTGAGGAAACATAGTTTTGAATTGCTGTCTTCGAAATAGAGCCTACAATTACATTAGATAAAAGCATTCGATAAAATTTAATCCCTAATGGAAATGTTTTCAATTTTTTCACCTTTGTAAATATGGTCTTCACATTTGAGACCAGCTTGTTTGTGTTTTTGAGTTCATCTTGGATAAGCTCTGCAACTCGGTATACTGCATGAACGGCACACATGACGTGGACCATGTGGAAGAGATTTCATGGGGGATTTCATGTAAGGTGCCGCATCAGTCATCATTACAAGAACCTTCTTTTTTGCCGATATCAACAAACACACGAAATTAATTAGGAGACGGTTTGCACGCTCTGTGAAAGTATATTACTTAACTTATTTAACGTTTCGTCAAAAAATTGCGAAATGGTGCTACTGTTCACGGCCCCTTCTAATATATTTCATGTAAAAAAATAACTTCCACCGCGTTCTTCTTCCCCACCAAGGACGCCATATACAAAATTGACAATGGCTCTTTGTTAACAATCAGTTGTTTCGTCGACTGGAGCCCAAAAAAATCGATCAGCAGCAATTTGTTTCATCTTCTCCACGTAATCATCGTAAATTTTAGGAAGACAATTGTTTCGAAGTGTGAATTTCGATGACATCATATACTTGTGCACGTTTCAAACCATTTCACTACACTTAGATGACGTATTTTTTGGAGTGGAATATTAGATTCAAGAAAATATGCGAAATATTCGCCATAAATTGAAACTGGGAAATATTGATTTTCGGCAAAAACTGTACAAATATTTAAATAAATATTTTTTATTTAAATAAATATTTTATGTTGCCCTGGTGATAATATGGCAAATATAAATATGTGATCTTATGGGTCAGTTAAGATAATTTGTTGTGGTTGATAATGAGGTTTTCTGACCAGTACTTTTAGATTGCAAAATATTTAATTAAAACATCAAAATTTTCAATTTTTCACCGACGTTTCGTCACTTTTTTGGTGACATCCTCAGGGCATAAAAATTTTTATTTTAATCTAAAAAGCAAACATTTAAACAAATCAATGAAAATTACAATAAGGACATATTTCTTTTTTATATACCATAAATTACACTCACATATTAATGTTGTAAAAAACTACATTTAATTATTTTTTAAAAATTTATATTTTTTAAAACAAAACGAAAAAATTATTTTTAGAAAGTCTTTATCGTAGGACTACTAAAAAAATTATAAAAACATCCAAACATTAAACAAAATCAAACAAACTGGCAACACATACATATTTTACGAACTTAACTAATAACACACATATAAGGACAATGATGAGAGTTGAGAAGAATGCAGCGTTTGCATATAAAACGAACATGACAATAACAGCATATTCACGAGAACAAAGTTCAAATACGACGACGAAAAAAGCAACTTTGCACAGCATCTTGGAAATTCGGGGGCCATAAATCATTTTTCACATTCCACTGTATCAAAAATCTATTGATGCAGTTTTATTACGCGTACTTTTATTTAAAAAAATTCATTTTAAGGTTCGTAGGTGGACGGGAACATATTGAGAGGCGTGTCAATTGAAAGGTCCATTCCCTTTTTTTAGTATATTTTTATATGTTACGAATTTTTTTCAACTTTGTGTGTAACTTTTGAACAGTTCGATATTTTTACACAAATCTTTTTTTTAAATGAAGGCTAATAAAATATCTTCTTAATGATTTTAAATGTTACAATATTTTTGGGGATTTTTTTTGTAAACATCAATTTTTTGCACTACTGGCCGGCGAAGTTTGATTAAGTTTTTCTGGTAGCTAAAAGTATCTAGAAACTTTATCCTAAACTTACTATACCCGCCATGTCCCGCGAGTAGAACATTATTTTCAAAAATTGGTAGGCACCTCATACGAACTGATCTGCATTTATATGGCACTGCCATAAAACAAGTGTATTTCTTTTGTTCTTCAGCTTATTTTTAACAAAAGCATCATTTAGTACTGTCCTTGTCCTTTAAAATGAGCTTTCAAGTGGTGATCTGTGATGTTTCCTTGCTAAGTTAGAGCCATTTCAAGGTGACATGAATTTGAACCCGTTGGTTTATATTAGGTCTGTTCGATCCGGATTTTGTGGTAAAAAATGAAAAATGAAAATCGCGATTTCGAGAGAGTAAAAGCTGAAATTTCTCTGACTAGTCTCACCACCACAATTTTCGGCTCGAACGGAAAAATTGGTAAAAAATGAAGACTCAAAAATTTGTGCATATTTTTGAAAACACACAATGGCAGGATTCAGGAAGTAAAACTTGCGTCATAGTTGCATAACCGTTTGGTTAAGGGGGCAGGTCCAGTCATGGCCGTGAAAATTAGGGCATTTTCAATAATTTTTTTTTTGGCATTAATTTAATTTTTTTAATAAAAGTGATAATGCGGAATTATTACATAATGTTTCAACTTGACTTGACGAAAGTTTAAAAAAAAAATATTATTATTATAAAGTTAAAGCTGTTTGTGTTGGACCCTGTCCCATACATAGTGTCTTGCGGTGACCATCACAAATCCTTGCAAAATCATCTAAAATCAATCGGATAAGAAAATTAGTTAGTTAAATAAATAATCTAGTGCCTGATCGAAGGTTTTTATTTTTTTTAAAAAATCAACAAAATGACAGCTTCAGGAACATTTATTTTCAGAATTTCGGTAAAAAACCAACAGTTTTTTATGAATAATTATTCATAAAAAATCGATTTCTAAAAAAAAAAACAAAATCCTTCGATCAAGCACTAGATTTTTATGTTTTTCAAAAACTGTGTAAATTTCATTGAAATCTATTGAGCGGTTTTCGAGTTACAGTGGTCACCGCTTCCGAAAACATAGTTTTGAGAAAAATGCACTTAAAGTTTTACGCTCGGTGCTCTTACCACCGAGAGCCCTTTGGTTATTGCCGAATAACTCCAAAAATAATTGTCGGATTGACTTCAAATTTTCAGGATATATTTTTAAGATAGTATACTTTAAGAACATGCAAAAAAAAAAATTTCGATTTCTCAAAAATCATGACTGGATCTGCCCCCTTAATACTTTCTGAATGCAAGCCAAGTGAAATCTTTTTGAGAATATTAATAATAAATATGACGATGACTATACACCTAATTCTGTTTTTACACGGTCTTTTTTTACACGGTTTTGATTTAACACGGTTTGAAAATAAACAAATTTTAAATTTTTTTACACGATTTTATTCCATTTAGCACGATTCAAAATCTTTTGGGCTTAAATTTTTTTTGGTTAAATATACAGCCCCTTCATGGTTGGCTACAATCTCGCCTTTTTAGTCGCCGAGATAAAATTGGCTTCACGGTTGGCGACATTGGCGAAGTATCTCCGCGGCAATGTCTTCCACACTTTTTTTCTCTACATGGTTGGCGACAGTCTCTTATAGTTGTATCCAGAAATGTCAAAATTTGGAGACAGCTATTTTGCTATCGCCAAAATGAAAAAGTGCACGTAAATAAAAAAAATATTTACAATTTATATTAAAAAATGTATTTCGAAATGTTCTAGAATTTTAAAACGGGCGGCATGCTTGATGCACGTATTGGGTTTCTAAAAAGAGTCCTTTATTTCGTTACAAACATACATAAACCTTCTTTGTTGAGACGAAAATTGGAAATGAACCTACAAAAGTTTAATGGCAAAATTTAAATTTTTTTTAAAATTTTTTTTACCTTAAAAATTGAATAAACTATTCTTTTTGTTAACAACATAGCTGTTTTACATAATTGTTTTTAGTTCCTGAACTTGTCATACATTTTTTTTACATCACTTTTAAGCTTAGAGTGCATATCATTTTTTTCTTTAATAACTATGGTTGTCTAAAAACACATTATATATGTGATTTAATAAAATAAACCTGAAAAGTTGTTCTTAAAAAATCCTTGTTTTTCACTAATTTCAATAGGTTTTAGAGATAAGGAACCAATCACCTATTTTGCATACGATCAATGTCTTTTTTTACACGGTTTTTTTTGCACGGGTTTTCCTGGAACCAATTACCGTATAAAAACAGAATTAGGTATATATTCGAAAGTAGATTAGAGCCACAATTTTTGATTAAAAATTTTTTTAAAGTATATAAAGTGCATTTTAAAACTATTGCTTAGTATAAATTAATATTCCCGCTGCTTTAAAAAGGGTTAAAATCTAGTGAACCGCATAAATTTTTCATTTCGTATGGGTTTTTTAAGGAATTTACGTTAAATTTAAGTCAGTGAAGAAAAATTTTTTTGTTTTTTTTTATGGAATTGTACAAAATAATGAAAAATGTGGTAATTTTGATCTAGCTACATTTTCAATTTCTTATTTTAAAACTGTGTGCATCGAAAAACAACATTTTAGAAATAATTATCTGGTCATACAATCATTCCTTTTCAATCAAAAATTGCTCATCTATTTAATTGAATAAATGAGCATTTACCAAAAATTGTTGTGATTTCAAGCTTTTTGTTATGTTGCTCCTTCTTAACACAACCTTTCAACAAGTGAAAAAAAATGAAGTACTGTAAAATATTTTATAAGGCAAGTATTGGGCAGATACAATTGAACATGAAATTTTCTTTCCCTCGCTTGTCAAAAGTGAGTTCCTAGTCTCGTTGCCTACGATTTTGACAGTCTTCAATTTTTAGCCACAAGAAATTTGTCTGGGTGAAAAATTAAACTCTTTCTTGGAGGGGAAGTGATCAGCTGTTTTCTTACTCTCATTTTTTCTCTCTCAACCACCTCATTTTCCCGGCTCGAACGCTTTTTGTGGTAAAACTTTATAAATATTTACCTATTTTTTCCGGCTCGAACAGACCTATTGTTGGGTTGCAACCCTTTGTAGAGTATCAAATCTATGTCACTTTAAAACGGCTGTAACTTTGCAAGGAAACATCACAGATCACCACTTGAAAGCTCATTTTAAAGGACAAGGACAGTACTAAATGATGCTTTTGTTAAAAATAAGCTGATCAATTTTCTTTGAATCCTATACATTGCTTCGAAAGTAGACAAAAAATATCATGATTTAGGTATTTAACCTCAAATATTTCAGAATTCTGAGATGATGGGTCAATTCTGGCCAGATTCGATTTCAGCGCAAAAACTTACTTCGAAAAACGACCCTCTAGTCTAACAACATTAATCACCTATTGATTCAGATACTTTTTTAGTAAAAAAATTATTAACTTCTCTTGAGAAGTTATTTTTCCATACGATTTACATGTAAAACTAACAGGCTTCGGCGCCACCTAATAAAATTGAGGTACAGAGCTGAATTTTCGTGAACTCTTTCTTCATTTCATAAACGTACTTTTTGTTGCTTAAAAAAAACAAAATGAAAAAAATTTGAATCACCCTAGTATACATACAGTGGCGAACAGTGAAATCGGGACAAACAAAAAAAATTGAATAAAATCATTTAGGATCTAAATTTTTTATCGATTCAAAAAACTGATGCAAGGATCAGAAAAGCTAATAATTTTTATTGAAAATATTTTGCTGTAGGTCGAAAAACCACACCATAAACATCTATTTTTAGCAAAAAAAGTGAAATATCTTCTTTATTGAAAAAAAAAGTTTCTGGTAAAATGTTGTAAAATTTTATTTTTAAAGAACTTATTTTAAAATATTTACAGCAGGCATTTTAAGAACTAATATTTAGGATTAAATAAAACAGGTATCAATATTTTGTTGTTCCTCCCTTCGCTTTTATGACCGCCATAACTCGCTGCGGCATTGAAGAGATCAAATTTTTCAAAAGATCTTGCTAAATGCCTTCGTACCAATCATTTTGAATTATTCTGTCTAACTCACGTAAATTAGTGGACTTGTGGCTTGTTATCTGCACCTTAATTATGTGTCAAAGATTCTCAATGGGGCTAAGATCGGGAATATTGCCTGACCACGATAAAGTTGAAATGCCAAGTTCATTCAAGTAATTCTTTACCTGTAAAAGAAGAAGAAGAAAAAAAGAATGAAAGCTGTGGGTTATTATTAATGCTTACTAATGCACTAATGCTTACCAATTGCGCTCGATGACAAGACGCAGAATCATCTCGAAAAACACGTTGTCCATACGCGAAAAATGCTCTTCAATAGAAGGTTCCAAGTTTTCTATCAGGATGTTTTTATAGTCGGCTGCTTTGACAGTTCCTTCAATCAAGGCCAGTTGTCCAACTTGGTAATAAGAAAATCATCCCCAGACCATTCTATTAATCGGTTGCCTAAATGTTCTTTGGGTGCACTCGTCGCTATAACGCTCTCCAGTTTTTCGGCGCACGTCCAGCATTCCATCGAAGCTAGATATGTTGAACTTTGATTCATCTGAGAATACCACATTCTGCCAATCGGATACAGTTCACATTTTGTGCTGGTTGGTCCAATCCAAGCGTTTCCGACACATTTGATTGGTCAAAAAAGGCTTTTTAGCTAGACGATGTGCAGATAAACCAGCATCATAGAGCCTTCGTCACACAGTCATTGGAGAAATTTTTATTACTCTACATTCAACAAACTCTTTTCTAATTTCTACAGCCGTTTTGAAGCGATTTTTAAGACTAATCTTTTTTAAAAGTCGATCATCAGCTTCTGTAGTATTTTTTCGCGCTTCTGATCCTTCTTGTCGACCTGTCGACCCAGTTTTAGAATACTTTTTCAAAAAGTCGGCTTTTGAGAACTTACTGAAGCCTGCTCTAGCAGAAATTTGCCGTATCGTTAATCTACCGCATCGAAACGCCAAGATCTCGCGCATATCCGCTTCGTTCCTTTTTTTATAATTTGGCATAATTTCCAACACAACAACTCAAGAACGATTAAAAACTAAAAGTATAACTTCTATTTATACTAAGATATTGTCCTACCTCTAAAACAAAGCCCTACCTACACCATACCTGTAACAAAAAACCGTACCTATAAAACAAAGAGGTTGACGGGATCTTAAAAACCATTTTTTTAAATTTTTTTGTTTGTCCGGATTCCACTGTTCGCCACTGTATATCCGAACAC
This sequence comes from Meiosimyza platycephala, assembly GCA_963662105.1. Classification (NCBI taxonomy): domain Eukaryota; kingdom Metazoa; phylum Arthropoda; class Insecta; order Diptera; family Lauxaniidae; genus Meiosimyza; species Meiosimyza platycephala. The sequence continues at coordinate 61,550,936 of OY759208.1, forward strand.
TTGCATAGGCAAAGTATATCACACAAAAAAACTCAAGCGCAATCATAACAGTAATGGAAAGTGTCACGCACGAATTTGTTGCTGATTTGTATTTGGAAAACAATTTAAAAAATTTTAATATTGTCGCGGTTATAATTGTTAGCCACAATACTATGGAAACTACTTATATTAAAAAAAGTAAAAAATATAGTAGACAGCTTAAAAATCACCTCAAGCTCTGCGACCACTCGAAGCTGAAGTTCAAGCAGACAATCGAAGCTTGGCTTAAACAAATACTGGAATACGAGTATGAATTAGACAAACAAAGTGATTCTGATATCGATCATAAAGATAGAGACGTACAGCAAACTAAGAGAGAAGGACCTACGAAACCTTTCCGTGATATTTCTGACCGCCTTCAAAGAAGAAAACTTCTGAAGATCCCGGAAACTTGTGGCAAAGTGGTTATCAAATATTTTTTACATTTGGAAATTTATAACGATGGCAAAGAACTATGCAGTAAAAACCCTTTATTCGCTTACAAGATACAGATTTTTTATTATCAATATCAGAAAAAAGTGAATTTTTAGCGCAAAATGAATGAAAATGTATGGAAAACACAAAAAATCAACTTCTTCCTCAAAAAAAGTGAAGAAGAAAAAATCGCAAAATTTATAACGATGACTCATATTAAAGGTCTATGTTTCTTCTTTTAGTTGCAAAAAACTGAATTAAAAAATTTTAATTCGCTTAGAAGAAACAGATTTTTGACCACCAAATGCCAAAAAACCCGCTTTTTCTCCTACTGTGCGTCGTATATGAGGTGAAATGCAAAGTCGCGTTAAATGATGTATGTAACAAAGTTTACATCGGAACATCGAAACGATTGTTGAAAACAAGAATGACGGAGCATAGGAATGACATCAAAAACAAAAAAGAACAACAGCATTAGCACAACATATGTTAGAAACAAACCACACAGCTGACTTCAATGCTGTGAACATTTTGGATATTGAAACCAAGCCAACTAGAAGACTGACACTGCAAATAGGGAACGAGGCAATAAATTACAAAGAAGACACAGACCAAATTAACAATAATTATACAGTAGTCCAACGATAAAGACGGTTTTTTCTAAAAATAAATTTTTCATTTTATAATTAAACATTATTTAATCGAACTCACAGTGATTCAGCAAACCCCAATATTGTAAATTTTTACTTATTAATCAATGCTATTTTTATTATATAAAAAAAATACACCGCTCCTAATTGGAGCATAGTGCGACAACTAGTCCTCTCCACTGACTTCTATCCAATGCCATTTTTCGGATTTCTCTCCAGGAGCCCAAAGACGCGCATTCGGAGTGTACCAATCTTAGCCAAGTATTACGAGGTCTTCCTCTTTGGCGGCTGCCTTGAGGATTCCACTCAAGAGCCATCTTAGCGATGTCTCCGTCCGGCTTACGCAGCGTGTGGCCAATCCAGCACCATTTTCTCTTCTTTATCTCGGCCTGGATTTCTGTGCTGTTGGTAAGAGCTAGGAGATCTTCGTTTGAAATGGTGTGCGGCCAAAAAACTTGACAAAGAATTCGCAAGCATTTATTTATAAAAACTTGAACTTTTCTACATATGCTATCTGAAACTTTCCACGTCTCCGCACCGTAAAGTAGGATTGGCTTTATACTGCTGTTAAAGATACGTAGTTTTGTTTTACGCGATAATGCCCGTGACCGCCATATTTTGCCAAGTTTGTAGAACGCGGTCCGCGCTTTGCAGATCCTCGATATCACGTCAGCATCGGCTCCCCCGTCTACGGCCGCTATACTTCCTAAATAGCAGAATTGGGTTACATCCTGGATTGTGACGGATGCTCCATCTATGTTGAAGATGAGTGGTTCTTGGTTTGGTGTTTGCACTCTCATGAGCTTGGTTTTAGCTATATTGATTTTGAGCCCGACGCTGCCTGCGATGTTAATAAGGGCTTCCAATTTTGCCTTAATACCCACTAATTGATGTGACATAAAACAGATGTCGTCCGCATAGTCCAGGTCGTTTAAATTCTGGAAAGGTTTGTGGTTGTTAGAACACTATCAAGAACGGTTATGAAGAGCAGCGGAGACAGTACGCAACCTTGACGAACCCCTCTATTGATGGTGAAAGCTTCACTATTTTTTCCTTTGAAGCGGACACGGCTTGAAAACATGCTATGATATATTTTTAGAAATTTGTAGTGTTGCTAGCTACATAGTTTCTGAAATTAGCGTGTTCTCCGTATGGATTAAGAAAGTTGATATGTATTAGCGACTGATTACACTAGTTTTCAGCAAAAATGAACTTTGAATACCGTTATTCATTTTATATGTAAAATCGGCTGCTGATTCTGAAAATCACATTATTTTTTTTTCTTTCACGTTGTTTTCGAGATATCGGTCATTTTCGGTTTTAGGACCAAAAAAAAAAGTTGGTTTCACTTACTTACAAATATCTTAAGAACCAATATATATATATAAATGCACTATATGTCGAATTAAAGGTAATTAAATTTCTTATAAATAATGCCCACATTACTTTTTGGTTGGCTTGTTAGTTTCGGTGAAATAAATTGATTTCTAAAAAAATATTTTTTTTTTCGAAAAAATGAGAAAAAATTCAAAATCAACTGCAAATTTATAAAAGAAAAAAAAAATTGGAAAAATCATTTTATTTTTTATATCATAGTTTATATATCGGTCATTCTTTTAATAAACGCACACTTTGTTGTTATTGACGTTTTTGAGCATTTTTTGAAACGAAATATCTCAAAAACTATAGGAGATAGGATAAAAAATCATTTAATAATTTTTGCTAAGAAATACTCTAACTTTATAAAAATAAAAATAAAAAGATATAAATAAATTTCTTTAAACACAAATTATTTTAATTAAAAAAATTTTTCTCAAAATATTTTCAATATAACACCTTTTGTTTTTTTTTGGTTCTTTTATATGTTATTCCTCAATTAATCCTAAGAATGCATGTGCTTTTATATCGGAATTCCCGCAATAACTTTGGAGACCACGAATTTTTTACTTATGACCCGCACCATGTTTTTTCAACATAAAATTCGGCATACATTTTTTTTTTTGTTTTTTTTTTGTAATATTATCTTCAATTAATCCTAAGAATGCATCTACATTCAAAAAAGAAAAGAAAAGGCTAAAAAAATTTAGTTATTGGTTTATTGGTTTTATTTTTAATCGTTTTTAGCCTTTTCTTAAATAAATATTAAATTTAACGATTTTATTCTTAAATAATACATAAAAAACGAAAGGCCCGCCGTTCAACTAAATATAAAATATATTACTTAATTATTTAGTTAATGTAATTAATAAACAGACGCCCTGAGGAAGAGGACAAATAATCCTCGAAACGTCGGCGCGAAGCAATAAAATTTAAATTATTAATTATCTTTAATTTGCCATATTCTATAATATGTTTATATGTATGTATATACACACCTGTTCAAAATAATAGGTACACTTCTCAGTTTTTAGTTTAAACTCTATTACAAAAATATTTTGGAAATATAGAGGAAAAATCGTAGTGGTAACGTGAATAACACAATTTGGTAGCACGATCTTTAGTAAAACAAATCGTGTAGTTCCCCTAAGTTTTGAACGTTTCTCCTTACTGTGTATAGTTTGAAAATTTGCCTGCTCAAAATAATAGGTACACCTGCAAGTTGGTTCAAACTTTTTTTTTAAATTTCTTTGAGCTTTCCTTAGAAGAACGGTGAGTTTTCTTTAATTAAATCTTAAAATGCAGTGAATTGACAGCAAAAAATCTAGTTGAGGTGGGTCGTAAGTCAAATTGATCTGCTGAGGAATACAGGCTGGCTTTAAACTTGAAAAAAGAAAGAAAATCTCTTCGATGCAGCTTGCTGAATATATCTCACAATTTTGTGAGAAATGTATTTAAAAATAAACCGCAAAAAGAAACTCGTGATAGGCCATCAAAAACCGCTGCAACAGATGATCTTCATATTGAAAGTATCGAAAAAAAGACAATTTTAGCAGAAATTGGGAACGCGGTTACCGCTCAAACAATTCGACGACGTTTACTAAAGGTAAACCTACCTGAGTGCATAGCTAATAAAGTTCCTTTGCTAAGGAAAGAAAAATTGAGCATGAAGTTAAGTTTTGCAAGGGATCATGAAAACTGGTCATGACCTGAACGGCAGAAAAAGTGGCGTAATATCTTAAGGAGAGATGAAACTAAGATTAATTTATTTGGAAATGATACAAAATAGAATGTGCGACGGCCTAAAAGCAAAGAGTTTCACGTCAGATTCACAAAAAAAAAAATTACACACGGAGGCGGAAATATTATGGTGTGGTAGTGTTTTCCTTAATATGAGATAGGTCCTATATTCCGGACAACGAGTAAAATGACAGCAGCCGAATACAAACCTATACTCGAAAACGCAATGCTGCTTTATTCTGAGGAAAACATGCCCTTGCTTTGGATCTATCAGCAAGATATCAACGCAAAACACACCTCTTGTGTTTGTGAAATAATGTTTTGAGTACAATAAAGTTAACGAGTTTAGCTGGCCGAGTCAGTCACAGGATTTAAAGCAGATTGAAAACCTGTGGGGAGCCTTAAAGAAGAAAAAATCAAAAAAAATGTTAACGAATACGGAGCGATTGTGGGAGTGTGTCCAAGAAATGTGGTATGAGATACCCAAGGAAACCTGCCAGGCTCTAATCAAAAGTATTCCAAGAAGAGTTGCGAAGGTTATCCAAAATAAGGTGGATACACTAAATAATGATAGTGTAAACAAAAAAGTTCATATCTTTAACATTTTCTTTTGTTTTTCTGTATGTCTTTCCGGTGTACCTATTATTTTGAGCAGGCAAATAGTATTCATTGACCTCAACTTTCGTACCTTATGGTAATACTTAAAGAATTTATACTTTTTTTTTATATATCATATATAAAGACTACGAAGAGATCTGCATTTTTGTTTTCTTAAATATTTTGAATAAAAAGTTTTTCCGTTGAGTTGAATTTTGAACTATAGGGTGTACCTATTATTTTGAGCAGGTGTGTAGGTATTTTTTCTTGAGATATTTGTAATTAAGTTGACCAACTTAACCAAAAACCGAAAGTGACCGATATCTCGAAAACGACGTGAAAGAAAAAAAAATTTGATTTTCAGAATCAGCAGCCGATTTTACATAAGAAATGAATAGTGGCACCTAAAGTTCATAAATTTTTTAATTATTTGTAAACTAGTGTTATTTTATAATTAAACATTATTTAATCGGACATACAGTCAAGACCAATATTGTAAATTTTTACTTATTGATCAATGCTATTTTTTATTCAACAAACATGACAAAGATAACAAATGGAACAATTTTAACCAGAAATATAAATATAATTTTATTTATTGTTCGAATAAATTTTGCACAACCCTCAATATAATGACGTCTTTCGTGTTCGATTATGGAATTGCATTGAAGCACCAATAGTTTAAATTGAGCCAAAAAATATTGAGTTAACATCGAGAACGCTTCAACTTATCACAGAACATACACAGCTGGCCAATGAAATAGGTACAGGCGCTAAAAAATTGTTTTCAATCAATATATCGCTCATTTACTTCAAGAGTGGCATAACTCAAAAAACGTGATTTTTGAGTTAGTGATGCATTCGCCATTTCATGTTTTATTTTGTGTCAAAAACTCAGAAAGATATCTTATAAGCTCGCCTTGTGAGAAGAATTTATGCAAACATACTTTTCTGAATTCTCATATAAAAAGTAACTTATTGAAAACTTCAAATGCGTTTTTCTCTCACTTTGTGTTTTTTGAGTTATGCCACTCTTGAAGTAAATGAGCGATATCAACACTTATTTGAATCTACAAAATTTACTTTTACACAAGCTGTTTCGTTAATGATAAGCAATCGACTCGTAGTGCAATTTGGACAATAAAATAGGTACACTTTCAGTTAATAATATTTTTAGTGTCTATAAAATCAAATTTTTTTGTGAACCTTAAATTCAAAGTATGTATAGCTTTGGATTTTTTCTGTAAAGGTTTGTAAACTAAGTTGAATTTTGAGACCGTGAGGCATTTACACTTAAGATGGGTCGCGCCGTACTTTGCACTTCAGAACAAAAGCGTCATGCTCTTAAGTTTCGTGGTGCAGAAAATGGGTATGGCAGTGTAGCCAAAACTCATGGACGCTCTTGAAACTTTGTGGTAAATGCCTTAAAAGAAAAAAAAATGAATAAAAACGAGGAAAAGCAAAAACACCACACCAAGTGATGATCATCACATAAAGATAGTGCCCAAAAAGGACCCATTTAAATCTTCGAGGACAATAGCTGCCGAAATGGGCAACATATATCTTCCCGAAATGTTTGATAAAGGTAAGTGTATGTAAAGCTTCCTGGTAGATTAGAGAGTAAGGTTCCACTTCTTCGTAAGAAAAACTAACAAATGAGGAAAGCATTTGCCAAAAATCATGCTTCATGGTTTGGAGAAGAAGGAATCAAAAAATGTTGGTGGAAACATAATAGTTTGGAGATGCTTTTCCTACTACGGGGTGTGTCCCATTTTCCGTATTCAGGATATTATGACCCGATTTGAATACGTTGATATTTTGCCAACTATTATGTTACCTTACGCAAGTGATAAAATGCCCTTAATTTTAAAGTTCCATCAGGATAATGAATCCAAACACACTGACCCACAATATTAGATGCTTGTCGTGAACCTGTCAATTTTCTGATCTCAACCCGATTGAGAATCTTGGGTCTGAGTTGAAGAAAAGAGTTTTAAATCAAATATTCAAAAATAATGACGATTTGTTGCAAAAAGTGCAACAATCATGGTACGATATCCATTTGGAGGAATGCCAAAATTTGGTTGCGTGTATGCCTAGGAAAACACAGGCCGTTTTGAACAATAATGGCGGTTATACAGGGTACTGCTTTGTAACAAACAGACAATCTCAAAACTGTTAATATATTGCAATTATTTTTTTTTTATAAACATCAGAATGAAAAATTAAAAAGACTAATAAAATGCAAAGGAAGTTCTTTAAGGGTGGCTCCAGAGTTTATTGATGATGTAGTGTGTAATATATCACGACAAAAATTTAGCGAATGCGAACTTAAATTATTAAACAAAGGCTTGAACTTTGCGGTGAAACCATCTCATATTCCGCTTGCTGATGTGATTGTTGACGTGGAGACAATTTTGAAATTTAGGCCCACAGCGGTACAAAATGATATAAGAAATGAAACTATGAAAATAATTAAAAATTTAAATACTGAACGACAAAGAAAACCAGGTAGGAATTTTAATGATGCTATCAAGTCATTGAAGGCGAAAGACTGTGTATATGTTAAAGCTGACAAAGGGAATAAGGTGGTAATAATGGACAAGTCGGACTATGAAGCACGATCTACACTTTTAATTACTGAAATGGGATATAAAAAGCTGAAAAAATCTCCTTTGTCTTCTATGATCACTGATGCTAATGACATACGTAAAGATATAAGTCGTGGTTTTGGCGAAAGGTTTAAGTGGCGGCTATTGGTATCCAATCCCGAAGTACCAAAAATTTATTTCCTTCCAAAAATTCATAAGATCGGTAAAAAAGTGCGACCTATAGTGAGCAATGTGAATGCGCCTATGGAAAAAATGGCTAAATGGCTTGTGAGTGAACTTAAAATGTTACCATGTATAGAAAGTTTATCAGTTAAAAATACTTTCGATTTTGTGGAAAAAATTAAAAATATTGAAATTCATAACGATGAATTAATGGTTTCTTTTGATGTTGAATCGCTTTTTCCATCAATTCCAGTTTCGGATGCGTTGAATGCCTTAGAAAAACATTTAACAAAATATGAAGTGGCAGCGGAAAACATACAAACATATATGAGAACAGCTAGAAGTTGTATGGAACAAAATTATTTTCAGTATAGGAATGAGTTTTATAAAATAGAAAGTGGTACCAGTATGGGCAATTCATTGTCACCGATTTTAGCTGAAGCCTTTATGGCAGATTTTGAATTAAGTTTGGAGCATGCTAATAAGCTGCCTAGAGTATGGTTGAGGTATGTTGACGACGTATTTGCTATCGTAAAACAAAATGATGTGGATTCTTTATTAAATTTATTAAAGAACCAATATACTTCAATAAAGTTTACAAAAGAAGAAGAAGTAGAAGGAAGAATTGTTTTTTTGGACCTTATGCTGATGAGAATGGGAACAAAACTTGATATAGCTGTTCACCACAAAGAAACAAGCACAATGAGATATATCACAATGGATTCATATACCCCAATTCAGCACAAATTGTCAGCTTTTCATTCAATGGTCTACAGATTGGTTAAACTGCCTCTTTCAATTGCCAACTTTAACCTTGAATACAATCGAATTAAAAGCATTGCATTAAAAAATGGGTATTCGGTGGATTTAATTGATCATTTAGTTCGCCAACATTCCAAAAAAATTTTGCGCTCAAACAGAACCACACTTTATGCACAAAACAATTTGTTGAAGGATGAACGTGATACAAGGCGAGTGTGTGTGTCTTTTGTACCAGATATAACTAACAAGTTGAAATCAAATTTTTAAAAAAACACGACATGTCTTTAGTTTTTTCAAGCAACCATAAATTGAAACAATTTTTAGGTTCAACAAAAGATAAAATACCGGAGTTAGAAAAATCTGGTATTTATGAGATACAATGCGGAGATTGTGACAAAAAATACTATGGTCAAACACGCCGTGGGATCGGAAAACGGTTTAAAGAACATGTTAGTTACATCGAGAAAAATCAACCTAGGAAATCAGCATTCGCAAACCACGTCATATGCAATTCTCATTTAAACTTTTCAATAAACAACGTAAAATTAAAAAAGCAAGTAACTGATCACAAAAAATTAGATGCCTATGAAAGTTTGTTTATTCAAAAAGATAGCAATTCATTAAATTTAGACAATGGAAATATTGTATCCGATTTATTTAAATTATTATAATATGTTTTTAAGTTAAGTCAATTCACTGGTTTATATTTTCTCTAATATGACCTTTACAATAATCTTTTGTTTTTGATATTAATGTTTTTTATTTTTAATGTTTACAAAATGCATATAAAGCTTTTTTTAAAGTTCACCACATTTAGTGTAAGGTGAAAAGTTTTTCCAAGCCCTTTATTAATTTTTCGTTTTACTTAAGCTGTTTTTATTATCAATGTTTACAAAACGTATGTTAAGCGCTCTTCTTAAAGTTCAACACAGTTTAGCTTAAGTTATAAAAGTTTGTCTTTTTGTTTTATTTTCAATTCTGTTTCTTGTTACATCTATGCTTTAACTTAATTTTGTCAATCGTGTTGCTGAAGATGACTAGCAAGCTAGTCGAAATGCATTTTGCTTAGAAAAATAAAAAATGATTATTATAATTAAATATTATTTAATCGAACTTACAGTCATTAAGCAAAGACCAATATTGTAAATTTTTACTTATTGATCAATGCCATTTTTTCAACAAACATGACAAAGATAACAAATGGAACAATTTTTAACCTGGTAATTGGTGACATGTTTCGGCTATTACCAATAGCCTCATCAGACCAGTTTGGTTAATTCTGTACATGGATTCGAACCTCTGACCGTCCATGCATTGCAATTGCATATTTTGGACGGCCGCTCTAACACTTGAGCCACTGAGGTACTTGTCATGAGGTGTACAGAATGCGCATATTCCATTTGTCATCTTTTTGTCACTTTCTCGCTTGCTGCCCATAGCCGTTAGACCGTCGGTCTAAAGTCATGCTATGATTTATTTTTCGAAATTGTGGTGTTGCCAGCCACATATTTTTTGAAAATTCGGCGTGCTCTCCATATGGTTTAAGAAAGTTGATTTTAGCGACTGATTATTATAATTAAATATTATTTAATCGAACTTACAGTCATTAAGCAAAGACCAATATTGTAAATTTTTACTTATTGATCAATGCCATTTTTTCAACAAACATGACAAAGATAACAAATGGAACAATTTTTAACCTGGTAATTGGTGACATGTTTCGGCTATTACCAATAGCCTCATCAGACCAGTTTGGTTAATTCTGTACATGGATTCGAACCTCTGACCGTTCATGCATTGCAATTGCATATTTTGCGACGGCCGCTCTAACACTTGAGCCACTGAGGTACTTGTCATGAGGTGTACAGAATGCGCATATTCCATTTGTCATCTTTTTGTCACTTTCTCGCTTGCTGCCCATAGCCGTTAGACCGTCGGTCTAAAGTCATGCTATGATTTATTTTTCGAAATTGTGGTGTTGCCAGCCACATAT